>CM076581.1:7505198-7840893 GCA_034641835.2 Pinus albicaulis | reverse complement strand
ATAGGAAGTGTGTGAAGACCATGGTCATGTGGAAATATTGTCATGTAAAAAATGATAACTTCATATGTGTTGGATATTTAAATTTTAATGGAATTTCTACTTTATAATTTTGATTTAATATGAAATGTTGCATAGTTTTCATGTTGTGAACAAATTTTTATTTCATTTTCGACATTTTGAGATGTTTTTTAAATATATTATTATTTTAGTGCTTGATTGTGATATGACGTGTATATAGCAATAAACATTTTTTAAGTAAATGAAAATCATAAATATTTGTGTAAAATGAAGAAATTAAGTATTGTGAAGATTGGGGAGGTGTGTATAGATCATTTTAGGAAAATGAAAAAAAAAATTTAGTGGTGCGTACTATTATGGTTTTTCTGTTATTCTGTCAGAATAATTTTAAAAATATGAGAATGTTTGCATTTTATCGTGCTTATGGAATACATGGAATATGAGAATGTTTGCATTTTATCGTGCTTATGGAATACATGGAATGTTTGGTTCTTTATTGTGATGTAAAAACAACATTTTATTTTTTCTCAATTCTCAATTGTAGCAATTTTAATTTCAGGTGGTTTGTTTTGATAAAAAAATTGTTCTTCAATTTTGGGGGTTGGATAGAATTTTTTTATACTTTTGTTGGAACATGTTTTTTTACAGTCCTTAACTTTAAAGTTTCATTATTTCATTTAGTTGTTGTGCTGTTCAAGTCTATAGAAATTAAGAAATGACAGACATTTAATTTTTACAACTGTCGTGTTTTACAAGGTTGTTGATGGTTGCAATTTGTTAAATGTATCATTCGCCCTTTTTTCGTTCTGTTTAGTAAGAATTGTTGTCTTGATGTGAAAATGTTTCCTTAATTCACGGTGTTTTTTTTCTTAGTATTTTATTGCAGAAATAGAAAGTTAAGTGCCCCTATATGGTGTATAAGGTTGAAATTTGAAATTCTTTCTTGGAAGATGTAATGAACCAATATTGTGGTCAGGGAAAATTTTAGGGGCTAATATTCGCAGTTTCAAAACTTATTCGCCTAAATTTTATAGTATAAAATTATTTTACCTTAAAAATTGCCAAAATTTTATATAGAGACTACACATAATTATTAGAAATTTGAATATTTTTACAAAATATTTCAAAACAATTTAAAAATTGCATATTATGGACTAGTTAGATTCGCTAAGGTTTCTAAACTTTAAAATAAATCTCCATCCTTGAAATTTTCCCTGGTTGTGGCGTTTGTTATTCACATGTTTTTGTTTTTTTATAGTAGAGAAGGCACTTTCTTATTTGTTCCCTGCAAAAGTTGTTGTTTATCCTATGGATTCGACTATTTGTAAATTTCTCTAGTTTCATATTATGGAGTTGGTGTTCCAATGGCTTCCTTTGTCAGTGTTAATAAAATTTAAGTTAGTGTGTAGACAACGGTGTCTTCTTTTGGAAAACCTAGTTTCTTTGGAGGTTGCACTTGAGGAAATAAAAAAGAGTTTTGGTTTATTTATTTTTGGGTTCATTTTACCCTCGATTTCTTTGAGGCATCCTAAATTAACGATAATGATCGCTTGTGTACACTGTTATTCCCTTTTATTAATTCTCGGTACAAGATTCAGTGTACAACGGGGTCAATGATTTTGGTGAGTGCACATGCAGGTTATTTTAATAGAAAAAATTATTTCATTGTCAACCCTTTTACAAAGATCTATAGAAATATTGAAGTTCTTACTCTTGGGGAAGGGGGGTTCTGCTCTTTACTGGAAACATGTAGTCCACGAAAATATGAATGGGTCATCTTAAAACATGTTCCTAGAAACATTAATTCACATTTTGTCATGTGTAGCAGTGTTGACATGGTTTGGAAGAGGATAAAACTTCCATATGATGGTGTTGCGCCACCAAACGAGGCTATCTTCTTCAAAGGAATTTTTTTTGGCTATATCTAGACAAGGATTATGAACATTACATAACATATGGTTACACTTTTTATTGGTTGGATCTGAAAAGAAACGATTGGGGGTTTTCATTTGTTCCTATTGTTGACATATGATGTATGTCATTAGGGTTATACAAGAATCAACTTGTTTGTCTTATTAATAATGGTTCAACCTCCATTTGGTCCCTACAAGAGATAGAGAAATTTGAATTTGGTCGACTCTGCAAACAACAAAGTTTGGAATATTTTGAAGATGATTGGGGGTTCAGATGGTCATTACTCAAATATATCTCTATGGATATAAATACAAAATTTCCTGGATACATTTCTTTGCACACGACTAAAGAAAAAGTCATAATTTTGGGTCACTCATAAGTGGTGTTAAAGGTATATGATTTGGAGACTAGATTGTGAAAAACAAAAAATTTTGATGGAGTGCTCATAGTCGAAGCCTGGGGGTTCAATCTCCAAATGGTTGAAGATTTTGATGATTTGATAAAAAATGGACATTTGTTTTTTCTTTTTCCAAATGCATATTATGTTGTTGACATACCTTCATTTCTGTTGGATATATTGAATTATTCTTAGAATCTTGAACATGTATGTTTTTCAATATTGTTGGAGACACTATGTGTGTTAAATGTTTTTAAAAAAATTCTCTGGTTCAGTGGAATCATGATTTTGAAGTAATGTTGGAAGAAAAGCTATGATATATTTGGGTATGCTTATTGGATATTGTTTTCTTTTTTTGTAATTTGGGATGTTTCCAGTGTGACTCTTATTTGTTTGTGTTTTACAATATGTGCAAATGAAAAGGATTTCCTACTTATTTAAAAGGAATGATTTGGTGGCAAGAGTCCATGATTGACTGAGCTTTCAGTTGTTTGGTGTGAAATCCTTGAAAGTATTTCGCTTTGTACATCTCCATATACCATTTTTTATGGTTTCTTCAACTATTCTATTTTTGTTTGAGTTGTTCAAATTCCATGCTAGCAAAGATCAAATTGAAATTTTAAATATTTGTATTCTTGGTTGTACTAAACAACTATATGGTGAATGAAACAATGTTGTTGACGTTTCTTTTAGAAACATGAATTTCTCTAATATTGCTTGTATGTGTTTATTTTTGAAATTAGAAGGCGTTCATATTTTCTATTTTGGATGGTTGGTGGCTTAAGTTTCATGGGAATGAAAGTGAGGATATTGGTGTGCCCGAAAATTGAGAAAAAAATGACTTGTGAAATTTTTTACTTTTTCTTGTATAAATGTTGAACGAAGTAAGAGATAGAGGTCATGAGAAAAGACGTCGCTCTCCTGGTATGTGCAAGTGAACAAATGAATACCAACAACAATGGTATCAACAAAATAAGGATGCCATTAGAGCACGGAGAAGAGCTACGTACCAACGCAAAAAAACTGTTGCAACAAATGACCTGGAAGGAGGATATGTGAATTGTAAGTATGAAACTAGGGGTGCTTTTGTGTGAGAAATATTTTGTTATTATGACCATTTTAGTTCATGTTTTTGATGTCAAAGAATTTTCACTTTTCCAAACTTTTCTAAGTGTTTTGTTTCTTGTTATCATTGTCTTTCGAATGAGGGTGTGTAGGAATTTACAGGGTAAGTTCCTTAGATCAAACACCAAAGGTCATCACTCACAAATAGATCACAAATCAGTACACCAATATTTGACGTGGTTAAAACCCTCAAAGAGAGAAACAATCCACTACCTGAGCCAATGCGACCACTTCAGGAAATTTATTAATATAAAGAAATTTTTTTTACATAATATTCTCTCATAAGCGGTTACCGTACAAATGACCCTCTATGTTCTTTAAATAGAGATCATGGAACAATCAAGTGTTAAGCCACGGATCAAGGGTTAGTAATATCGAGGAGAGAATGAACCGTCGGATCACTACATATCGTGCCCGTTAGATTATAAGTTATAAATGTACATAGTAAAGAAACATACTTTACCTAACTTTACTCTGTGTCATACTATCCTCACATCCCCCCTTAAGAACAACTTGGGATAGGATTGAAGGATTTACAAAGGTGACACAATAGGAGACTATTTCCTATGTGTCAGAATATCCTAACATCCCTCCTTAAGAAAAACTTGGGATATGATTGAAGGATTTACAAAGGTGACATAATTGAAGAAGGAATGAAGCATTAGAGCCTATTCCCCCCTAAATGATAACTTTCCTGAACTCCAAGCATAGATCGAAGTTTGGTAAAATTCGCTTCTGCGAGAGCTTTTGTAAAGATATCGACAACTTGATCATTGGTTGAGAAATATTGCACTTCAAGAACACGATCATGAATGAGCTTTCTGATGAAGTGTATGTGAAGCTCAATGTGTTACATACGCTAATGCTGAACTAGATCTTTTCATAGCTGAATGGAACTCTGATTATCACACCAAAGTGTAGTTGGATTCTACTGATGAAGACCAAATTTGGTCAGGATCTGACGAAGCCACAGGGCTTCCTTGCTGGCTTCAATTGCACCACGATACTGTGCTTCTAGCAAAGAAAGAGATATGGCACTTTTTTTATTACAAGACCATGTAATAGGTCTTGAACCAAGAGTGAATACATAACCTGCAGTAGACTTTCGACCATCAAGGTCACCATCCCAATTAGAATCAGTGAAACCAATCAACAATGGAGATGCTCCTGCGCTGTAATGAATCCCGAACTGAACTGTACCTCGAATATATCTAAGTACTATTTTAGCTTCTTTCCAGTGAATTTCATGAGGTTGGTGTATAAACCGAGCAACAAGACTAATGGAAAAGGAAAGGTCAGGACACGTATGGGTTAGATACATAACTTTACCAGCAAGTTGATGGTATAAGGTAGCATTAACTTTATGGGTAGTACAAGTGACTGAAAGCTTGACTCCATACTGAAAAGGAGAAGGGGCTGACTTATAGTCTTCCATCTGAAAGTGTCGTAGAAGATCACAGGCATACTTAGACTAAGAAAGGGTAATACCTTCTTTGGATTGCAAGACTTGAAGACCAAGGAAATAATGCAAGTGTCCTAAGTTTTTCATTTCAAAATTATTTTTGAGGTTGGACATCACATGGTTTATATGGTCGGGATCACTACTAGTAAGGATGAGATCATCAACATAAAGAAAAAGGATGATGAAGAACTTACCCACTTTCTTGGTGTAGACAGGGTAAGTCCCTTAGATCAAACACCAAAGGTCACCGCTCACAAATAGATCACAGATCAGTACACCAGTATTTGACATGGTTAAAACCCTCAAAGAGGGAAACAGTCCATGGCCTGAGCCAATGCGGCCACTTCAGGAAATTTATTAATATAAAGAAATAAAATTTACATAATCTTCTCTCATAAGTGGTTACCGAACAAATGACCCTCCATGCTCTTTAAATAGAGATCATGGAACAATCGGGTGCTAAGCCACGGATCAAGTGTTGGTAATACCGAGGAGAGAGTGAATCGTTAGATCACTACATATTGTGACCGTCAGATTATAAGTTACAAAGGTACATAGTAAAGAAACATAATTTACCCAACTCTACGCTAGACCAAGTTATACTTAACTATTTCCTATGTGTTGGAATATTCTAACAGGGTGTTCATATACACGACAATGATGTTTTGTCTGAAAACAATGATAGGAATGCAATCTTTGAGCATAGGAAGAATGATGGTAATGCAAAAGTAGTGCCATCTGTTTTTCTTCCTGGTGCTACTATGGTTGCAGAGATGGGTGGAAATTTAGGGACCTCTATTGGTGAAGACAGTAGGGGATTTCCTTGTAGCAATTGTATAGTCAATATAACTAGACGTTTGAAATATGTGTGTAATGCCTTATTTAATTTGTGTTCATTAGGGGAATTTTAAGGTCTAAAATGGGCCTACTAAGAAAAATTTACAAACAAAATAAACTTTATAAGAACCAATAGGATTCAGTTGATGATGTTAACCATGGGGGATGATACACCATTTTTGGAGTAAAAAAGTAAAAAGATTAAAAAATAATAAAATAATAAAACTACTTTTTCAATTTGTATTTTCAACTTATCTCCTTAATGTTTTACTCAATTTTTGAGTGCGAGTACTCATTGGATGCAAAATTTAATTCCTCATCCAAGGAGTACCCATGTTACATACTTTTGATGGACCCTGCTACATGAAAAATGAGAAATACATGAAAAAATGTTATTGCAATCACGTTGTTTCATGTATTTCTCATTTTTCGTGTAGCAGGTGTTATCACTCAGGTTTTCCTTGAAGTTGTGGAAAAGGAAAGTATACCCGAGGTAACCACAAACCAACCTTCGGATGCAGAATCTAGCCAATATGCATCCAGAGAGGGCTCTCTCTTTATGATTTATCTTTGTTCTTAGAAAGTTTTAGGCTAGTTATAAGTCCAAGGATTTGTTTGAATGGTGGAATCCACAAACTAAGGGCAAGGTTGAAAGTTTTCAGTCCATTGGGCTATGGAGTCAAAGGATGGCTTTACTGGATTTCTATTCTACACACAAGATGGCTTTACAGGGCAAGGTAGCTAGACAGAGAACAATCCTTAAAATTTAAAGTGGATGCGATGATTTTGAAGGGATGAAAGGTAGCTAAGAATCTTTCACCATATTCAAAAGAAAGAAATGAGATGACTACAAACAAAGAGCAATTAAGAATTCTTTATTATAGTAATCAACAATGTTTAAATTAGCAAAGCAAGAGCATTTAAGAATTCATGCTTATAACCAATTTAGAGGAAAACATTAAGAACAATCACATATGAAATCAGAGTACAATTAAGTAAATTCTGATTCAATCCTTTATGTAAATTATTCAGAAATGGACATAATGATATTATAAACTGATATAAAACTTAAGACATAGGGTAGAAAGACTTATTGAACTGCAGTCTGACACATGAATCCTGCAAAAAGTCCTGAGCTTCAAATTGTCATCCAGTAAGCCACAAATAAACTTCTCCAAAATGCTTTTATTCCGAAAATCTCAATGTTACAGCAAAGTAATAGAATCCACCCTCAATACTCTCTTTGAGGGTTTATTTATACAAGAAATGTTTGAAAAAATCTCACTCTAACTTAGCCAATAATCTAGGGTAACTAAGGAGTAATTTACAAATAAACAGGAGATAAATGATCTCGTGGATAGAATAATAGGTAACTGCTGATGTGCTGTTCCCTCATTTTGCTGATGTGCTGGAGGTAAGTGCTGAAATAGGGCTCGGTGCTGTCCCTTAGAGTAATTTCTTTACTTGTTTGATACTCTTTGTCTTTACGGATACTCTTTAACCTGTTCAACTGATACTCTTTCATCTGTGTTCATTTTTATCTTTTACATAATAGTAAAAAGATAACATTTTCATCCTGAAGATAATTTTCATAGAATTTCCAATAGGTCTTTCCACCATTGATCGTCTGGTATTATAGTCCTCTTAAGTTTTCTCAATGTCTCATCAGCCTCTGTGAGTTTGTAAAAATTGGGCTCATCAGGAAACAAATACTTTATTTCATTTTCAAGATGAAATAAATTCTTCAACCTGTCATATAGATTTTTCCCTGTTGGCAACGTTGCTTCTGGTAGACTGATAGAACTAGTAGTTGTATTTTGAGCATGGCTCTCTATTTTCTTGACATAGGTTTCTAGTTCCATTATTTGGTCCTGTGAGAGCATTGGACTGGGTAACCCACTGTCTAACAAAACTTGAAATTTTTCTCTGAAAGCATTAATATCATCCAAAATATCTGAACACTTCCTTTCTAAATTCTGCATAAAAGTTCTTTTGATGAAAACTTTTTTTATCATCAAAATAGTGCCGGTCCTGTCTTCAATTCCTAGTACTGCAAGCTGTTGTTTTGTTCGGGTGTTCAAAAATTGAATAAGTTGATTGGCCTGCTCAGGTCTACCTCTTAGTTCATCTCTTGTTCTGTTTATTTCTTCCTGAGCTACTTTAATCAAGTCATTTTGTTCAAAAATTTCTTGAATAGAGGGCCAAATACTTTTTATTAACTCAATTATATTACCCCAAAGAATTTCATTTATTTCCTTCAAAGGATTTTCTAATGAAAGATCTTTTTCTAAAGCCTTAACTAATCTGTCTAACCTTTTAATTTCCCTGGTATTATCAGCAACTGTCTTCTTAGATGTATCATACTTCTGCTCCAAATTTTCTAACTGCAATTTTGTGGTTTGAAGTTCTGTGACTCTTAATTGTAAACTTTCCATTTGTTTTGTCAACTCTTCAGAACTTAAACCAGAAGTGTTTACCTACGCTGGCTCTGTTTGTTGCTTTGCTGTTGTGGTACCTGTAGTTGTAGTAGCTTCCGTGGTGGATGCCTTCATGATAGCTTCTTTTTCCTGTAAAGCTTGTTCCAATCCTTTCTCTGTTTCACCTAGTCGCTCAGTCATCTTTAAGAGCAACTCCATTATCTCTTCTTGTGAATTCCCTTTCAAAACTTCTTGGGTCTGGGGGTGCCTTGAGGCTGGAAATTTTAGCTGCTTTCTCAGTGCAGCTATGTCATCATCTTTCTTCTTTATTAGTGCCTCAATGCTTTTAATATCTTTGGGGTTGTGACCCAGGCTGATGATTATGTCTTCTAGAGACTTTATTCTGTTATCTTTGGCCTGAGAAGAGGCCTTTTCAATTTGCAATTGGGCACTTGTGTTATTTAAAGAATCTTGCAGCGTTAGGGCTGCCATGGCTTTATTGGTAAGAGTGGAATACACCATTTCACCAGTTTGTTTATGCAACTCTATTTGGTCCAAAGGATGAATGTCCTTTGCCAGTACCTCAAAATTTGTTCTAATATAATCAGCTGCTGACATGGGTTTTGGCACCTTTGACTTGAAGTGGCTCATCATCATTTTACCTTGTGAAATGTCAAATGCTGACATTAACCTTTCCTGATTATGTGGAGCCATTTTCAAGTATTGATCATAAACCTTCATTCTTAATGGATCATTCTTTGCCTTTATATTGATGAAAGTTCTTTTTATATCCCCTGTGTCTGTTTTTGGTGGCCTAAAGGAGGATACTTCAGTACTCAACTGCTTCTCCACAGCTTTTCCTTTCTGATCTGTATGGGTCACACTAACAGAACCAGTCAGTTGACTGTCTTCCCTTCCATCATCAAACACCTCATCTATGATTTCCACATCTGGAAGTGGATCTGGTTTCTGTTTTTTGGCTTGATGTACCTTTGAGGTGTCTTTTGGAGGAGTAGCATTTGGAACCTGCCTTTTCTTTCCTATTTCCACATTGGATGGAGTTTGTAATTCTGAAACTTGTGGATGTTTTACCTGAGTAGGAGAAACTTGAGTTTGATCAGGTGCTCTAGAGGTTTGAGGTTTCTCTGCCATGACTAAAGTTTCAATGACCTGTATTTCAGGTTCCTTTCCTTTGCCTTTTGTCTCTGCTGCAACTGGTGAACTGCCTTCCTGTAATCTCTACTGTAGATTTACTGCCGAGGAAGTGCCAATGTGAGGTACCTGCACTTGACCACAAGATTCTAGGTCATACTTCTTTTCAAGATCTTTCATCATTCTGTTCATTTTGTCTGCTTCACTTTCTTCTTCAACTAGTGTTCCTTCAACCCATTCATCTTGATTTGCATATTGTTCTATTTCAGGAATCTTGTGGTGTATGTAAGGGGATGATTTATTCTTTATTCTTTTTTCACAAATAAAACCAAATGGATCATAAGGAACCCAAAAGAAAGTTCTTTGGAAATGGCTTTGTAATATATTTTCTGCCTCTTGCTCGGCCTCCCTAGAGTTGCAGATGAAAGGACCTAATTGACTTTTGATCCTTAGTTGGGCTTTCTTCTTCACACTACAAAAATGGATCACATCTGAATTATTCATTTGCCTGAAATATTCCAAGGCAAAAATTCTCATGGGCACATATCTTGGCAACTTGAATGGATGTAATTCACATCCATAGATTCTGATGACTGAATGGTTTTGATATAAATACCAATCTCCAACTTTATAAGTCTTTGAAAGTTGCAAGGTCTTCTTGATTTCATTACTGAGCCTTGGAGGAGGGATTCCTGTCAACAAGGTAGTTGCAGGATATACAAAAATATCGATGAACTCAGTATAGGAATATGGAGAATTATAGGAAGAATGAATTATGAGAGACCAAAATATAACTGACCTAGGGTTTCCCTTGGCATCAAGCTTTTTAACAGGGAAAGGGAACTTTTCTGATTGATAGAAGATAATGAGATGATAAATAACTGAGGAATATTTGAAAACTTTCTCATCATCTGGCCTCATGAACTGATCGTGGATCTTATTGGCTATGAAGGAGGCAAAGTCATATTTAACTTCAGGAGGTTGCCCAGGAGTAAAAATAGACAGCAAAACTAGGGTTATCTCATCAACATATTCACTGGTATTGAAACCCAAGACAAAAGATATCATATTTAGGATGAGCCTTCCCAATTTAGTGAAATAATAAAAACCATAGGGAGGAGGTCCCTTAGGTTGATGTTCAGGCAACATGAAATTCTGGCAAATGGACTCCAATTTTTCTGGGGTCAATTTATTAGACTTTTCAATCAATTCTTCCATAGACAAAGGTGCTAGTTCTTGGTCTGGTTCAAAATGTAGCATTTCATTGATAGCCTAGGGAGTAATGGGGAAAAGAACACTCTGGTCAGGGGATATTACAGCTCTCTGAGTGGGATCATAGCTAGAATGGCAATAGTGGATAATTTCTGGGAAAGTAATGACTGAGGGGATGAGATATCTCGGGAGATTGGATTCCCACAACCCAATGACATCTTGCCCCTTCGAATAATCGTCTCTGCAGCGACAATAACTCAGAAGGGGGCTTTCATCAAAATGCAAGTCTTTAATCTGAAAATATTTATCCACTAAGGGCAAATATTCTAACTCTCTATGGGGGGCATTCAATGGAGTTACATTCAAAGATGCTGGAGCTTCCATTTTGGTTCTTGTGGGTTCAAAATGGAAGTTTCTGGGTTGTCTTCACAAGCCGGGGCGCGATTTCAGTTGAAATGAGGGAAATTGGCACAATTGCAGTTTCAGGGGAACAATTCAGAGTTTTTAAACCTCAGGGAATGATCTCAGCGATAAAATTTAATCACTACTCCAGTGGAAAACAAGGAAAACATACTTTCTTTTGAAGTTCGAAGCGCTATAGGATAAATACCTGTTCTTGGAGGAAAGCTGGCTTTTAACAGGTATCAGGCGGTAGCAGGAGGATGCTTGAACACAGGTCTGGCGGAATTCTGGAGCGAAATCGAATTGAACAGTGGATTTCAGTGGAAATTTGAAATTCGTAGTGGAAAGCACAGTCGCGTTCAAATGATGAAAATGACATAAAAACACGCGAATTTGTTTTATTTCCAAAGTCAAAAAAGGGGTTTTTAGTTTTTCGAGGAGTGACGTCACTTTGGTACGGGCTGACGTGGGGCAGGGGGGCCGGGCGGTAAGCAGTTAGTCCCCGCACCACTTATGGACAAAGGTGGTATTGAACAAGTGGGCAGCGATTCCATTAGAGTATCGACACGTGGACGGGAGACTAGTCAAATACCACCAAGCCCCCGCGCGTTAAAGCTCTGACAAAGGATGGGTAGCGGAATTGCCAAGGAGCGTTGATATTTGGAGGGGCGATCCGACGGTTGAAATGACGGGGAGATGGTGGGAAGTTAAATGGTGCGGGCCCAATATATTTATCGTTAATTAATCACCCCGGGCGGGAGTTGATTGGTGGAGGTAGTTGGTTATTAATTAATTCTAATAATTAATTAATCCCATGGTAAAATGGAAAGAGGGGTCGCGGCGGGGTTTGATTTGTGGTTGAAACGTCGGGTGGAATGCCAGGTGGATGGGCCACGGTGGCATAGGGGCTTTTCCGAAGTCTTGGTTTTAAAAATAAAACTTCGGGTTTAGTCTTTTTGTGTTAAACATATAGAATTACATGTTTAAACGTTATTTCGATATTTCTATTTATATGGTAATAGATAAACATTATTTAATTACCATAGGGGTGGGACTATGATATAAGGATATATTTAACCAAAGGGCATATAAAGCGGGTTTTTAATGAATATTTGGGAAGTAAATACTTTGGTTAAAACATAATAGAGGGGTTTTTGGGATATTAATTTAAAAGGAATTATATACTTAGGATAAGGCATTTTCACTAGGGATTTAGTAACTAGAGTTAAACATTAATATGAAAAAGGGACAAGGGAACTCAAAACACTTTGCTCATCTAAGAAAGTGACAATTTCTGAAGTAAATTGCAATATCTCATCTTCAACACTTAAACTTAGAATAGTAAGTTATTTTGAGGGTTTTTTATGGAATTTTGCATAATTTTCCTAAGCAAAATGAGATTTTACTTAGGAAAAGGTTAAAGATGAATGATTATAATGATGAATTATCTCAAGTACTTAGGTCTTTTTTGATCATTAGGCCGAGGGTCCGGTCCCTCCAAAAGTCAAGGAAATGCCTTGAGCCCTCTTGATCTCCAAATACCTTAGTACTTTTTGGGGAAATTAGTAAAACTTTTAAGGGGAAAGTGATGAGGGAAGTTAATGATTTTGACTTTGCTTGCTGTGATTTTCCAGTGTATTTCCTACTTCAGTATTTGTGATGAAAGTAAAGGATCAAAGACATTTAGCAGCATCATTCATCAGATAAAACTTTGCAACATCATCTATCTACCCTATCTACTACTACCATTTTTATTCTTTATTAGGGTGCATTTAGACTTGCAAACCCTTTTCAATCTTTTATTTTCACATGATAAATCTATCTATTTCTACCCTTATTACATCCAAGGGCTCAGATTAAACTGTTGAGCACCTTTTATTAACTCTACCTATCTACTTATCTGCCAAGATTAAACTGTTTGGTCAGATATTTATTCTCTAATCTATAACATGAAATTGAAATATGAATAAGCCACGTTTAAACAGTTTGACCCTTCATAAATTGTGGCAAAAGTTTGACAAGCTGCACACAATTGTTTTATTACAAAAATGAAATAGTAGTGGCATTTGGATTTGCACACTTTCCTTGGTCTATTTTTTGTTTGGGGTTCACTTCTTTCACTTTTTTGACCATTTTATTTTTCTTACCCTTTGATTTTTCTTACCCTTTGATTTTTCTTTTAGGGTATACCCTCTTTACATTTTTTAAATTTTTTGATTTTTTGGTTTTTCAAGAATATGGAACACCTTTGCTCAAGAAAAAAGGTTTGAACATATTCCATAGTTCAATCAAGACAATCATGAAAAATTACACCTATTGGTATAGGAGACTAACACTGGCTCCACTTGGGGATGGCTTTTCCTTGTGAAAAGTCAAGAACAGCAGGTCAGATGCCTCAAAATGTCTTCAAACTGAACTATATAATCTTCCTTCTTCTAGTAGCTTTATTGTACATATGATAGTGAAACTTTTGAAGCTTAGGGCCTTCACTTCGGGCTTCAACTTCAAGAAGTCACCATCCAATCAAAACTGCATTAGAAAAGGATATATTATGTACAAGTTAGAAAAATCAAAACATCCTAGTAAATAGGATCAAAATAATGCTTCAGCATTCGACCATTGACTGGTCCTTCCTCAACTTCTGAATTGTCCAAATCCTTCAAAAAGTATGTATTGTTTCCCTGCAAGGCATGAATGATATAAGGCCCTTTCCACAGGAAATCAAATTTCCCATGTTTCCCTTTCTCTTCCCTTCTGGAATCCCATCTTAGGACTTTATCACCTAGTTGAAAATCTTCTGCTTTAGTCCTTTTATCAAACATTTTCTTTAGCTTTTCCTGCAAGACTTCAGATCGTTGGTATACTTCTTCTCTGGTTTGCTGCAAGTGGATTGTTTGATTAATTCTCCTCTGAATGTCATTTGGTTCCACTTGGGCCTCCTGAAGTAGGTTCATAACAGGAATTCCTAAAGATGGTGGGAATCTTGCTTCAAGACCATAAAATAACTCATACGGACTAGTCCCAATTGATTTCTTAGTTGTAAGTCTGTCTGCCCACAATGCATTGGTCAGTTTCTTGTGCCAATTCTTTTTATTTTCTTCCAATAACTTTTTGATGATATTAATAAGGCTTTTATTGGAGGATTCTGC
Source organism: Pinus albicaulis (assembly GCA_034641835.2). Classification (NCBI taxonomy): domain Eukaryota; kingdom Viridiplantae; phylum Streptophyta; class Pinopsida; order Pinales; family Pinaceae; genus Pinus; species Pinus albicaulis. The sequence continues at coordinate 7,826,808 of CM076581.1, read as the reverse complement.
CAGTCCATTACCCTGAGGGTAATAGGCTGTTGAATGGCCTAAAGTAATATGATATTTACTACAGAAACTAATCATTTTATTTGACTTAAATGCAGCAGCATTATCTGTTATAATCTTTTCTGGACAGCCAAATCTTGAAAGTATGTTGGTTTCTAAAAACCCTATAATCACAGAATCATTGGCCTGTCTGCATGGGATAGCTTCAATCCATTTAGTGAAGTAGTCCGTGGTAGTAAGAATCCATCTGTGTTGCCCTGAAGAAGGTGGATGAATTTCTCCAATAAAATCTAATCCCCATTGTTGAAAAGGTCTTTCTGTGGAAATTGGTTTTAATGGCAGAGGTAACAACTTTCTTTTACCCTAAAAAATATGACACTTATGACAAGTTGTTACAAATTTCTTAACATCAGAAAATAATGTTGGCCAGTAAAAACCAACCCTTAAGATTTTGTCTTTAGTTGCTTTCTAGTAGAGATGTCCTCCATAATCCCCTGCATGAAATTCATTAATAACTTTATCAGTTTCATCTTTTAATAGACAATTCAGTAAGATTCCTTCATGATTTTTCCAAAATAGAGTGCCATCTAAAATACAATATTTCAAAGATGTCATTTTTAAAAATCTTCTTTTCGTTCTGGACAACCCTGGAGGAGCTTGCAGGTTTAATAAAACGTGAATGATATCACTGTACCAGGGTGAATCTAAGAAAGCTTGACTGATCTTTGGAGTCGCCATCTCCTGGTTGTCATCCAGTTCGTTAATGTCTAAGGCTTGGCAATTAGTTTCAGTCATGAGTTGTGCCAAACCTTGGCCTTTTATGAGTTTTGTTGGTTTAATCTCAATATCATATTCTAAAATGGTAGCTATCCACTTACCTCTTTTACCTTCAATGCCATCTTGAGTCAAAATATCTTTAACTACAGCATTAGGCACATAAGCTATCACATGAGAATATAATATGTAAACCCTGAAATCTTTAATTGCTTTTACCAATGCAAAAGCCTGTTTTTCCATGATATTGTATTTTAAAGATGCATCCCTAAGTGCTTTACTAAAAAATGCTATTGGCTTTTCACACCCTTGATCATCTTTTTGAAGTAAAACAGCTGCAACTGTATGTTCAAAAGCGAATGAAAAAATAATGAAATCTCTATCAAATTTAGGACTGGTAAGAACTGGTGTTCTTGTCAAAGCCATTTTAATTTCCTCAAATGATTGTTTGGCTTCTATAGTCCAGTCAATGCTTGAATCTTTCCTCAACATGTTAGTAAGCAATCTAAGTATTTCAGCTAAACTAGAGATAAATCTTCTCAAGAAATTAATTTTTCCTATGAATGCTTGCAACTCTTTTATGTTTCTAGGATGAGGTATCTGTAAAATTGCTTGTATTCTTTCTGGATCAATCCTAATGCCATCTTTAGAAATAATGTGACCTAAGAGCTTTCCTTCTTCCAATCCAAACAATGACTTTTTAGGGTTTAAAGAAATCCCATATTTTCTGCACTTTATAAATACTTGCCTTAAATGATCTAAATGTTCTTGATCTGTTTTAGAAAAAACAGTTAAATCATCTAGATAAATAACCAGAAAATCATGTATTTCTTTAGCAAAAGCAATATCCATTGCTCTTTGAAATGTAGCTCCTGCATTCTTGAGCCCAAATGGCATTTTGACATATTTAAACGTACCCCATGGTGTTGTGAATGCTATTTTATCTTGATCACCAGGATGAACCAGAATCTGGTTATACCCTGAAAATCCATCCAGTAGAGATATCCTAGAAGATCCTACTACCCTCTGTAGAATATGGTCCATTTTTGGTAAAGGGTAGTTATCTTTTAAAGAAACTTTATTCAAATTTCTTAGATCGACACACAGTCTAATTTCCCCTGTCTTTTTCCTTGTTGGTACTAGGTTAGAAACCCATTCTGAGAATCTGATAGGAGCTATAATCCCTGCTTCAAACATTATTTTGATTTCCTTTTCAATTGAGCGTAATAAAACAGGATTTATTCTTCTAAGCTTTTGTTTGAAAGGTTTCTGATCTGGTTTCAAAGGTATAGTGTGTTGAATGATGGACGTATCATAAGATTTCAGATCTTCATAACTCCAGGCAAAAACATCCTGGAATTCTTTCAATAGCTCAACATATTTGACCTTTTGATCTTTTGGAAGAGATTTGGACAACTTAACTATTTTGGGATTTTCTGGGGTTCCTAAGTTGCATTCTTCCATATCAGCCTTAACAGGTTCCATTTTAGGTCTAAATGGAATATTATTTGAGTCAAACAGATCTTCCAAAGGAGTTAATCCTTTGGGCAAATGATTTTCTTTTAAATTGATGATTTCTGTCTCATCTTCTATGATCTCATCAGACTCCATATGTTTCAAATTCTGCATGTCTTTTTCTGTGAATGTGGTTGGGTGCAGCATATGAATTGCATTTTCTCTTGAAATTTCTATTTTTTGTTCTTTTTCTTGATCAAATTCATCAATAGTTATGTCTTCATCTATATTACAGTTAGAAAACTCATTTTGAAGTGTCAAAAAACTATTGATTTGATTGTTATTAACAAATACTTGCCAATTCAAAAGATTGTCTGGTATAGCAGGCCTGTGTCTAATCTCAGCTGAAAACTGATGATTAGGATCAAAAGGTAACTTGCATGTGCTGGCGAACATTGCGAGGCTGTGTGCATGCAAATTTTGTTTCCTGGGAATCTTGGCAAGTTGAGCTTGTAGAAAGGTGTTGAGAATTTCTACAACTGTCTCTCTGTATTGTTTCAATCTCATATCTTTTGTTGAACATTCTCCTTTAATCTGTTGAATAATTAGCTCGGAATCTCCTATGATTGACACCCTAATAGCTCCTAACTTCTTGACATGTTTAAGCCCTAATAAAAGAGCTTCGTACTCTGCCATGTTGTTAGTGCATTTGAAATTCAACCTATAAGCATGACCCTCCGCATGATTATTCTCAACATTATGTAACCAAATCCCAGCTCCTGCCCCTAATTTGTTTACTGAGCCATCAAATTCTAAATGCCATAGAATTTCATGTTCATAATCCTCATCAATTGTTTTAAAATGTTTCTTGACAGGAGCTAGTTGTTTAGTTTCTTCTAGTATTTCTTGATCATCTGGTGTTTCTTGATTTTCAGAAATTTCTTCAATTTTAACAGTGGTTTTGTTTATGGTTTCCAATTCTGGAGCTTCTATTTCAGTAGGGAGATCCAACTCAGCATTGTATAAAATAAAAGAATCCATATCAGAATGTACAGAGTAAACAGGGAAGTTTTCAGGCTTCTCATGGCTACTAACTAAGTACTTCATCAAGGTTTCTCTATATAATCTTTTAGGCTGACCAAATACTGAAATGGTTGCATATGACATGTCTAGTTGAATAGACCCTCCAAGTTTAGCACCCCAAGATCTAGACAATAACATACCATACTTAGGGGGAATATCAGCCACCACTATGTCCATCAAAACAGATTTAGCAGGGTATTGTACCAAAGTGACACACAAATCTTTAATCAAACCTAAACATTTTACCTGAATAGAATCAAAAGAAAACAAATCTTTGTACGGTCTGGTAATGTCTAGATTTAATCTTTCCATCACTGCTTTTGGCATCAAATTGTGAGATGCTCCAGAATCAAGCATTGCATTATAGAGTATCTTATCATGAACATTCAGGCTTACATAAAATGGAGGAGTCCCTCCACTTTCTGGTTTTCCATTTACCTCAGGGCCAAAAAGAAGTTTGGGTTGATCATCAAGAATATTTACTGAATCATCCAATCCAGTAATGTTAATGTTTAGGGACTTGGTAATTTGACTTCTATAGACATCATGTTTAGCCAATTCTGATAAAGGAACAACTATCTTTAGTTTTCCTATTTCAGCCTCTAGATTGAAAGGTTTTTCCGTTTGAGTTTTAGTGTTTTGTACAGTTGTGTTTTCTCTATTTTTTTGGTCTTCAATGTTTTTCTCTTTTTCATGAATGAAGTTTTATTTTGAAGGTGTTTCTGGACTAACTTCTACTGATTCTTCTACGTCTCCTACAGGAGGAAAAGTATTAGATTGTTGTTTATTTTTTGGTTGATTGTCAGACACATCTTCAATTATTGGATTTGAAGGGTTGGGAGTTGTCCTAGACAGAATTTGTACTTGGGGAATGTTTTGTACAGGGGGAATGTGTTGTACAGGGGGAATGTTAACTTTACCTTTGACATTTTGTTTTGCATTTTTCTGTTTGCTATTCTCTGGCACATCAATCCGTCTACTTCTCAAATTATACTGTTTATGGACCTCATAAATTGTTGTGTCATAGCCTTCCTTAAAATCAAAAGTCTCACCTGAATGAGTTTGGAATGTTTCAAGGATGTGATTCTCTTGATCATCCTGGGATAGGAAGACTTCTGGTTCATTTTTGTCATCAGTCACATTGTTTATTTCTACATCTTCTATAGGTTCTTCAGAAGTTGAACCTTCAACAAAGTTTTCTTGGAAAGGTGGCCTAATGTTTTGGTCAGGGACATTCTTTCCAATATTTTGATTCAGATTTCTCCTAAAGTTTGGGTTTCTTGCAACATTCTGATTATCACTAGAAGACTTTCTTTCAATGGTCTCCACTCTATCTCCTAATCTTTCCATACCTTTAATGATTTCATCCAACTTCTTTTCAAAAGCTGAAGGTTCTTCATTCATAGGCATTCTTATTTCTGCTCTTGCTCTGGCTCGTTTTTCAATCAGATTTGCTTCTACACTTACCACTATGCTCTGCATTTCCTCTAAGGTTTGAGGGGCTCTTTCTCTGAGTGAATAAGCTATGTCAGAGTCAAAACCGTCTGGAAATTTAACCAATACAGAGTCAGGTGGGGGTCTGAGGTTCTGGGGAACAGCGTTATATGCTTCATTGAATCTAATGATGTAATCTTGTACCGTTTCGTTAGGTCTTCTTCTTAATTTTTCGAATTCTGACAGGATCTGAAGAGGATCTTTCTTCTTCTCCCATCTGTTCAAAAATGCCCTATATAAAGCTGGTAAATAAGCAATACTATTTGGAGCAAGGGCCCTAAACCATGTCCTAACTTCTCCAGTAAGACTCTGAACGAAAATTCTCATTCGGACATTATCAGTGTCAATTTCATAGAACTCAAAGTAATCAGTCATCCTTTTGGTGTGTTGTTGTGCTGTGTAAGTACCTGATCCATCAAAAGGAGTGATCTTACTCTGGTAATCTTGGGGCAAAGCAGGAGGGTTAGCTGATAACTGTAAAGGGGCATATCGATTGGCCATTGGAAGATATAGTGGGATGACAAGAGTTAATGGTCTGGTAGGAGGAGATGGAGGAGTAGAAGGGGTGACAGGTGTTTGAAAAGCTTGAGAAAAAGTAACTGAACTTGGAGATGCTTCAGTAATTACAGAGATGTTTGAATTTTCTTCAAAGGTTTGTTCAGATTGAATAGAGTTCTGTAATTGTCTGTCAAGATGATGCGAAAAAAATCTGTATTGCAAATATTCAAAGAACAATGGATCTGGAACTAATCTGGATAATTTGGTTTCTGAAAAATTCACAAATAAGGATGTTTCAAATCGTGCATCAAAAGGAATTTCATCAATATATATAATTTTCACAGGACAGGATGCAGATCTAGAAAGTGGTCTAGAACTTCCTAAACTCTCTTGACTTCCTCTTTTAGAACTTTCTTGACTTCCTTGTCTTCTAAGAATCCTAGGAATCAGATTTGGATTTTCAAATATTGGTGGTGGATTAGGGTCAGGGTTTGACCTAGTATGTCGAATCCTTTCTGAAGCCAGTTTTCCTAGACTATGTGCTTTTGGATTTTTGATTTTAATTGAAAGAATAAATACAACTTCTACAAATTCTTCAAGAAATAATGATGTATGATTAAAATTTTCTCAAAGATCTGTTAAACTAGAGAGTCTGATTAAACATTTTGAAACTAAGGTTCAGTATATAAGCTAAATCAGAGATAGAATGAAGCAACATTTATTTACTTTTGCAATTGCAGAGCAAAAGCAATTTCAAAGGCTACCTGTCTGATCTTCAGACTCTGTCTATAGCTTATAAGTGAACAATATTAACAAATAAAAATGATTCAGGTCCCTAGTATGGTCGCCACTATGTTATCACTCAGGTTTTCCTTGAAGTTGTGGAAAAGAAAAGTATACCCGAGGTAACCACAAACCAACCTTCAGATGCAGAATCTAGCCAATCTGCATCCAGAGAGGGCTCTCTCTTTATGATTTATCTTTGTTCTTAGAAGGTTTTAGGCTAGTTATAGATCTAAGAGTTTGTTTGAAAAATGGTGGAATCCACAAACTAAGGGAAAGGTTGAAAGTTTTCAGTCCATTGGGCTATGGAGTCAAAGGATGGCTTTACTGGATTTCTATTCTACACACAAGATGGCTTTACAGGGCAAGATAGCTAGACAGAGAACAATCCTTAAAATTTAAAGTGGATGGGATGATTTTGAAGGGATGAAAGGCAGCTAAGAATCTTTCACCATGTTCAAAAGAAAGAAATGAAATGACTACAAACAAAGAGCAATGAAGAATTCTTTATTATAGTAATCAACAATGTTTAAATTAGCAAAGCAAGAGCATTTAAGAATTCATGCTTATAACCAATTTAGAGGAAAACATTAAGAACAATCACATCCGAAATCAGAGTACAATTAAGTAAATTCTGATTCAATCCTTTATGTAAATTATTCAGAAATGGACATAATGATATTATAAACTGATATAAAACTTAAGACAAAGGGTAGAAAGACTTATTGAACTGCATTCCAACACATGAATCCTACAAAAAGTCCTGAGCTTCAAATTGTCATCCAGTAAGCCACAAATAAATTTCTCCAAAATGCTTTTATTCCAAAAACTTCTATGTCACAGCAAAGTAATAGAATCCACCCTCAACACTCTCTTTGAGGGTTTATTTATACAAGAAATAATTGAAAAAATCCCACACTATCCTAGCCAATAATCTAGGGTGACTAAGGAGTAATTTACAAATAAACAGGAGACAAATGGTCTCGTAGATGGAATAATAAGTAACTGCTGATGTGCTGTGTCCTTATTTTACTGATGTGCTGGAGGTAAGTGCTGAAATAGGGCTTAGTGCTGTCCCTTGGAGTAATTTCCTTGCTTGTTTGATACTCTTTGTCTTTACGGATACTCTTTAACCTGTGTAACTGATACTCTTTCATCCGTGCTCACTTTTATCTTTTACATAATAGTAAAAAGATGAAATTCTCATTCTGAAGATAATTTTCATAGAATTTCCAATAGGTCATTCCACCATTGATCTTCTGGTATCATAGTCCTTTTAAGTTTTCTCAATGTCTCATCGGCCTCTGTGAGTTTGTAAAATGTGGGCTCATTAGCAAATAGATACTTTATTTCATGTTCAAGATGAAATAAATCCTTCAACCTGTCATAGAGATTTCTCCCTGTTGGCAATGTTGTTTCTGGCAAACTGGTAGAACAAGCAGATGTATTTTGAGCATGGATATCTATTTTCTTAACATAGGTCTCCAGGTCCATTATCTGGTCTTCTGTGAGCATAGGACTGGGTAGCCCACTGTCCAACAAAACTTGAAATTTTTCTCTGAAAGCATTAATATCATCCAAAATATCTGAACACTTCCTTTCTAAATTCTGCATAAAATTTCTTTTGATGAAAACTCTTTTTATCATCAAAATAGTGCCGGTCCTGTCTTCAATTCCTAGTCTTGCAAGCTGTTGTTTTGTTCGGGTGTTCAAAAATTGAATAAGCTGATTGGCCTGCTCAGGTCTACCTCTTAGTTCATCTCTTGTTCTGTTTATTTCTTCCTGAGCTACTTTAATCAGGTCATTTTGTTCAAAAATTGCTTGAATAGAGGGCCAAATACTTTTTATTAACTCAATTATGTTACCCCAAAGAATTTCATTTATTTCCTTCAAAGGCTTTTCTAATGAAAGATCTTTTTCTAAAGCCTTAACTAATCTGTCCAATCTTTTGATTTCCCTGGTATTATCAGCAACTGTCTTCTTAGATGTATCATACTTCTGCTCCAAATTTGCTAATTGTAACTTTGTGGTTTGAAGTTCTGTGACTCTTAATTGTAAACTTTCCATTTGTTTTATCAACTCATCAGAACTTAAACCAGAAGTGTTTACCTGCGCTGGCTCTGTTTGTTGCTTTGCTGTTGTAGTACCTGTGGTTGTAGTAGCTTCTGTGATGGATTCTTGCATGATAGCTTCCTTTTCCTGTAAAGCTTGTTCCAATCTTTTCTCTGTTTCAACCAGTCGCTCAGTCATCTTTAAGAGCAACTCCATTATCTCTTCTTGTGAATTCCCCTTCAAAACTTCTTGGGTCTGGGGGTGCCTTGAGGCTGGAAATTTTAGCTGCTTTCTCAGTGCAGCTATGTCATCATCTTTCTTCTTAATTAATGCCTCAATGCTTTTAATATCTTTGGGGTTGTGACCCAAGCTGATGATTATGTCTTCCAGAGACTTTATTCTATTATCTTTGGCCTGAGAAGAGGCCTTCTCAATTTGCAATTGGGTGCTTGTGTTATTTAAATAATCTTGCAGCCTTAGGGCTGCCATGGCCTTATCAGTAAGAGTGGAATAGACCATTTCCCCAGTTTGTTTATGCAGCTCTATCTGGTCCAAAGGATGAATGTCCTTTTCCAGGACCTCAAAATTTGTTCTAATATAATCAGCTGCTGTCATGGGTTTTGGCACCTTGGACTTGAAGTGGCTCATCATCATTTTGCCTTGTGAAATGTCAAATGCCGACATTAACCTTTCCTGATTATGTGGAGCCATTTTCAGATATTGATCATATACTTTCATTCTCAATGGATCATTCTTTGCCTTTATATTAATGAAATTTCTTTTTATATCCCCTGTATCTGTTTTTGGTGGCCTAAAAGAAGATACTTCAGTACTCAACTGCTTTTGCAAAGCTTTTCCTTTCTGACTTGTGTGTGTCATACTAACCGAACCTGTTGGTTGAATATCTTCTCTTCCATCATCAAACACCTCATCTATGATTTCCACATCTGGAAGTGGATCGGGTTTCTGCTTTTTAGCTTGATGTGGCTTTGAGGTTTCTTTGGGAGGTGTAGTATCTGGAACCTACCTTTTCTTTCCTATTTCCACATTGGATGGAGTTTGTAATTCTGAAACTTCAGGATGATTTACCTGAGTGGGAGAAACTTGTGATTGATCTGGTGCTCTGGAGGTTTGAGGTTTCTCTGCCATGATAAAAGTTTCAATGACCTGTATTTCAGGTTCCTTTCCTTTGTTCCCCGCCGTAACCGGTGAATCGCCTTCCCGTAATCTCGTCAGATTTGCTGCTGAAGAAGTGTCAATGTCAGGTACCTGCACTTGACCACAAGATTCTAGGTCATACTTCTTCTCAAGATCTTTCATCATTCTGTTCATTTTGTCTGCTTCACTTTCTTCCTCAACTAGTGTTCCTTCAACTCATTCATCTTGATTTGCATATTGTTCTATTTCAGGAATCTTGTGGTGTATGTAAGGGGATGATTTATTCTTTATTCTTTTTTCACAAATAAAACCAAATGGGTCATAAGGAACCCAACGGAAGGTTTTTTGGAACTTGCAACGGTTTTGGAGTATGTTTTCTGCTTCTTGCTCAGCCTCTCTAGAGTTGCAGATGAAAGGACCTAATTGACTTTTTATCCTTAATTGGGCCTTCTTTTTCACACTACAAAAATGAATCACATCTGAGTTATTCATTTGCCTGAAATATTCCAAGGCAAAAAGTCTCATGGGCACATATCTTGGTAACTTGAATGGATGTAATTCACATCCATAGATCCTAATGACTGAATGGTTCTGATATAAATAACAATCTCCAATTTTATAAGTCCTTGAAAGCTGCAAGGTCTTCTTTATTTCATTACTCAGCCTTGGGTGGGGGATTCCTGTCAACAAGGTTGTTGCAGGATATACAAACTGATCAATGAACTCGGTGTAGGAATAGGGAGAATCAGAGGAAGAATGAATTATGGGAGACCAAAATATAACTGACCTGGGATTTCCCTTGGCATCAAGCTTTTTTACAGGGAATGGGAACCTTTCTGATTGATAGAAGATAATGAGATGATAAATAACTGAGGAATATTTAAAAACTTTCTCATCATCTAGCCTCATGAATTGGTCATGGATCTTATTGGCTATGTAAGAGGCAAAGTCATATTTAACTTCAGGAGGCTGCCCAGGAGTAAAGATAGACAGTAAAACCAGTGTTATTTCATCCACATATTCACTGATATTGAATCCCAAGACAAAAGATATCATATTTAAGATGATCCTTCCCAATTTATTGAAATAATAAAAACCATAAGGAGGAGGCCCCTTAGGTTGATGTTCAGGCAACATGAAATTCTGGCACATGGACTTTAACTTTTCTGGGGTCAACTGCTTAGTCTTTTCAATCAATTCTTCCATAGACAACGGTGCTAGTTCTTGGTCTGTTTCGAAATGTAGCATTGCATTAATAGCCTGGGGAGTAATGGGGAACAGAACACTCTGATCAGGAGCTATTACAGCCCTTTGAGTGGGATCATAGTTTGAATGGAAATAGTGGATGATTTCTGGGAAAATAATGACTGAAGGGATGAGATACCTTGGGAGATTGGATTCCCACAATCCAATGACATCTTGCCCCTTTGAGTAATCGTCTCTGCAGCGACAATAACTCATAAGGGGGCTTTCATCAAAATGCAGGTCTTTAATCTGAAAATCTTTATCTACCAAAGGTAAATATTCTAACTCTCGGTGAGGGGCGTTCAGTGGAGTCACATTCAAAGCTGCCGGGGCTTCCATTTTGGTTCTTGTGGATTCAAGACGGAAGTCTCTGGTTTTCTTTACAGGCCGGGTGCAATTTCTAAAATGAAGGAAATTAACACAAATGCAGTTTCAGGGAACAATTGCACAGTTTTAAAACCTCTGGGGAAGATCTCAGTGATGAGTTTTAATCACTAATTCAGTGGAAAATAAGGAAAACAGACTTTCTCTTGAAGTTCGAAGTGCTTATAGGATAACACTGTTTGGAGTGAAAAACTGGCGAACAGTAATGTGGTAGCAGGAGGATGCTTGGAACACAAAATCACACTCCGGGAGCGAAATCGAATTGAACAGTGGATTTCAGTGGAAATTTGAAATTCGTAGCAGAAAGCGCAGTCGCGTTCAAATGATGAAAATAACAAAAAACACGCGAATTTGTTTTATTTCCAAAGTCAAAAAGGGGTTTTTAGTTTTTCGAGGAGTGACATCACTTTGGTACGGGCTGACGTGGGGCAGGGGGCCCGGGCGGTAAGCGATTAGTCCCCGCACCGCTTATGGAAAAAGATGGTATTTAACGAGCGGGCAGCGATTCCATTAGAGTATCGACACGTGGACGGGAGACTAGTCAAATACCACCAAGCCCCCGCGTGTTAAAGCTCTGACAAAGGATGGGTAGCGGAATTGCCGAGGAGCGTTGATCTTTGGAGGGGCGATCCGATGGTTGAAATGATGGGGAGATGGTGGGAAGTTAAATGGTGCGGGCCCAATATATTTATCGTTAATTAATCACCCCGGGCGGGAGTTGATTGGTGGAGGTATTTGGTTATTAATTAATTCTAATAATTAATTAATCCCATGGTATAATGGAAAGAGGGGTCGCGGCGTGGTTTTGATTGTGTTTTGAAACGTCGGGTGGAATGCCAGGTGGATGGCCCACGGTGGCATAGGGGCTTTTCCAAAGTTTTGGTTTTTAAAAAATAAAACTTCGGGTTTATTCTTTTTGTGTTAAACATATATAATTATATGTTTAAAAGTTATTTCGATATTTCTATTTATATGGTAATAGATAAACATTATTTAATTACCATAGGGGCGGGACTATGATATAAGGATATATTTAACCAAAGGGCGTATGAAGCGGGTTTTTAATGAATATTTGGGAAGTAAATACTTTGGTTAAAACATAATAGAGGGGTTTTTGGGATATTAATTTAAAGGGAATTATATACTTAGGATAAGGCATTTTTACTAGGGATTTAGTAAATAGAGTTAAATGTTAATATGAAAAAGGGACAATGACAACTCAAAATACTTTACACAACTAGGAAAGTGGAGATTTCTGAAGTAAATCACATCATCTTAATTTCAACACTTCAACATAGAATAGTAAGTGATTTTGAGGGATTTTTGTGGAATTTTGCATATTTTTTCTAAGCAAAATGAGATTTTACTTAGGAAAAGGTTAAAGATGAATGATTATAATGATGAATTATCTCAAGTACTTAGTTCTTTTTGATCATTAGGCCGAGGGTCTGGTCTCTCCAAAAGTCAAGGAAATGCCTTGAGCCCTTTTGATCTTCAAATACCTTAGTACTTTGGGGGAAATTAGTAAAACTTTTAAGGGGGAAGTGATAAGGGAAGTTAATGATTATGACTTTGCTTGTTGTGATTCTCCAGTGTATTTTCTACTTCAGTATTTGTGATGAAAGTAAAGGATCAAAAACATTTAGCAGCATCATTCATCAGATAAAACTCTGCAACACCATCTACCTACCCTATCTACTTGACACTACCATTTTCTCTTCTTTATTAGGGTGCATTTATACTTGCAAACCCTTATCAATTTTTTTTTCTTTTTACAAGGAAAATCTATCTAATTCTACCCTTATTACATCCAAGGGCTCAGATTAAACTGTTGAGCACCTTTTATTAACTCTACCTATCTACTTATCTACCAAGATTAAACTGTTTGGTCAGATTTTTATTCTCTAATCTATAACATGAAATTGAAATATGAATAAGCCAAGTTTAAATGTTTTGATTCCCTTCATAAATTGTGGCAAAAGTTTGACAAGGCGCACAATTGTTTTATTACAAAAATGAAATAGTAGTGGCATTTGGATTTGCACACTTTCCTTTGTCTATTTTTGTTCGGGGTTCACTTTTCACTTTTTTGACCATTTTATTTTTCTTACCCTTTGATTTTTCTTTACCCTTTTGATTTTTCTTTTAGGGTATACCCTCTTTACATTTTTTAAATTTTTTGATTTTTTGGTTTTTCAAGAATATGGAACACCTTTGCTCAAGAAAAAAGGTTTGAACATATTCCATAGTTCAATCAAGACAATCATGAAAAATGACACCTATTGGTATAGGAGACTAACAGCAGCCATAAAAGGGGAAATTGAAATCTTGATCCCATCCATCTAACCCCACAGGTATGAATGCATGCTGCATAATGCGACATTCTCTCTAAGGCACATGAAAATTTAGGTGCCCCAAATGGTTCTCTTTCCCTGACGACTGAAGAAGACAACATCCATATTTTCTGACAACTGTCTAGTGCTTCCTTGCGAAATTTCGTAATCTGGCTGACACACAGGTCATCACACCATTTCTGAGTTGCCGACATGTGTTCTTTATGACCCTCAATATGTAGAAAGGTATACAGCTTGTTATAAATGTTCAAGGAATGACCATGCTCTCTTCTCACCATTAATGGCCTTCCAGCTTGATTTTTTTCAAATGTATCCCAGGCCTTTCTCCATTTAATTTGATTGATGGTATAGGAGGTAAAATACCTTAACTGGATGTCCCCCATGAATGGAACAAGGTTAAAGTACTGATCATGCTTTAAATAATACCCATGCATGTAGAGCTCACACATTAAGTGTTGTCCTATAACATCATGAATTTTTAAAATACAGAGAAATTGAATGGGGTCCTCAATTTCATACCAAATCTCCTTATATATACTTTCAAGACAAAAGAAAAGAAATTGTTCATGAAGGAATAAGGCATAGCTATGTGCAGGAGGTTTGCAGGTCATTACCTATTGTGCTAGGGAGAACATCTTCTCCTTATCTGTCTTTAGCAATTGAACTTGTTCTTCCAACTCTTCTATCCTGGCCTTCTGTTTGGCCTGCTTAAGCCGTGCCTTGTATAAATGATCTATGTACCTCGTAACGACTCCAACAGCCTGTTCTAAAACCCTAGTTGTTTCTTTCTTATGGTTTCTCGCCGTAGACTACCACTTTTGAATTTCAGCGGCCAATACAAATTCTCGACCTTCAAACAACTCTTCGATTGGGCCGGTCTGGGTAGCTACAATGGAGAATTCAATCTTTGGCTTTATTTCCCTCCATTTGTAGATTTTTACCTTCCTTTTTAAATGTGAAACTCTCTTCTTCAAATCCCGAACCTCCCTTTTCAATCTCATTGTTTCACTGAACTACAGCTAATACCTCTTTTTGAGAGGTAACCTTCTTTTCTCACACTGTTTGACCCATTCCTGTTTAACGGTGAATTCAAGTTCTGGACCTATAAAAGGCTCAGAAGGTGGCGGAATGCTACCGGCATCCTCTACAGATTTTTTTTTCAATCCATTCTGGCCGAGCCCCCTATCCACAGGGCCTTCTTATTCTACATTTCTTTCAGAAACTCCTGCTGTTTGGTCAGAAATTTCATTGATCCCTCTATGTTCCGATGTTTCTACAGGAACTCTGTCTTCATGGTGAACCTCAAATTGTTCCAGTTCAGTAGTGTCTGGGCCAATCTTGGCCGTGTCAACAAATTTTAGTACTGGGGGAACAACCAGTTCTTCCATTAATTGTTTGGGCGAGCGAAATCCCCTTGCCCCTCTGGGAATCAGATACTGGAATGGAGATCAGGGAACAGACCCATCATCATCATTTCCAGTTTGGACTGGGACTTCATGCATTACTACCTCAACCAGAGTCGATGCTGGTTCTTGTGGAGTAGCATCGATTCGGTGGCTCAATTCCCTTCTTTCCACTTGCCCTTTTCTTACCACTTCTTCTTCATGGGTCGATACTAGTTCTTGTGGAACAGTATCGACCACCTGACTCATTCCTTCTTTAGCCTCCTTTTCCTCGAGAATCAACTTTGTTTTCACAGTTGGTACCGATTCTTGGGGTCCAACATTGATTTCGCGGGTTGAATCCTCCTATTCTAGCCGAATTGGGGGCGGTTCTTGTGTAACACCCCCACCTGTATCAACATCCATGTCTGTCTGGGCAGGTGATGTTGTTTCTTGTGAAACAACATCACTTGCCATTCCTCTTTCCACAATTCCATTCCTTTGTTCTTCATTGACAAAGGTTGACGACTGTATAACAATATCTATTTCCTGCACAATGTCCATAATTCCTTCCTCTGTGGGTTCTTCAAGTGAGGCTAGCTCTTGTGTAGCAGCCTTGTCTATGTCGTTGGCTACTTCCTCCATATTCATCTCTTCTTCCTCTGGTTCCTCCTGATCAATTTCCGTTTCCATTTCCTCTGGTTCCGCTTGGTTAATTTCTGTTTCCATTTCCTCAGGTTCCTCTTGATCAATTTCCTCTTAATTTTCTTCTTCCACCTGACCAGCCGAAGAGGCTGGTTCTTCTTCTCTAGCAGCAATCATAGCTACTACCACTTCTTCTAAGGATCCACAGAGTTCCATGTAGGAAACCCGTAGCCTACCTATTTCATGCACGACCAATAATCATACCAATCCATGGTTAGAAGGTACTACCATCATCCGACGAGAGCTCCGCGTAGACTGTGCCATATGCTGTAGTTGTTTCAAAAATAAAAATGACATATTTAGGGCATGCACCTGATTCTGTGGAAATTAGATGTGTGTTATAATTTTAAAGTGATACTTGAACAGGGCTGAGGCCCGACCCTCGCAGGTAATGTATTTTTTTACGAAACCTGCAACTTTGTTCCAAGAATACGACACAGTTTTGTGCTCGTATCCTCTGCCCAATTGAACAACACTTTCTCCTGCCTGCAGGAACAATTCGAGAAATTTTGGGAGAGAATTTTTTCGAACAAACCATTGCTGCCCCTGCTGTCTCAGCCCACTAACCTCTACAATTACTTCCTCTGTGACAGGAACTTCCAGACCTCTAACCCGTGAATTATTCTCCTCTAAATTGAGTGCAAATTCCATTGTGATACCTCCATCAAATCCCTGCAATTTGTCAAAGTAGATATCCCATCCTGCGTCGACAAAAAATTGTCAAACCTCTGGATTGCTGCGAAGAAGAAAATTCCTTGATTTCCACTCCTTAGTCGTAGCTCCTGCAAAAATACAAGAAAATAGAACCGAATTATTTATTATATATATATATATATATTTTATTTTACTTTTTTTTTTTTCTTTTTTTTTTTAAACAACTAGGGTGCAGAGGAAGGATTCTCTGCGCTGATAACCTTCAAGCCAGATTTCTCAGAGAGTTGTTTAATAAAAGCATCCTTAGAGGCCGGTTTGCGGTATAGTCTCAGGCGATGTCCATTGACTATAAAGGTAGTACGTGTATTGTCAATTGTGACTAGCCTGACTATTTCATTATCAAATACAACGTCCACCTCAGAAGGTCCCATCCAACAAGTGTAAATCTTTCCCTTGAAATCCTTAAAACGAGATTCATAAATTAGTGTCCAATCTCCATTTTGAAACACCTTATTTTTAATAAACTTATCGTGCCATTTCATTCTCTGTTGTTGGATAGCAGTAGTTCGCTGGAAAACCATTGAACGTATTTCATCAAGTTCATTAAGCTGAGCCAATTGGTGTTTCTAGGCATCTGATAGATCTAAACCAACTTCGAGAGCTGCTCTAAGTGTGCTTATTTGAAATTATATTGGAAACAATGGGGATTTCCCATAAACCAACTGGAATGTTGAAAACTCGGTTGTATTCCTCCATGTTGTGCTGTACGCCCATAGAGCCTTTGGAAGTTTCTGAGCCCAATCTTGACGATGGTATGCCACAGTTTTTGTTGAAATATTTTCTAATGTCTTATTTATGCTTTCCACTTGTCCATTCACCTGGGGATGGTATGGAAATGTCACTCTATGCTTGACCCCATATTTTTGCATGAGCTTTGCTATCTTGTGTGATGTGAA
This sequence comes from Pinus albicaulis, assembly GCA_034641835.2. Taxonomy (NCBI): domain Eukaryota; kingdom Viridiplantae; phylum Streptophyta; class Pinopsida; order Pinales; family Pinaceae; genus Pinus; species Pinus albicaulis. Next base: position 7,809,834 of record CM076581.1, on the reverse strand, counting down.
TTGTGTTCCTCCATCTGAAACAACCTCTCTTGGAGTACCGTAACGAGCAAAAATTTCTTCGAATAGAAAATCTAAGACTACCTATTTTGTTGCTCTTGCAACAGCTTTGGCTTCCACCCACTTAGTCATGTAATCAATACAGACCAAGATGTGGACTTTCTGTTGTGAGGGTGGGTTAAAAGGTCCAACGAAGTCAATAGCCCATTTCTCGAAAGGCTCGAGGACTACCATTTCATCAGCTCTACTGGGCTGCCCCATACTTCGGCAACTATCTCACCTCCTGACATAATTTTGAGCATCATGAAAAATGGAAGGCCAGTAATATCCCATTTGTAGAACCTTATGGCCTGTTCTTTTGTCTGCAAAATTCCCTCCACAAGGGCCATCATGGGAAACTTTCAATACTTCATAAATATCATCTTCAGACACACACCGCCAGATCTGATTTTCTACTCCTGTATGAAAAAGGCACCCTGCCATCCAAGAATGTCGGGCACTATGATGAATAATCTTTCACTGTTCCCGATACGACAAATGAGGAGGCACTTTCCTTGTAGCAAGATAATTAGCAATATCTGCATACCACGGAGGTTTAGTAGAAACTGAAAAAAGATGTTCATCGGGAAAAATATCTTCTATTGGTGTGCATTCATCATTTTTATCTATTCAAGGTAGGAAATCAGGTACTACATTTTCTTTTCTTGGCTTATCTACTATTGTAATATCAAATTCTTGAAGCAATAGTAACCATCTCGTAATACGACCAGGAGTAACAGGTTTATTCATCAAATACCTGATTGCTGCGGGATCAGTATGGAAAATAGTAGAGTACGTGGTGATGTAGTGCCGGAACTTATTGATAGCGTAAATGACAGCTAAGAATTCTTTTTCTGTCACTGTATAGTTTAGTTCAGCAGGAATTAAATTCTTGCTGACGTAATAAATTTCATAAGGTATTTTTTCTACTTGCTGTCCTAAAACATCCCCTACTGATGTCTGAGAAGCATCAATATGTATGTGAAATGGTAATGCCCAAGCAGGTCCTCAGAGGATTGGAGCCATGCACACCAGCCCCTTAATTTTCGTTAAGGCTGTCTCACAATCTTCAGTCCACAAAAATTCTGCATCTTTTGTTAGCAATTGAAATAGTGGATGTGCTCTTTTACCAAAATTTTCTATAAAGCACCTGTAATAACCAACACAACCAATAAAAATACATACTTGTGTGGGTGTTTTGGGTACCAGGAAATGTAATATTACCTCTAATTTAGCCAGATCTACTTGAATTCCAGCGACTGAGAGCAAATTTCCCAATACTACTCCTTCTTCCCTCATCATATGGCATTTGACTATACTCAATGATACATGGGTCTGTTTACATCTTTTGATTACCTTCTCCAAATTTTCCAATCCTTTCTCAAATGAGTTCCCATATGGAGTAAAATCATCCATATAGATTTTGACACTATCATCGACCAAATCAGAAAAAAATCCCCAAGATTGCCCTTGGGAAGGTAGCAGGAGTATTACACAGGCCCAACGGGAGGACCCTATATGCAAAGGTTCCCCACGGGCATGTGAAATTTGTCTTGTCCTGGTCTTCCAGGGCTATTTGGATCTAGTTATATCCGATGAATCCATATAGAAAGGAAAAAAACTTCTTTCCAACCAAGGTGTCCAGGATTTGGTTAATGAATGGCAAAGGAAAATGGTCATTTTGTGTTGCCTTATTTAGTTCCCTGTAATCTACACAGATCCACCATTTACCATTATTTTTGGGAACGATAAGTAGCGGAGATACCCATTGGCTATTTGATATGGGATAAATGACTCCTACATCCAACAATTTTTGTAATTCTTCTTTAACAATGTTTTTGAGAGCAAAATTCATCCTCCGTTGAGGCTGTCTTACAGGGAAAAAATCTTCCTTAATGTAAATATGATGAGTTCATAGGTTGGCAGGGATACCCCTCATGTCGGTATAATCCCAGGAAAAAGCTTCCTGATGATTTTGAAGGACTTTCAAAAGCTGTTTAGTCTGATATTTAGACAGGTTTAGGTTGATATTAAGTGTTTTCCCTGGTTCAATCTCGATTGGAGTACTATCCTGAAATGGGGTTACAGGAATGTCCTCAATATCGTCTTCTAGTTCAATTTTTTCTTGTGTCTCACAGCTCATAGTAGATTATAGAATATGTCGAGTTTGATCGGGAGCAGAACTAGAATCATTAATGAAGGCATTGATGGCATCATCTTCAGTTTCTGTTTTAAATTGAAGGGCTTGGCCAATAGTGAGAACTGGTCTAACATCTTCATTTTTCAGTTTCAGGCTCTTCTGTAGGTAAAGGTTTCTGATTGGGTAATGATTTTTTAGATGGGCTTGGTTCCATAGGATAATAGAGCTTAAGATTCTTCGTAACTGTCCCATTTGATATGATCATGTGTCCAGACCGACATCCTATGTAGGCATATGCAATTTCCAACCAGGGTCTTCCTAGGATCAATGGGTGGCCACCTACTGAAGATCGAGTATGCAATATAAGGAGGTCCATGGGGTAATGCCATGAGTCTACTGAAATAATGACATCCTCTAATTTCCCTACTGGTTTAATTGTGGATCTGTCTGCAAGTTCCAAGATAGTAGGGGTTGATTTAATGTTTCCAAGTCCTAATGTGTTCATTGTTTCAGCAGTGATAATGTTAATGGCCGCTCCTAAATCCACCAGTACATTTGGGATTTCAATCCCATTAATTTGTACTGTTAGAATCGGGTTCCCGGGGTCTCCGTATTTTACAGGCATGACCTTTCCTAACATGATCTCGGATATTCTGCCCATTACATGAATATTTAATGGATCCTTAGGTTTTCTCCCTGGTTTCTTTGAGAAATATTCCTTCAAATTTTTTGCATAAATAGGTACATCTCTCATAGCTTGTAAAAGGGGTATTTTAATAAAAATATTCTGCAGTCCCCCTAGAAAGTCAAATTTTGCTTGAGGGGTTTGTTTGCTCAAGGTAAATCTTTCGGGGTATGGGGGAGATATAAAATGACCTTGATTGGGAACAACTTGGGGAGGTGTCTGATTTATTACGTTTTGATCTGAATTCTCCCTCACTATTCCTTGTTCTGGTTCTGTATCTTCCCCATCAAATTGTTCTGTAATAGTGGGTGAAGTAGGCACATTTACTACCCGACCAGACCGTAGATTTATCTCATTGAGTCCTGCGGTAGAAATGTTGTAGGATGGAAGGTTCAGATTTTCTGTTTGTTCAACCCCTATATTATTTGGATTTGGGTTGGGTTGGATAGGGAGCTGGGGTCTAATGGCTGGGTTTCCTAGGGGCACATTGGAAGGAAAATGAAGTTGTTGCTGAGGCATAGGCTGAGGAAAATTTCCAGTGGGAGGGGATCCATGCCAAGTCTGATTCCATGAAGGATTTAGACTGGCTTGAGGAACCCATTTTTTCCAAGGGGGATATTGGTATTGAGGCCATATGGCTGAAAATGGTGCAGATTGGGGACCCATACTAAAATTATTAAATTACTGGGATGTGTCCTGAAACATACCTATATTCACCGCTAGTGGTTGAGGTTGCCATGGATTCTTCTGCCCCATAAAGTGTAGCTGGTCCACTGTGCTTTCCTCGCTTACTCCTTGGAAAATTGCTTTCAACCCAGGCAAGGAAGGACATGCACTAGTCGCGTGAGTCTGTTCGCAGATTGCACAGGCTTCCACCGTGTTCAGCGAGCATTCCTTCAAAGGGTCTTTTTTTCTACACTGAGGGCAGAATATGTCCATGGTTTTTTCCAACTCCATCTGCTTCTGTTTTTCCTGTAGAGTGTCCATTTGGGCTAATAGCGTGCTCAGGATAAGGGTCCTCAGATTATCTAGTAGATTCCCAATCTCTGCTTTTTTGACCCCTCCACCGGAGGTCTTTGATGACCGAATACCCTGTCCACTTCTTGCAGCCCCCCGTGAACATTTGATACAGTAATCATAGATAGTTTCGAAGTTTTCTTTTGAAATATCCCCTTTTCCCATTATATTCAGGAGTTGCAGAGAATCTTCCTTGAGTGCTCTAAGAAGAATGATCTCTAGAATGTCCTTATCCAAGTCACTATGTCCAGACCTCTGCAATATGTATTTAAATCATTCTACACTGTCCTCCATATTTTCGTCTTCCTTCTGTGCAAATTTAAATATTTCCTCCTTAATGTCACGAGACTTACAGTAATCTTGGTATTTTTCCAAGAAATATTTTTTCATTTCTTCCCATGAAGTAATCGTGCTTCCCCCTAAACCCATGAAGCATCTCATGGCTGTCCCTTTTAAGGTAGTAGGGAATATTTTCAATTTCTAAGCATCAGTCATATAGTCATATCCTTTACAAACAATATCAAGTTCATAGAGGAACGTATCAGGGTCTTCAGAAGAGAGCCCATGAAAACTAAGCAAGGCTATTAAAGGGATGGGTCTCATTGGTGCATCACCTGTAACATTTCCAATGTGAAAAACAATAGACGAACTTACAGGTGCCATATATATCCTCCAATACTCACTCGGAATTTTAACTAGTTCAGTAGCCGGTATCTGAAGTGATTCAACTGAAGATGGTCGCACCGTGCTCCCCCGGTCCCTTAGTGAATCAAAGTTCTTCAAAAATTCCTTTACCGGATCAGAACCACTGAACTCAACAACGGAAATTTTGATAGCGCTGCCCTGGTCTCTTGGGGACAAAAACCCTTTTTGAGGTTCTTCTTCCCAGTTAGAGTTGCTCAATTCTTCTGATCCTTTACTTGCCACTTCCTCCACCTTTGCTATAGCAAGAACATGTTCTGGTACCATGGATGGCACTGGTTGTTCCATAGACTACCCTTCAGACTTTGTTTGAACCCTAACCCTAACAGCAGCATGGGATGATCCCTTAGATCTAGATTTTTCAATAATTTCCTGAATATATGTCTTCCTCCCCAGATCATTCCCTTTCTTTGGGGGTTTTCCTCTACCCCTCTTGTTTGGATCTTTATTCATATAAGTTGTGTAGAGGGTTCATCAAATAAAATCAATCAATCACTCAAGACCAAAGTAGGACAGATAAATTCCTCCCCAGGACGAGAGGAAAAATTCTCAGAAAACGAAACAACAAGAAAAGGAAAAATCGAAGTTCAGGACCTGGAGTAGAGTAATAACGTACCCTACTCGGGACGAGAAATTGGCCCCTAAAAGAAAACAACAGGAAATAAAAATAGGAAAGAAAAACTGGACTATGCCCAGGACTTAGGGCAAGGTTTTACAAAACACCTTCCCCAAGATGAGGGTTTAATTCTTATAGAAAACAAAATAATAAAAGAAATAGGAAAGAAAGAAAGAAAAAATAAAACACAAGGCACTTATGCTCAAGACTTGAAGCTGGGCAATAGATTCCCACCTCAAGACGAGAGATCGACTCTGAGATCTGTTGTAGATCCTATTCTTGCACCTGTTAGCCTTCCCTAACAACGACGCCAAAATTTTGGTGTCCAGATTGAACAAAATTCAACCCTTTTTCCACATAAATTATGAACCTGGGTGCGTTATTTATTTCAAGACCAATGGCAAAGTATATGTAGATACAAGCACATGGTCCGCTGTAGATCACAGGTTTAGCCTATAACACAAATATCACTGTAACAACAATGAAATGAACTATAGAATTAAAATTCATCCACAAAAATGAACACAACTGTAACAACAAATAAAGAATCACACCAGACTCAACACTGCAATTAAAAGAAAGAAGAACGCAACACCTGATCACAAGAGTGGGCCCAACTCTTAGATCAGGGCTGTGGAAACTCAAGGATTACAGGAGAAACAACGAACTGATGTATATTAAATTAATGATAAAAGGATTAATTACAAGGTCTGTGTATCCAAAAAGGGTCTCCCGATTCACAACCCGTAGGCCTCTTTATACAATAGTCCTGAAACCCCCAATTCCTCTCAACTACTCCATTGTTATAAAAATACATATTTTTACAACGGCAACCGGATTGCCCAGCAAGACACCATAAGAAAGCCTAAGATAGTGCTGATACACCCATGGCTGTCATGATGTAGCAGCAAATAAGGAAGGCGCTGGAAATGATGGGCTGTGCCTTGACTTGCGGCCGCAACGCTCCTATTGTAGCCAAATCTGAAGAAATATCAGAGTTAATATGTGGAAAGGTAAAACCTCCATGACAAATACTCATTAATCAAATATCCCATAAAATATAGGAAGAAGGGTTTTACCTCATGCTTTTAAGATAAATAATGGCAAAAAGAGACAGAAAGATAGGGTAAAAATGGGAGAGGAAAGTATACAAATCCGGTACCCAACAGTCAGTTTCCTCTTCAACAAGTTTTAAAACTGTTAATTTGGCAGTGGATGCTAAGAATATCTCTTTGCCTGATAGAATTAATCTCCACAGGTAGACTGGAGAATTAATTTATAATGAATTGAATAAAAATTTTTCAGCTGCTAGCAAAGCTGAAAGTATGTTGGAGAAAGTAGTTGATTATTTAGAGATAGAAAAGGAAAATTCAAGAGCATTGACTACTCAGAATGAAGAACTGAAAATGTTGGTTGTCAAGATTGGGATGAACCCGAAAGATAGAAGTGCAGTCTAGAAATTGTTGCAGGGTGCTGAAGCACAGATTCAAGTGCTTAAGAAGAAGCTGAAGTTATCTTTTTCATAATATCCAATGACTGCAAAAGTAGAACATTTTGAGAAAGATAAATACGTGTTAACTCATGAATTCTTACAGAGGAATGAAGAAGTGGCAAAGCTGACAGAAAATAATGCTTTCTTGCATCAAAAAATTGATTGACATGTTTGTACAATTCTGGTATCAGCAGATTCATAAGACCCATCCACAAAATTAAATCAGGTCATGACTGAGTTAAAAATTGGTGAGATGAGATGAAGAGGACTCAAAGTGATTTTGAAAATTCTATGAAAATAATCAAGGCTACTGAGCATGAACTACTAATGTCAAAAGAGACTGCTGAAAAATACAGGAAATACTGCTAGAGAGCCTACTAGGAGATTAAAGGATTGAAAGAGAAGGTATAAGAGAACATGTCCCTTATACAAGCAAGGGAGATTTTATGGAATGACATTATTAACACAATTAAAAGCATTTGGGAATTTTTAGTTATTATTGAAGAATAAAATAATCATTGTCATAGATTTAGAAAGTATAATCATGGCTAGAAAACAAAAATTGCAGCAAAGGGATCAATTTGCCAAGAGAATGATTAATTTTCTAAAATCTAAGTCTGCACATGAAATAAAAGAATATGGAATTGAAGATAGGACTGAATATGTGATAGAAATAAACAAGATGATAGTGAAAAATTCATACAGGAAAATGGCAGAGAAAAATTTGAATGAAGTGAAGGAAGTTGTGATGAAGTTTAATGCTATTTTTAATAAAAGGACCAAGGCAGGTTTAACATCATGTTGAGATCAACATGGTAATTTGATAAGTTGGGAGACCTATGAGACATTGCTGGTGGAGGCTAAAAGAAAAATTGGCTCCACACATGAAAAAACTGTAGTAATCAAAGGATTTAATATTGTTAATTATCTGCATAAAGATTTTTAGCTTCTTTGGATGATGAAGATTTTTTTTATTGAAAAACCTACATACAACAGGATCACCAATTTCAGGATAGCACATGTCAAGTTTATCAAGAGCCCAAATACAAACACAGATATTTGGAGGAAGTGCAGGGAATGGATGTTACCCCACACATCAAACACATAAGCAACATTTGATACAACATAACCTTCTATTGTTCCAGAGTAACAAGTCATTCAGTGACAAAGTGCTTTTATTTCTAGCATAGTTATATTTCATGAAGTTTAGTAGAGATATTTTGTTTTAATTTAATTTTTATTTTTTCAAATATAATGATCAAATATGAGGACAGTTGGTCCCAAAGTAGTTTAGGAGGTTAACAATTCTATAACTGTCCTTTTGAAATGTTGTATTAAAAAGACTTTCAAAGGAGAAGTGAGGTTCCATAATTTTGGACCTCAGAGGAAATCACAATTATTTTGTACTTTCACTCTTCATATGTATTTGAATAAAGTTTCACAATTATTCTAGAATTTGTTGGGTATGATAATTTTTCTTTGTTACATCTTTTGTTAATGTTTTCTTCTTAGAAAATAGTAATGAAGCTGCTGTGATTTGATTTTACATTTCTGTGAGTTTGAGTTTCTGTAAATTAAAGTTAAAAATCCTTAATTATGCGCTCCTCTTTTCTAAATTCCATTTCATGCTAATCATAATTTCCTCTAAATTTGAAGATAAAAGATTATGTTAAGCAACCTGTTATCTAAGACTTTGCACCATGACTTCATTTTCTTTCTTCATTTGTATTCATCATCATAAGGCCACTTTGAAGGCATTGTTCACACATTGAAGACTAAAGGGTTTTAAACAAGATTATGGAGTTTTATAAAATGATGGGACAACAAATTGATTCTTTCACCATTTAAATAAATGTGTTGGGCACTGATATTTATTCAGCTGAAGATTGTCTCCCAAGGTACAACACATCTAATAGAGAAGGATACATACCTCGCATTTGATCCTCCATCTCCCATGTAGCTTCGTCGAGCCCAAAGTGCTTCCACTGCACTTTAACCTACTCGATTTCTAGGTTTCGGAGCATGAGCATCTTTCTGTGCAAAATACATTGTGGTTCCTTTTAGAATTCTCCTTCTGGATCCGTCTGCAATAAAAATGAGTCAATCACATGATAAATATATTTAACCTACTTCTTAAGCAATGATAAATGGAAAACATCATGGAATTTCAATGTCGGAGGCAATGCAAGTCAATATAATACTGGTCCAATCCTTTCAAGAATCTCAAAAGGTCCACAAAACCGAGGTGCTAGCTTGGCACATGATCCAATCTTTAAGGATATCTTCTTGGGTTTGATGCACAAGTACACCTATTACCCAACCTGAAACTCATTAAACATCCTGTTCCGATCTGCATAAATTTTTTTCCTATCCTGTCCTGCCTTTAAATTATTCTTTATTACCTATATTTCCTATTCCATCTCTTCCAACATATCTAGTCCTATCAGTACCCTGTTCGCTGGAATATGAAAATTTCTAAATCCAAATTAAAAAAATCCTATTGCAGTATTCAGATTTACTTCTTATACTTGTTTGATTTAATTAACAATTTGTTTTCCTGAAATATTCAGTAAAACATCAAAGTAAACACTACCACAACCTACACATACATACATATTAATAAATAAAGAATAAATCCCACATGACAAAGGACGATATTTTTCAGACAAATTTCCCCAGAAAATCCAATGTGGGAAAACCAGTGCAATAAATCTTAGAGGGTTTTATTATTACGCATAATTCTGGTGACAAAAGAAAAAAATGACTACTGTGGATATTCCAATTCCTACATCTGAAAATATTAGAGGGTTTTATTATTATGTAGAATTCTGAATAAATTCAAGGGTACTAGACATGGTTTTCCCAAACAGAGAAAATCACGACAGATGTACCTCTAACACTTGGAGACAGAAAATATAGCTGATTCAACTAAGGCTGAAGAACCCCACAGGTGCCTATGTAATCACTGCGTCACCCTTCAGTGTGGCTGCTTCACACCTTCTAGATCTACTAAAAACAAGCCCTTTCTGGCCCACTCGAACCCTAACACTGTCTCTCCTGGCACTGTTTCAGCCCTACGACCCTGCTTGAGCCTTTGCGTAGCACTGGATATCCTTGCATCACCCAGGCTAAACCTACGTAGCCTCTACAGTACAACTCCGATTTGGCCTGTGTCACTCTGACTGAGCCTAAGCTGCCTCTGCGTTGCTCTTGCTTGGCCTGCGTCACCCTTGCTGGGTATCTTCTTTGGTTTGGTACAGATCTTCCTCTCTGCCAATATCCTCAGCCTCAGAAATGAAATCCCACTGTCGATCTGCCCCTCACTGCACTGCAAGCTCACTTGAAAATTATCAGCAAAACGCACCCCAAAATTTCAACTTAGCTCAAGTGTTGCTACTATCTGTGTGTTCTCCATCTGACCCCAAGCCTTACTTTAATAATTTTCTCGTTGAACATTCAATGTCTGTGATTTAATATCTAATCGACAGCTAAGATTATAAAATACTTGATCCAAGTCACTTAGAACATTGTCACCCACATGTCTAAATTACTTCACTTTAATTATTTAATTTCCTTAAGTTAGACTTAGGGTCTCCATTAAAAAATTAATATTTTGAATAACCTAGGTTCCAGGTAGAATCTCTCCAAACAAATTTCTGGGTCTTGGAGATCTCATGTGTTGTAGCCCCTCCACAAAATTTAAGAGCTAGAGCACATCCAATGCTACCCAAAATCTCAACACTCCCTCTTAGTGAGGAGTGTGCTCTAGCAACACTTCACTCCAGAAGCATTACTCTAATCTATGGCCTCAGTCCCCTGTGTTGCTGATGCTTGGATGTTTCCCCTCATCCACTACTCTGCTGCCCATGACTTTTCCACGATCACTTCCTCATCTGTACTGCAACTCCCTCTCAAATGCTGCATCATGCTGCCAATAGCACTGCCACTGCTAACTGCTACTTTGCAACTCAATTGCTGAGAAGTAAGCGACTGAAGGACATCACCCAAAATACTGACAGACAAGTCAGTTTGGCTGCATATCAATACTAAAGCACCCTTTGCTATTGCTCTGCGCTGACCCTCTAAAGATTTGCACTGTTTGCTGCTCTGCACTGCGTAAGCACTACCTTTGCGCTACTTCTTCTGGATCTACTTTTGCGCTGATCCATTCTTCAACGTCCCAACACTGCCAAAGTGCCTCCATGATCCTCTGCACCAACCAAATAAAATCATCCTGCTACTGTCTTTAAGGGCTCCCGTAGCTCATATGTGATCCAAGAGTTTAGGCACCTCAAGGATACTGCCCTTTTATAGTTCAAGAGAACTACAAATCAATCTCTCCCCACCTCTTCTCTCGAGGTACATGAGCACTCATGGCCACATCATCATCACTGCCATCATCCCCCTTAACTGCCACAACCTTGGAATCAAAATCTTCCTTGCCCTTCTTCTTCTAAGGACAAGTATTGGTGAAATGTCCTAAATTGCCACATATGAAGCACCAGACCTTAGAGAGGTCCCTTTTCTTCTTCCCTTGTTGTTGTCGATGTCCCTTAGATGTGAGAGCCATATCTTCCTCCTCCTCCTTCTTGATGTTGGCTCCTTCGCTGTTGCTGCCCATCTTGGACATCCTCCTGATCTCTTCTTGACGAAGAGTTGCCCACATTTCCTCCCAATTTGGAAGTTTTGGTATGCTTAAAACACTTTGGACAAAGGTCTCCCAATCATCAGTGACTTCATTCAGGGAAATTCTCACCATGAGACCATCGTTAAGAGCTACCCCCATAGCAACTAGTTGATCTGGAATTTCTTTCAATCGAATGAGGAAGGGATTGATTTCATCTCCCTTGTGAATCTGCAATAGTCGCAGCTGGTTCTCCAGAAGCATATTCCTTTGGACATAAGTACCTTGATACAATGTGGTCAAGGTCGTCCAAATTTCACTTGCCGTATTCTTCTCGGAAATAATTGGGACCACATGATCCTTTACCCCATCCATTATCAAGCACTTGGCCCTTTCTTGCGCTTCCTCATACTTCTTTAACAGATTAGCATCAACTAGAACGACCACATCCTTTTCAGCATAATATTTGATGCGATACACATCTAGGATAGATAGGATCCTGGCCTTCCATAAGACGAAGTTAGATGCTCCATATAACCTATCCCGATCCCTCAATCCATGAGACACCATGTTTGCTAAATGGTGTCGAAGAAGATGCTCTTCTCGGTTCTTTTGCTGCTACTCTCAGCAAGAGACTGGATTTGGGTTTCTTGGCGATAGAAAACCCTCAGAGATAATACACTCCCTCTGAGAAATAAATTCCTTCTTGGAAATCCTCCACCAATTCTGTAGAATCAACCCTCTCCAATCACTATGTTGATCAAATCTCAAACTTCTTGGCTATAAATTTTGCTGAGGAATTGCTTCCACTTACTTTGTCAACCTTGGTAGACATAGTTCTGCACCGACAGAAACAATTCCCCACCAGCAAATTTGAAGATAAAAAACTACACCTCCAGCCACAACAACTGGCACAATGTCACCCGCTCTCGGACTGCGTCGCCCTCTTGGGCCCGCTTCAGCCTCTGCGTTAGCTAGACATGCTTTGCATCACCCTTTTGGGCCTGCATCAGCCCTACGTGAGCCAGACAGGCTCTGTGTCACCCCTGCTGGGTCTGTGCTGTTGCTCAGGTGTTGTGCTGGCTCTTTCTAGATTTGGGTTGTCTCAACCGCTTTCCTGCAGAAAAAAATCTTCTTCACTTTTCTAATGGCTTAAAATCCCCCTGATATGCAATAATTCTGATACCATGTGAAAATTTCTAAATCCAAATGACAAAAACCCTACTACAGTATTCTGATTTACTTCTCATACTTTTTTTATTTAATTAACAAGTTATTTTTATGAAATATTTAGTAAAACATCAAAGTAAACACTAATTCAGCCTACACATTCATACAGATCAAGAACTGACGAATAAAGCCCACATGACAAAGGAAATAATATTTTTCAGACAAATGTCCCTGGAAAAACCCAATGCGGTAAAACTGGTGCAACAACTCTTAGAGGGTTTTATTATTATGAAAAATTTTGAATACATTCAAGGGCACCATACATGGTTTTCCCAAATAGATAAAATCACTGCAAATTGTACCTCTAACACTCGGAGATAGAAAATATGACTGATTCAACTGAGGTTGAAGAATCCCACAGGTGCCTACGCAGTCACTATGTAAACCTTTAGTGTGGCTTCTTCATACCTTCTGGATCTAATGAAAATGATCCCTTTCAAACCCACTGGAACCCTAACACTTCCTCTCTCGGTACTGCGTCAGACCTACGACCCTGTTTGAGCTACTGTGAAGCACTGTATGGCCTTGCATCACCTAGGATGAGCCTACGTAGACTTTGTGCACCTCTAGCTTCTCATGCGTCACCCTACCTGAGACTACGATACCTCTACATTGCTCTGGCTTGGCTTACGTCACCATTGCCGAGTCTCTGCGCTGCTCTAGTATGGATCTGCCTCTCTGCCAATGTATCCTTGACCTCAGATCTAAAATCCCACTGCTGATAAGCCCCTTACTGCACTACAAGATCACTCGAAAATTCTCACCAAATCATGCCCCAAAATTTCGACTTAGCTCAAGTGTTGCTACTATTTGTGTGTTCTCCAACTGACCCCAACCATTCCTTTAATAATATTCTTGTTGAACATTCAACAACCATGATCTAATCTCTAATCGATGGCTAAGATCAGAAAATATTTGATCCATGTCACTTAGAACATTCTCACCCACATGTATAGATTAATTCACTTTAATTATTTAATTTTCCTAAGTTAGAGTTAGGGTCTCCATTAAAATAATTAATATTTTTAATAACTTAGGTTCAGGGTGGAATTTGTAGAAATTTATAAACACAATAATGTATTTCTGGATTCTCTTGATCTAACAATTTAATCTTATGTTAAATACAAAATCCTTCCACTTGATTCTTTGCGTAAATTAAATCGCCAATTGCAAAACACATATGAAGGAAAAATCAATCACACATAACAAGATGTTTTACCGGGAAAGCTTAAAGCTAAAAACCCCAACTATAATATATTATGTATATCAATGGAATCATGTAACAATCTCATACAAAGATCATCTCATAGAGCTCTTAGTAAAACATACAATCGTCACACACTGTCATGCAGAAATTTGCATACTTATGCACCAATTTGCTGCCTCCTGACAACCTTCCTCCACTGCGCAATCCCTGCTGAAGAAGAACCCTGAATGAATTCAACCTTACCTTGCCTTGACTACGTAATCATCATAAGCATCTCCAATGTGTGTGTGGATGCATTAAATTCTCCACTATCGTCTCAACTGATAGTCAAACACACCCTTTCACCTATCTCTCACTAGAAAATTTGGCGGAAATTCCGACGGCCAATTCGTCGCTATTCTGACACATAGTCATCGCAAGAGTGACAGTTCGAGGGCGGGAAAAACGTGGTTTGCCATACCGTCACAGTTCTGATGCAATTAAAAAGTGTCGCACTATCGACACTTTTTCCGTTGCTTCCAAACAAGCGTCACTCTTCCGACGTTTCCCAATCTGTCGCAGTTCCAACCTTTGTAAACTGTCGTACTTTCGACGAAATGTGGTCCAACGTTTTGAACGTTGCTCTTCCGACGTTTTTAAACTGTCACAATTACGACGAAATGTGGTCCGACGTTTTGAACGTCGCTCTTCCGACGTTTTTAAACTGTCGCAATTCCGACGCAATGTGGTCTGACGTTTTGGACGTCGCTCTTCCGACGTTTGTAAACTGTCGCAATTTCGACGAAATGTGGTTCGACGTTTTGAACGTCGCTCGTCCGACGTTTTTATACGGTCGCTCTTCCGACGTTTTTAATATGTCGCAATTCCGACGCTTACAAGGCGTCGGTATAGCGACGATGGGTTCAATTTAAAAAAAAAAATGAAACTTTAAAAGATGAAAAACGCTATTTTGAATATATTATATGAAGTAAAACAGTCCATGAAGTCATTAAATTTTCACATATGAAGATTGGAACCCAAATATCCATCCAGAAAAGTGGAAGTCCGACCCCAGACATTGATAGAAAAATACCCCATGTCACATACATGGACATGATATAAAACCCAGTAACGGTCCACATGGAGATTATCGAAAATATGAGAAAGCATCCAAATATGCCCGAGGCATCTATAAGAAAGTGAAATAGCAGTATGTAGAATAGTAAAGCAACAGATAGAGTACGTACCGACGTCCATTGTTCCAAATACAAATTAAAGTACCCAAAATCCTTGAGCAGAGAAAAACGCTAATCATGTGAGGAGTGTGATATGTCCAAAATATAAAAAGACCATCAGACCATATCAATAAACCAGCAACATAGACCAGCATCGCTAGTTTTGAAGGCAGAGTGATAAAAATTAATCATTTTTTTTTCACAAGAGAAAAAACATTGTTTTGAATATATTATATGAAGTAAAATAGTCCATGAAGTCATTACATTTTCACATCTGAAGATTGGAACCCAAATATCCATCCAAAAAAGTGGAAGTCCCACCCCAGACAGTGATAGAAAAATACCCCATGTCACATACGGGGACTTGATATAAAACCCAGTAACGGTCCACATGGAGATTATCGACAAATCTGAGAAAGCATCCAAATATGCCCGAGGCATCTATAAGAAAGTGAAATAGCAGTATGTAGAATAGTAAAACAACGGATAGAGTACCGACGTCCATTGTTCCAAATACAAATTAAAGTACCCAAAATCCTTGAACAGAGAAAAACGCTAATCATGTGAGGAGTGTGATATGTCCAAAATATAAAAAGACCATCAGACCATATCAATAAACCAGCAACATAGACCAGCATCGCTAGTTTTGAAGGCAGAGTGATAAACATTAATCATTTTTTTCTCACAAGAGAAAAAACGTTGTTTTGAATATATTATATGAAGTAAAACAGTCCATGAAGTCATTACATTTTCACATTTGAAGATTGGAACCCAAATATCCATCCAGAAAAGTGGAAGTCCCACCCCAGACAGTGATAGAAAAATACCCCATGTCACATATAGGGACTTGATATAAAACCCGGTAACGGTCCACATGGAGATTATCGACAAATCTGAGAAAGCATCCAAATATGCCCGAGGCATCTATAAGAAAGTGAAATAGCAGTATGTAGAATAGTAAAGCAACAGATAGAGTACCGACGTCCATTGTTCCAAATACAAATTAAAGTACCCAAAATCCTTGAACAGAGAAAAACGCTAATCATGTGAGGATTGTGATATGTCCAAAATATAAAAAGACCATCAGACCATATCAATAAACCAGCAACATAGACCAGCATCGCTAGTTTTGAAGGCAGAGTGATAAACATTAATCATTTTTTTTTTCACAAGAGAAAAAACGTTGTTTTGAATATATTATATGAAGTAAAATAGTCCATGAAGTCACTACATTTTCACATCTGAAGATTGGAACCCAAATATCCATCCAGAAAAGTGGAAGTCCCACCCCAGACAATGATAGAAAAATACCCCATGTCACATACGGGGACATGATATAAAACCCAGTAACGGTCCACATGGAGATTATCGACAATCTGAGAAAGCATCCAAATATGCCCGAGGCATCTATAAGAAAGTGAAATAGCAGTATGTAGAATAGTAAAGCAATAGATAGAGTACGTACCGACGTCCATTGTTCCAAATACAAATTAAAGTACCCAAAATCCTTGAACAGAGAAAAACGCTAATCATGTGAGGAGTGTGATAACCATCTGCAGAAACCCAGGCTCACTTGTAAGATCAGGCTCGCTTGATTCCAAAATTGGTAACCATCTGTTGCATCCGAGATGTAAGGTTCAGGCTCGCTTGTTTCCATTAGTAGCCCGCTACAGCATCCACCCTGTTCATAGCAAAAAGGTTCATGTACTAGATATACAGAGAAAGAGTATAATACGTAGACCATATAAACATGGCTCTGTATTTCAAAAAACAGGTTTAAAATAGAAACAAGGCAACATTTTTTTTTCTAAGTAAAGTTAATCTATTAACAGTGGGAATAAAATTACACCGAAGTCAAAATCATTGCCCAGACTCATGGAAAATTTGTCATCAAAAAATCAAAAAATTAAGAAGACTGCCCTCATATGGGGAAACCAGTCTTGAACGTTTAATTTACAGAATTCAAAAATATTACAAAGGTCCAGCACAGTAAAATAATCTAAAAGCAGCCCAATTAAGTGGGCCACGAAGCAAGAAAAATAAATTAACCAAAATACTCCTCCGGCTCCTCGACGATTCGGCACCATCCTTCGGAAGGTCCAGGATCGCTAGGTGCTACCTCCACATTCATGCCACGACTCCCCTCCTGAAGGCCCGAATGATGGCCGGTTTTTTCCGAGCTCAGACCCACCGGACGGGTGCATTCTTCCTTCGTTTGGGCCTCCTCGCGGAAAACCACAGTGACTGAAGCTGTAATTCGTGGGTGGTTGAGAGAGAAATTAAAGGAAAATTGTGCAGTGCGCGTCGTGGGAGAAGGTGAACTAGCGGTGAGGAAACGAGGAGCAGGGGAATCCATAGGTGGCCAGATCCTCCAACCCGACCCCGCCCACTCCTAGTATTTGGATAGCGACCTGCGTAATAATAACTGTACTGGCCGGAAGACAACTCGGTTGAGGGGCTGGAGGGAGCGTGCAGGAGTTGACCTCTACTGCTCCCCCTGCGGCAACGAATCCTTTGACGCATGCGAGGCATGGGTGCAGTATCACTAGCAGTGGGCACAAGAGGAGACGAAGAAGCAGAATTCCAAGAAACAGAGGAAGACAGACAAGGACCAGACCGAGAGAAATGCAGATATGCAGTAAGGTCTACGCAGCAGTTTAGCTTGCCACTTCTCCTTCTCGTCACTGTGAGCAGGCAGTGTAACCCAGGAACCAGCTCGTCTGAAAAACCATAGCGAAATGCCATTTTATCGACTCGACTGTAATGCAATTGAAGGACGCTCGTCATAATTAATCTCTGATCATTAATGAGAGCCGAAGGCCAGATCATATTGGAGCATGCGGAATCGCTAACAGGAGTGGAGGTCCGATCTTGAACAGTGTTAAAAATTAATGCGATTAGATGTGAAAACCTTGGAACTTAATTGAACAACTTTAAAAATTAATGCGATTGATATGAAATCGCCACATCCATGTCCCATCGCCTTAAACGCCATCGAATGCACCCGCACCTGGGAGCAGGGCAAGTTCTGATTGAGGACACGTGGCAGAAATTGATTGGAGCGGATCTTTGTTTGGGCCACTCGCGCAGTGGAAATCCGGACCCGAAAAAGATTAGGGCGAATTTGATAAGAAATTCGCGTCACAACTCTCCCTCCCTACGCCAGCCCAACTTCGGACCCGAAAAATATTAGGGCGGAATTCATTTGGTTTTCGCGTCACAAAATTGGCCGACGCTAGCAGGCTATTTTGGAACGCGAATTTGGTTTGAATTATGGTTTATCGCCGTTTGAAGTCCGGCGGGCTCGACTTAAGAACAATTTTGTTTGATCCCATCTTATAAAATTTGTGCTGGTTTTCTTTGATAATACACATATTTATAATAAATCATGGGAATACCACACTAGTAAACATGTGGAAAAGTTATATAAATGATTGAGAACAATCATATTTATGTAAAAATATCCAAATGTGCTTTTGGGAAATAAGAATTCGAGTATTTGGTTCATATTGTTTTAAAGGAAGGAGTGAAGTTGTAGCCTCAAAAGATACAAGCTATTACAAAATGACCTATTCCTAAGAAAATCAAGGTTCTTAGAAGATTTTTTAGACTTACATGATCAGTATGATGATAATTTCACAAAACAATCACTAGCTATTTTGAGGGATGAGATATTAGAACTTCAGCTTGATGAGGATTTTTCAAGAGCTTTATTTCTTCTTTTGAAATCAAGAAAATATTCTCCCAAATTGAAAATATGTGTTCTTGAGATAATTTTTGAAAATTATGAAAATGAAATTAAACTTTTTCTTTCTCAAATTTAGTCATACAATTTCCGAAATCCTAAAGAATTCTTTAAAAATCTTCCTTCTCCTAAGCAAGAGGAAATTATACTATCTTTTGACTTTCATATTGAGGATGATTATTCTTTCAAACACAAGACAAAAGAAATAGTTTCAAGGCTTAATATTCAGAATACAACTGAGCAACCAGTCATTGAAGGCCTAGAATTAAATAACATACATCATACTTTTATTGATCCTATATCAGATTATATGGAGAATATTTTTAGCCCAAATCTGCAAACATGTTTTCTCTATAAGGATCAAATACATCAAAAGTGGCCTTTACACATCATATCATTTATTATAAAGGAACATGATCACAATATACTTCCAATTTTGATCACAAGCAATCAAGTTATCCATTTATTGTTACAGCTACTTGATTGGCTTCATTGGCATTTTTGTATTACCTGACTCAATAAGATTTTTAGTAGATTGAGTAGGTAGATGAGTGCCAATAAGCTCAGAATTTTGAACATTTTTTTTTTAGTTTTCAATTTTCAGCTAGTTTTTCATTAAGTTGGTTTGAAAAATTTTGTGTGTTGTTTTATTTTCAGATCAGATTTCAGTTTGCAGAAGACAGAAGACATTTACAGGTTCACCAAGGTCAATGGATGAGGACAACTGACCTGCTGTTCTTGACTTTTCACCAGGAAAAGCCATCCGCAAGTGGAGCCAGTGTTAGACTCCTATACCAATAGGTGTCATATTTCATGATTGACTTGATGGGCTATGTAATATGTTCATACATTTTCTTGTTGCAAAGGTTTTCCATATTATCAAAAAATCAAAAAAAATAAAAAAATGTAAAGAGGGTATACCCTAAAAGAAAAATCAAAGGGTAAAAAGAATAAAAATGGCCAAAAAAGTAAAAGAAAATGAACCCCACCAAAAGAAAGGCCAAAGAAAGTGTGTAAGTCTAAATGCCACTACTTTTTGCTCTTATGTAATAAATAAAATTGTGTGCAACTTGTATCCGATGCCACAATTTATGAATAGTCAAACAATTTAAGCTTGGCTATTTCATCTTTCAATTTCATGTTTTAGAGATAGAGAATACAATCTGACCAAACTGTTTAATCTT
Source organism: Pinus albicaulis (assembly GCA_034641835.2). Lineage (NCBI taxonomy): Eukaryota > Viridiplantae > Streptophyta > Pinopsida > Pinales > Pinaceae > Pinus > Pinus albicaulis. Next base: position 7,789,942 of record CM076581.1, on the reverse strand, counting down.
GGCAGATAAGTAGATAGGTAGAGTAAATAAAAGGAGCTCAATAGCTTAATTTGAGCCCTTGGATGTAATAAGGTTAGGCTTAGATAGATTTCTACATGTAAAATAAAAGAAAGTGTGATAAGGGTTTGCCAGTCTAAGTGCACCCTAATAAAGAAGAAAAAATGGTAGAGTAAAGTACGTAGGGTAGGTAGATGATGTTGCAGAATTGCATGTGATGGACAATGACTCTAAATGTGTTAATATTTAATTTCATCACAAAGTGCAAAGGCAGACACTATACTGGAAGAAATTCAAAGCAAAGCAAAGTCAAAGTTATTAACTTGCCTTCTCATCTTCCCCTAAAGATTTCACTAATTTCCCCTAAGTACTAAGGTATTTGAAAATTAGAGGGGCTCAAGGCATTTCCTTGACTTTTGGAGGGACCGGACCCTCAACCCAATAATTGGAAAAGCCTAAGTACTTGAAGTCATTCTTCATAACATTCACTCATTTCTAAACATCTTTTCCTAAGTAAAATCCCATTTAACTTAGGAAAATTATGCATTATTTCATAAAAAACCCTCAAAATCACATTTTATTCCAAGTCTAAGTGATGAAGTGATTATAATGCAATTTGCTTTTAAATCTTCAATTTCTTAGTTATATTAATGTATTTTGAGTTTACATTGTCCCCTTGTCATATTAACATTGATTTTATGTATTAAATCCTTACAAAAATAACCTTCTCCTATTATATATAACTCCTTTTTATATAATATCCCCAAAAACCCATTAATAAATTTTAGCCAAAGTTATTTATTCGCACATGTTTAAATAAAAAACCCACTTTATGCCCCCTTTGGCTAAATATATCGTAATATTAAATTCTGCCCCCTATGGTAATTAGATTAATCTGATTTAATTATCATATAATAAAATTATATTGAAAAAATAATTAAAACATGTTTTATTACATGTTTTAATACACAAATAATTCTTCCCCTGTGTATTTTAATCCCCCGACTCCCTTTCCCAAGGTTAAAACTATAAACCCTTTGTAAAATCCCCAATACCTCCCTTAACCGCTAACCTTGGTTAAATCATTTCCTGATCACTTTCCTGCATTTTTATAAACAAATTGATTAATCCTCACGATTAATTAACTCCGCCAATCAGATTCCCCCCGATGAGATTAATTAACGTTTATTGCGTCGGGCCCTCCATATTAAATCCCCGTCACTTCCACGTCTCGATCGCCGTTCGATCAACCCATCTGAGATCAACAGTTATTAATGATATCGCTAGCCATCCGTGTCCAAACAATAACGCGCGATGGCCCGACGGTTTTCAAACAGTGCCATGCCACGCGCCAATCATTCTATGGAATCGCTCGCCCTCCGCCCAAAACCACTTTTCCCCAAAAGCGGTGAGATGGAAACTACTTACCGCTTGCTGCCCGTGACTCATCCTCCGTACCTGCTGACGTCATCCATTAAATAAATAAATAAAACCCTGTCACCCTTTGGACTTTGTGAATAAAACAATTTTGCTCGCCTCATTTTCATTATTCTGTGAACGACCAAAGTCTCATGCAGATAATTTCAAAAACAAACTGTCAAGTGCCATCAACTGTATTTTTCTGAAGACAATTGCATACCAGTAATCCAGAGTTCGTATGCCATAGCCTATACCTGTTTAATCACTGTTCATCTCCCAAAAAACAGGTATTTACCCCAATTCCCGTTAAAACTCTGTGAAATCCTAGCTTTTGTTTTAAATTCCGCACGAAAGGCAGAAACAGAGTTCAATTTGGTCTTGTTCAATCCCCAGAATTGTAAATTGCATTCCCAAAACTTGTAATTGTGTTTGTTCTTCACAAAAACCCAAAATTCATTTTTGAATCCACAAGAACCAGAAATGGAGGTTAGACTTAGATAGATTTCTACATGTAAAAGAAAAGAAAGTGTGATAAGAGTTTTCCAGTCTAAGTGCACCCTAATAAAGAAGAAAAAATGGTAGAGTAAAGTAGGTAGGGTAGGTAGATGATGCAGAATTGCATGTGATGGAAAATGACTCTAAATGTGTTAATATTTACTTTCATCACAAAGTGAAAAGGCAGACATTTAAGAGGGGGAACTAATACAACGTTAAAAAGAAAACCAGAGCACACATCTACAAATTACCTCCTTAGCTACTGTCACACCATCATTAACCATTTTCGGAGAACCATGCTTTCTCTCCAAGACAACATTTTGCCCTTCGTCCCAAAGGTGACTCCAACAAGATCAGCAAGTTTGTTCACACCGCCTGCAAGACAAATTGACAATGCTTTCAGTAAGTGTGCAATTGAATGCCAGACCATATGCCAAAACAACCCTCCATGAAAAATTAAAATAACACGTTAAAATCGAATATAAGTGGACAAGGAAAGATCCACCACAGTGAAGTTTCACGTGTAGGTGACCTTCCTTTAAACATAATTTTTTCTCTGACCTGCAATTTTTTTGTCACTGAGCCATCCTTGTTGAAGTACAACTCCTTTTCCATAGCTCTTGTATTAACTACCTTCTCTCTGTCGCGTAATCTTAGAGTCCCTCTTCTGCTTGAGCGATTAAAGAAAATGGGTGAAAAAACTGAAAGAGAAGACAATTGTCTGCCATAATTATCAAACATTGCACCCAACTTCTTCCCCTTTCCATTGTTACCCAATGAGGTAGATGTGGCAATTGTTGTCATACTACCCAAAGTAGAGGCCATCTTCTCTTATCCCGAATATAGAATTACAAGATCTTCATATTAGTATGAACCTTAAAAAACATGACTCCCATTGCTAAAAACCACTTTTAAGTTGTAACAGGCAAACTAAACAACTATCGCAACTTTTGGAAACTTCTGGAGCATTAAGAGAGAAAAAACCAAAGAGAAATACAACCACAATCCTCATTTTAATGAGACCAGACTATATATTTTCATTAAGATAATAGAAAGAAATCACGACTATATTAAGGCCAGCACAAAACAATCTTTAACCAGTGTCTCTCGCGGCCTTCAGGTTGCCATTCTAGAGGTTGCATATTTTTAATTTAAATTATTGACCTCTTGTGCCCATCTATGAATGCATCCAATGGGATATCTACATCAAATGCTCCTTTATATCCCCAAAAACAAATTCCCTACTACAAGAGCACCAATATTGATGGATCACCCCACACCATCCCACCCACTAGAAACGGTGAAAAAGGAAACCCGAGAAAAATTCTGAAATATCTCAAGATGACTATATGGGTGGTTCTTATGAATCAACCAACCATTCAGAACATTCTCATCAATCCAAACCATGAGTATTATGTGACAATATTCAAGCAGGCACTGAATCGGATTTCTGAAGCTATGTTAGAGAAACCCTAAACTCTCACCGAAAATAGGTGAAATGTGGCACCACTCAGAGATTGACATGTGCCAATTGGTACAAGTGGTAGAAAATTGGCATGCTCAAACAACGAGGTGATGCAGGAATGACATGAGGGAGAAAATATCAGAAAAGCCCCAAATATGGAGAACTAAAGCTCATCACCAACCTGAGATTGATAACATTACATGATGTAACCTATGAAATCGTAAATGGAGAAATCATAGTAACAATAAAGTAACCTATGTAACAATAAATTCGGATTCATCCTGGGAGTGGTAATGGGAGAAATCATACTAAACAACAGGAAACATGCAGAGTTGCTTACAATCAAATAGATGAAAAAACACATACAAAAAACCTACATAATAATCATGAACAAGCTTAATATTGAATTATGAACTGTAAAGGGACTTACAAAATGTGACATTACAAACCTGGTCAAGCGCACAAGCAAAAATATCCTGGACATGACCCTGGTTGACAAGTTGTATTGCTCATGATGCAAGAGGATTTGTACCTGCACTGCCAAGTCAATCAAAATCCATCATTATCTATACAATAAATACAAGTAATTGATGTAGTATTTTTTACTCTAAGATGTATTCTTATGATAATGTTAGAACATATGTTGAAAATGTCAAAACATACCTGAATAAGCTCCTCTTCGTTTCAAGAACAATTTATTGGAGTCGCATGAACTTGGAACAAGCCTCCCACGATCCGAAAGAGTAGCAACTAAGTCAACAGTGACTTTTTTGTTGCTACGCTGGATCAAGGGAGGTTTGCTCCAAGATTAAATCGCTCCAATAAATTATTCTCTACTAAACATGGCCAACCACGTGAAGGTGGAAGCTCTTATGGCCTCTCCCCCCCCCCCTCACATCACTCTCAATTCCCCAATACCCAATCTATATTTCATTTTTTACTTTCATGAGCATAAAAAAAAATATTCAATAACTAATAAAAAAACAATTCAACAAAAAGTATGCAAGGAAACATTGAAATTAATGCTTGACATAAAAATAGTATGATAAATGAGTTTTTTATATAACGCAAAAAAACGTTCCAAGTATGGTAACGTTTGTCTTATAATAATAAAATATTTTACATTGTCAAATTTTCTTTTTCTTCTTCCTATTTTTAAAGCTCCTAATTACATCATCAATATCATCGTGCTCTGCTCCTGTTTCGTGCCTTTCAACCCGCACTGCTGACCTAGTTGCGTATTCACGATGTCTGGGCTCATCCAGTGACGGGGCATCGCCTACAAAAATAGATAATATTAAATTTTAATTGTCAGTTTTTAAATATCATTGAACTAGTTCGGTAATATTAATAAAAAAATTGCAATGAGATTATTTACCTGGTGCACCAGTTGTCGCCGCTGACCTAGTTGCGTAGTCATGATGTCTGGTCTCATCCAGTGACGGGGCATCCAGTAACATTGTTGAAGCTGATGGTATAGAATTGTTGGAGACGATCCTGAAGGGCCTTGAAGTGAAGCTTTTGGAGCAACTATTGAAAAATCTTTAGATCATTTAAGTAAGGCACTTTCTATCTTCCATCGCCTTTTTCCTTTAAATATCCTTTAAACGATTTTGTTGATATTTAATGTTTGAAATCACGTTATAATTCCTTGATTATATGTGTTTGGGGACTTTCCCTTTGAAATTACCCAAAAATACCCTGGCAATTTGATCTTCAGGATGCATGTCTGACCCTATTGTTCAATATTTTGATTGATAGTAGTAAACATAGAGAGTTAGGGGGCTCTTGACTTGGTTTGGTTGGGCCATTAGATCCCTAACATCTACTAGGGAGAACCCCCTTGAGTTGGAGGAGAGCTAGCCCGAAGTGAAAAGAGGTTGGTGAGGTGACAATGGGGCTATTGAATTACACATGGTATCACACTTTAGCTTTAGGAATTTATCTTGAGAAGTGCGAGATTTTGCTATATCAATTCTCAAATTGTTTACAACACTATTTTTAAGAACTAATAAGAAGTGATGTTGAGGGGTTTTTGGCTATAAGAAACAATACCATTTAAAAACTAGGGTTCTCAGTCCTTGGCATTCCTTCACCTGGGCCTAGGGGCACACTAGAATAATTTCACACTAAACGATGCAAACTTAAAAGTAACTTAACAGATCCATAAAGTAATAATAATCATAATTCCTATTTTCCTATTGTACGATATGATGCAAATTATTCAAACATGAAGCAATGAAGACATGCAATGTCCGAATTTCAAGATTGATGAACCAATACAAGAAGTTAGAAACTACAACTTTGATTCAATACTTTGTGTCCTAACTCCAGGAAGGAATCTAGTTTGTAGTACATAACATGCATCGTGTATTATCAACTCTTAATTGACAACAACTAAAGGTCATCTACCTCATCAATTCCTTCCCATTTTGTGTTTTTATGTTATATTCCTTATAAAAGTGTCAAATTTCTCTCAAAGTAAGCAACCACCGAATAAAATAAAAAATAGTTGAGATATGATTGAGAAATGGTCATTTATTTCTTGAAAGGATCTTCACAATTTCTTTGGTTGTTTTTCATCTCAAGAAACAAGAAATGACCTAAGAAACTATTGTGATGTAATATAAGAAACAACACGGTGCAATGGCCATTTTCAAAGCCAAATGATGTGCATTGAGGACATGGCCTTTATTTGGTTCCTGTTTCATAGGAGTTTCGGGTAGAAATGGAACTTTGTTGTACCATTTCCAGTAGTAAAAAGGGAAAACCTTCTTTTTCCATGGGAAATAATTTACCTTTCCTTTTCAAGATAATCTAAATCACAAAAAATATGAAATATACTGCACACATTCTTGGATAATGTGAAAGTGGAAAAGGAATACCCTACACAAGTGATGCACACATGTACATTTGAACACTAATAGATTTTTGTAGCTGAAATGCAATGCTTGTTTTCATTTAAATGTAGGGTTTTTAAAGCAGGGAGAAATAATGGCTGCCAAATTAATAAGCGTTTCTTTGGGAAAAATTTAAATCTTGTGTTGGGTGATGAAGATAATAGAGGGTATTGAATATTGATTCTTGACATCTAGAGATAACCCTACATCCTAACACAATCCAATGGAATTGACCAAAAAAACCCAAATAGAGTCAACCCTACTATAGGAGGAAGGGCCTGCAGTAAGAACTTACCATTTTGCAAGAGCTGAGGGCGAATTCCGTTCTACAAGAGCTAAGGGCGAATGCAGGGCGAATGATGTTCTGCAAGAGCTAAGGGCGAATGCTGTTCTGCAAGAGCTCAGGGTGAATGCTGAGGGCGAATACTGTTCTGCAAGAGCTCAGGGCGAATGCTGAGGGTGAATGCTGTTCTGCAAGAGCCGAGGGTGAATGCTGAGGGCGAATGCTGTTCTGCAAGAGCGGAGGTTGAATGCGCGCGTGATATCAGACGTTAATGTAGCACACATGTACATTTGAACACTAATAGATTTTTTTAGTTGAAATGAAATGCTTGTTTTCATTTAAATGTAGGGTTTTTAAAGCAGGGAGAAATAATCGCTGCCAAATTAATAAGCGTTTCTTGGGGAAAAATTTAAATCTTGTATTGGGTGATGAAGATAATAGAGGGTATTGAATCTTGATTCTTGAAATTTAGAGGGAACCCTACAACCTAACACAATCCAATGGAATTGACCAAAAAAACCCAAATAGAGTCAACCCTACTATAGGAGGAAGGGCCTGCAGTAAGAACTTACTATTTTGCAAGAGCTAAGGGCGAATGCTGAGGGCGAATGCTGAGGGAAAATGCTGTTCTGCAAGAGCTGAGGGTGAATGCTGTTTTGCAAGAGCTGAGGGCGAATGCTGAGGGTGAATGTTGTTCTACAAGAGCGGAGGGAGAATGCGCGCGTGATATCAGACGTTAATGTAGTTATTGCGACGGATACGAAATAATAAAATCATTTTTATGTAGCATGCATATAAGTTTCGTAATTTTATGTAGCACGCATATAAGTGTCGTTATACCAACGGCGGAAAAAGCATCGCTATTGCGACGGGTGCCTCCAAACGTCGCAATTGCGACACTTAGATATTGTGTCACACTTGCGACGTTTTGAGGTCGTCGCAATAGCGACGCTTTGGGCCATAGTGTCGCAATTGCGATGTCTTCCTCCAAACGTCGCAATTGCGACACTTTGTCTAAGTGTCAGTATTGCGACACTTTTCTATAAACGTCGGTATAGTGACAGTTTCGGGCGAGATGGAAAAAATTTGGGGAAATTTCCGACATTTGGTCAAAAGCGTCGGAACCAAGTGTCGGAATTTCTGCCAAATGTAGTAGTGTCTCCACTGGGTCTCCACTGGATTTGACATGCAAGTTGTTAAGTCCCTATATTAATAGTGTAATCCCTTATTATGTTAGTGTAGCCCCACTTATTATTATTTTTGTACCCCTGTAACCCCCATATTGTTATTATTGTGCCCTTACATTATTATTGTTAGGTCGGCTAGGATTACATTGTGGCCCCACTAGGATTATATTGTGGCCCCATGGACTCCTATATATAGAAGGAGGTTTTGTTCATTTGTATCATCCAAGAATTGTTCATTTATGTAATGTATTGGAGGTTTCCTCCTCGAAGTGGCTTATTTCTAAGGCGTTGATATCTCTTTTCTTCTATTTTTGGAGCTGGTTACACAACATTTGGTATCAGAGCTTTGGATTCTAGGGTTTCGCTGCTCCAAACAGGTCATCGTGGAATTTTCGCTATAAGTTTTTTTCTACGAAGTTTCAGAAGCTAAAATTTTTAGGGTGCGAAGCTGAAATTCGAAGGAAGATTGTCTAAAAATTTCAGAGCTTGGTTCGCAATATTTTCAGAGATATCATCTGTGGAAGTTAGGTCTTTTTTCAAGCTCCTAAACAGGTCATCGTGGAATTTTCGCTATAATTTTTTTTCTACAAAGGTTCAGAATCTGAAATTCATATGGTGAAAATCTGAAATCCTGAGGAAATTCTTCAAAAAAATTTCAGATCTTGGTTCTCAATATTGTTGGAGATATGATCTGTGGAAGGTAGTGCGTTTTCAGGCTCCTGAATTTCATCTCAAAAAGGTGATCGTGGGAAAAGTTCAATAACTATCTCTCTGGGCAGTGGATTTGAGTCCCGTAAAAAGCAGTCACAAGTACACAAACTGTAGTTTCTTTACTATCAATTTCAGAGACAAAGGACAAAACAGTGACACATGGCAAGTCGTACAAGTTCGCTCTACTGAACCAGTCCATAATTAGGTCATTGTGGGAGATTGGACACAACTTTGTCTTGGAGAATCCAAATAAGGTAAGACCTGTGGCATTTGAAATAAGCTTTAGAGGGCTACTACAGGGCTGAATTTCAGATATCAAAGATTTTCAATTACAGATATAATCCAATTTCAATATCGAGCTCCTCAAAAGCAAGAAAAAGGTGTGTATTTGTTTTTTAAAATTGCATAACGTTTGTTTGAAAAATCAGTTTGAAGTGATTCCAAGGGCCTATTGAGCATATATTTTAGTATTGAGTTCTGAAATTCCTTCTAAAAATAATTCAACACCCATTAAGCCCTCAGAAATCTATACTATGATGCATGAAGTGGAAGAATTGCAGTATGAGATATCAAAATTACGGTACCAAGTGCAACAAATTTCGATCTTACGAAGAGCAACCAAAGCTGACATAGATGGTTTAAAAGAAGAAATGGAGGCTAAGTTGGATGGTTTGAAGTATAAAATAATAGATAATATGGATGATAAATTAGTGGAAGATGAAATAGAGCATCAACAACAAGTTCTCCAACTCTCAAAGGATAACCTAACTTTGGTGCAGAATCTAATGAAACAACAGGAATATCAACATTGTTAGACTCCGTCTTGTCAGCCTGCTGCAATCAAATTCACCAAGGTTCATTTCTCCTTATTTGCAGTCATTAAAGAGTAATTCTGGAGTTCAAGGTTTAGTCTTCAGAGGTAGGCTAGAGGAAGGTTCAGTAAGTCTTCATCTCAGGAATGTCGTCATAAATAAGGCGAGATTTATTCTTCTTCAAAACCATGTTTTGAAGAAGTCATCAAATATGTTTTTATGATGAATATGTAATTTGTCAAAATGCTGCAAATTCTCCAGCTCTTCAAATGGCAGCCTTGTTTCAGCTTCAACAGCCAGCTCTATACCCTGTGAGACAAACAGAAATCCATCAGTCAGTTGATCAGAAACACAATACTCAAAGCAAAGTTGGAAAATAAGCCACAAATTCTGGATTACAGAGTTTCCTTTTTTGGTATGATATTTTATTGCAGATGGGGTTATCAATTTTATGGTTAAAATATCAGAGGAAACGAAGGCTTGATTAGCTTTAGATGTCATGGTACAAGAAGCCATTTATGTATCCACACTGCAGGCTTAATTTCCAAATATTTCTCGTTCAGATTTTATTGCAAATTTTACTTGGGAGATTATGTTTCCTTCTATGTTGCATGTGATGAAAATGTTTTTGCGGTTTCTCCAAGCATAGCATGGATGGAGATTGAATCATTCCTTTTTCGGAATATAGTTCACCCACATGCCCTTTGTCGGGTATTGGTTCTAGAGCTTTTGTGTTTTATGGTGCGCCATGCTCAGTTGGATTTGGTTGAACAGAATATTAATATTCTCTGTTCACTCATCAAATTACTTGTGCATTGAAACATGCATAGGCTCAAAATATCGAAGTCATGTTTCTAAAGGCCGAAGACAAATTGCAGAAGTTTTGACAGGGTTTGGAGGGCATGCGACCCACTTGGGCGTATGCGACCCACTTGAGGCATGCGACCCACTTGGGCGTTTTGGCCAGTGAAAAATTGAATGCATGCGACCCACTTGTGGCATGCGACCCACTTGAGCGCATGCGACCCACTTAAAACATCACTCAGAAAATTGTGTTTTGCGCGCCCAGTTTTGTATGAAATTGGCTCCCTCGACTTGCATGATAGTTTTTATGCCACTAAATCAGAGCCATGTCATTATGGTATAGCATGTTTATTTGCTGGAACACATATCGAGCTCGATTTCATGCAAATATAAGATGAAATGGCGATTGAAATTCTGAAGTCATGCCAGGAGTTCATGGAAAGGTTGTCGCATTTGATAAAGAGTTTGTCCCGAAAGATTTTCACAGGGAAAAGCTGTAGTTTTCAGTTTTTTAATATGGGTTTCTTTTTATACCCACGTTGGCTTCAAAGATTGCCATGAAAAACGCTGCATTACACTTAATCACAGATCAACTTAGACAGGCCCAACACTTTAAAGATAGCCAAACACCTGAGTAAATTGTATTTTTGAAGGAGATGTGCTTGATTGATAAAGTTCGATGGACATGAAGTGGTGGCATCCTTACAGACAGAGGGTTTTAACGTGGTTTTCCCATCAATTAGAATCTAAAATCGGTGGAGCTGATTTCCAGTTGGATAGAAGAGCAATATGATGGCATTGACATTTTGCTTTTACAATATTAACATAATCAGTCAAATTCCAGCGCCTTCGCCCTACTCCGCGGTGTATAATATCAGTGAATGGATATGCAGTTATTTATAAGAAGAAGAGGCCATTGAATTTCTTGTCCAGTGACTAATTATTTCAGATGATGCGCTGTAGAAAATGGTACGCAGGTCGATATGTTCTTCACGCCGATGCTGAAGGCAAATTTGTCATATGCAATAGTTTTTTGGGACACCTGCTCTTTCATATGATACAGGTTATTTTCATGACTTGGTTACATACAAACCATAAGCAATCCTGATAATCCTGATGCACACTTTCAAGGGACAGGTCCGCAGATTTGACAAGATACAAGGCATATCATCAGGTGCAGCATTTGCAGCCACTTTAAAAGTTGGAAAACGACCAGAGAATGCAAGTAAGTTGATAACAATGATTCTTCCAAGTGCTGGAGAACGGTATTTGAGCACAGAGTTGTTTTCTATCATTAGAGAAGAGTAACTACTAACTTTCAACTGCATTAAACAAGTTAGCAACGAAAGGGAGAAAACGCACCTGGAAATGGCGGAGTTTTGTCAAAGGAAAAATTCAAAAGCTATGTTTATTTAAAATTAGTTTTTATTTGAATATTGAAAGTCAAAGCTAAAAATAAAGTGAAGAATATATACCTTAGCAGATAAATAGGGTCAGAGGGTCTATTTCTGACTTCAGTTACATTCCAATGATCTGCGCTCCAGAGATTTTCAAATGGTAAAAATAACGTGGAAATCAAAGTCAGAAGCCAGAAGTGCAGATAACTATCCCAGCAAAGCAAATCGAATCGGTTAGTCCATTTTGGGTCTTCAGTTGCAGTTCAGAAAATTCAGCTACAGGTTCTACCAATTCATTGGTCATCAACAAACAAATACAACGCTATTCCTTTTAGAGCAGAGTTTTCCTATTTTCAAGATTTTAGGTGAAACTTCCCCCCTATTCTCATCGATTTGTTTTCCCCATCTCTGAGTTTATTAATGTATTGTAAAATTGTTTGAGGAGGGGGAGAGAGAGTTCTGAGAGCTAGTGTAGGAGAAAAACAGAGTTTTATTGTACAGTTTGACAGAGATTTTAATGGAGAAATACAGCTCTGTTTCTTGAGATTCTTGTGGCTTGAAATTTAGCAAATGTTTTTCCTTTTGTTTCATATGTCATCGTTATGTTCACAGTTCATTAATCTCCATTTCAATATTGAATGTTTCTAAGTGAGAAGGGCAGAATTCAGCGTGCCGCTCTGCCCTGGAAAAGCTTTCATGTTTTGTGTAATTTCTTCTGTTTGATAAGGATTCAATTATTGCCCTTGTCAACCTCGCAGCGGTCTTTCACTCCACATAACTCTAAATTGATTGTTAAACTTCATGCTTACCTTGCCTCAGGAGATAATCTGTGTTTTTCATTTAATCTCTGCTCTTGCTGTCTTTGCCCCACACAGCCCAGAAAACCCCATCATTTATTAAATCCCTTTCTTATCAGTTTACTAGCCTAAAATCAATATCAGTGTTTCATTTAGGTCATCTCAGATCCTATTGGACATCTTTCACTGAGTTTGACCCGGAGAGAGCCCTCTCCTGTCCTCGTAGGGCTAGCTACGAGGCTGAGCTTGGTTTGATGTTGCCTCGAGTTTTGCCTCTTTCAGCCTGTGGCAGATTCGAGCGCTAACAAACATCACATCGAAATAAGTTCTGAAGCAGTCACAAAAACAAGAACTCGACAAGTATGATCAATTTCAAATTATCTCAGCAAGTGGAAGAACATTCCTGTAGAAGATTCCACATGGGAGGATGAAGATTTTATACAAAAGCATCAAGAAATAATCAAGCGTTGAGGACAACACTTGTTTGAAGGAGAGGGGCATGTTAAGTCCCTATATTAATAGTGTAATCCCTTATTATGTTAGTGTAGCCCCACTTATTATTATTGTTGTACCCCTGTAACCCCCATATTGTTATTATTGTGCCCTTACATTATTATTTTTAGGTCGGCTAGGATTACATTGTGGCCCCACTAGGATTATATTGTGGCCCCATGGACTCCTATATATAGAAGAAGGTTTTGTTCATTTGTATCATCCAAGAATTGTTCATTTATGTAATGTATTGGAGGTTGCCCCCTCGAAGTGGCTTATTTCTAAGGCATTGATATCTCTTTTCTTCTATTTTTGGAGCTAGTTACACAACACAAGTAGTTAACTGCTGTATTTGTTCAGTTGAAAGTAAGACACTACTTGTGAATTAATTAAATAATTAATTCACTCATCTGTCACTAGTGTATGTTTAGTTACAATTAGCACAACTGAGTTTAACTCACTGAACTGAGTTAAACTAAATAACAACTCACATAACTACTCTTCCAACTCTGTTCCAACTTGCCACTGTCAGTTACAACAAAGTCCTCCATGCATGAGTGACCAACCAACCTTGGAATTCAAAATTCCTTCAATCAACTGGTTTGCCACATCAGTTAACTGAAATAAAGTGCTCCAAGAGAATATGTTACTATTTATTGTCTGATTATTATTAAGGGCTAATAATAATAGACATGCATTCTATTTTTATATTAGCGATCTCTAAATAGACTTCTCCCATATTCTAAAAATAGAAATTCATCCAAAGATAGAATTTTCTCAACCATCTAGAATCAAACTCCTGCTAATTTTAGATTTTTCTCAACATGTCTAAAAACATACATACACCTAAAAATAGCCTATGTGGGCCCCACCTAGTTTAGGTGCTTATTTTTAATTAGGATCAAGGATGATGTTTCCGGATGCCACTTTCACTATTTCTTGTTGCAATCTTCAACAGTCCCTCTCAACAAGAAAGGATTGTCTTTGCATGCGCCCTGCAACTCCATGCATCCGCCCTGCAATACTTGCATGCAACACTTCCGAAACTGAATAGCCTCAAAAAAACTAAATCAGTATAATGCATCTGTCATCAAAGTCTTCTGACTTATGTTGGTACCAACTGCACATGTCTTCAGGAACCACTGCATTGTTGAACTCTGCACCCATGCATTCTGCACTTGCTGTCAACTCTGATCTGTGCTCCACTATCCGACACTATCACTTTGATCTGACTGCATCAATCCAACTGATCATGCTATTGCTACTCTGTGGGTTCCTCGTATCCAGGTTCAATTCACGAGATCCACACCATCTCAATGAATCATGCCTAGAAATTTCTTCGTGGGATTATTCATGCATGTTGCCCCACCTCTCACCTGGTGGTATATATGCATGCACTACCTTTGCCCATCTGGCTTGAAATTTCTCTACATTAGTGGTTTCTCCCACTCCATGATCCTCATCTTGTGGCTGCTCCACATCCCGAGGTTCACTCTTACCTGCATGCAAATCCTGCTCCCTCTCAAGCTTCAATTGCATGTCTTCCTCTCACTTCCCAACAGTAGGAATCTCAGTATAAATCCCATATACTTCAAGTCTATAGATATTCTTAACTCAAATCCAAACCTTCTTGGCTTGCCCTGTTGCTTTGTGTCGTAGGAAAACTTTTCCTTCACTAAAGACAACATCGTAGCCTCTATCCTCTAACATTGCGACTGAGATTAAATTCTTCTTTAAACCTGGAACATGCACAACATCTTTTAAATAAAAGAGTTTACCTGACTCCCTCTGAAAGGTAATGGTACCAATTCCGATCGTAATGTATCGTCCATCGTCAGCCATCTCAAAATGCATCTAGAGATATTTCTCCACCAAGTCACTAAAATGTTTCTCATCTCCCGTCATGTGAAAGGAAGCACCATTATCAAAGTAACATCCCAGCCCCAATGCACTAGACACCATGCATGCGATAAATGAGAAGTCATGCTCAAATTGCGAGGAAAGAGCCTCACCAGCTGCAACTCCAGAAACCATCTTGTTCTTCTTCTTATGTGGAAAATTTGTGGCAATATGTCCATACTTGTGACAGTGAAAATACTTCACTTTGGACATGTTGTGCTCCTTGCGATCTTCACCAGCCTCAGATTTAGAATGGAATTTCTTCCCCTTCCCCTTCTTCGCCTTGGAAGCCAAAGCACAATCCTCTTCATCATCATCCATTGATGAAGAGCCATCTCTGGTGTTTTTCCTGAACTCCTCCTACACTAGATCCGACCACTGTCGTCCCCAATCCAGCAGTTTTTCCCGTCCGTTGACAGAGTCTTGATAACTATGCCAACTCTTAGGAAGTCCCAAGAGAGACAAGCTCACCAAATCATCATCAACAACACTTACTCCTACAATCTCAAGCTCATCCCTACATTGGAAAAACTTTTTTAAGTATACCGGAATAGCGTCGTTCTTCTCCATCTTGATTTTTCTGAGTTTATCCTTCAATGCCAATTTCCTATGGTCGCTGCTACTTTGGAAAATATCTGTCAAAGCATTCCACATAGCATATGGAGTGGCTTTCCCATTAAGGCTTGACACAATATGGTATTTCATACCTTCCAACAGAATCCTCCTCACCCTTGCTACTTTCTTTTTCCATGCATCAAATACTGCAGCATCCGTCGAAGTCGGCTTAAGAACATCTCTCTCGATGAATTCCTTCAAGAAATTACCTTCAAGCACCGCTTGTATCCTATCCTTCCATGAAATGTAGTTCGAGATGCCCTTGAGTGCATACTCTAACCGCAAATCATTGAAAGCAATTTCATTGTTTACTCAACTGTTGCACCAAGAAATTCTTGCAGCAATTTCGAATTGTTTCCACCAACACAAAACTCATCACCACTTCAATATTGAAATATCCAGTGATCAACACTGCTCTGATACCATTTTTATGCAGGTAAATCCTCTCTGCGAATAGAGAGGATCCCTCTAGCCCTAGAGTGGGTCTAGAAACAAAGAGACATGCTAGAGTGTTGATTCCTAATTACTAAATGAAAAGAGCACACGGTAGATCGACCTACCTGGAGTCCAAAACTGTCATTGTTTTTGTAGTCGTGGTGGCCTATCACTCCTACCTCGGCAAGTCACGATCCTTTCACAGTCATGCTCGTATACCTGCACATAGAAAAAAAACAAGAACAACATACAACATAATAATTTCACTCATAACTACTAGCCAGTAAAAGAGGGCTAAGCATATTGCATTAAACATCTAACATAATACAAAATGGGAACCAAACAATAGTCACGTGTATGTATTTATAGAAGGAAGAGTTACAACCAATGCTTTGACGTCGCAGTCTCCTCCAGTGGGGTTTAGTCAGAGCGTGTCTTAGATGCTCGTCAGGGAATTCAGACGGGATGAAGGCATGGACTCAAGCTCTCTCAAAATACATGGACTAAATATCTCTCAACATAATTCCTTCTTATGCTATCTCTCCAGTATTATGCTATAGTATGTTTAATTCTCCAAGTTCAGCTAGCTTATGCAAAGAGAGATAGCTTCTTTCTATAGAGGAAAAGGAGGAGGTTATGATCCCTACAAAGGTAGGAGGGAGGCCTATCCTTTAGAGAGTTCCCACAAGAGGTGGAAACCATAAAATAAAGGAGGGAGTCCGTGGTTTTTCAGTTCAACCACTCCCAATGAATCATTCTCGAAGTGGTTGGAGTGGAATCTCCGCCTCTATTTAAAAAAAAACATTCCATAAAAGCCTTGGCGTGGGTAGAAAACTGGGACAGAGCGCTAGCTGGCACAGGGCCCAGTGTTAATCATCCTCTTCGGCGCGAGGGCATAACTGACTACCCGCGGCAAGGAAAAAACAAGGGTTTTTGAGTCTCTGCTAAGGGAATTGTCAATAGAAGGAATATTACGCTCATGTAAAGGGATACAATGATGGTCTTTGCAAGGCATGAAACTGCTTATTGATCATGAAAATGACCCTCCAATGGGCGAGATGGGGATTGCAGGGACAGTGACAAAATGCTATGTAACAGATGCCCCGTAAAGCATGAGGTCTCAGGGAGAGGGAGGGGCGAAATGCTTTATGAGAACGTGTTCGAACCAAACACCATTGTCTGAAAACTTGCAATTACGAATACAACTGATATCTATGATACATGAACATGTGGTATGAGCGTAGCCATCCATAATAGAATATATAAAACTGAGATCCGAGGTATGGACGTAACCATCCAGCAGTAAAGATCAACAAATAGACTCAGGTATGGTTGCAGTCATCCAATCAAAAGAGTCATGCAAATAAGTCATGATAATCCACCACAATCCACAGCCTGGATTTTATCAGACAAAATCTAGGGTCTTGTGCTCCACCTCGCTTGAACAAGTACAAATTCAAGCATGCGAATATATGAGTTGAAGTCGAACATGCAAGAAAATCACCTGATTACCAGCCAATGATGAAAGTTTTTAACAGGTATGAGAGAGACCACCAATAATGAAAATGGCTCTCAAGGTACAACCGATACAATCCATGGAATGTGAACAGTGATCTGGTGTCAAACATCCATAGAATCGCTCGATCGAAGGCCAATGATGTGGACCTTGCGTCGAATACAAAGAACCTACCATTGAGGCATGCAGGCTCCAAGGTACCAGAAGGGAGCCTCTAGATCAAATTCCTGGATAATGAGTTGAAGTCGACAGGAAGTGACATGATCAAAGGCGGGCCATAATGTTTCCCACATCATTGATACGAGACAAAGGAATATGATGATGAAACAGGACCAATAGAGAATTAGAGGGAGGTTGAAAATTGTAGAGGAAAACTTCTCTTGAACATATCAACAACATGACACTGGATTTGGCAGTATTTGACATCAAAGGATCTAAGGTCATGACGACGTGGAAAAGAGCAGTTGAGAGGTCAAAAGAGATTACCCAAACCCATGGAAGCAAAAATGATGGAATGAGATGTTCCCAACCCGACACAAATGCAGACAAGTGCCATGTTCAAGAGCAACATACTACCAAAATAACTAAAACTTGGTTCCATTTTCCCCCACCATTTCTAGCGAGTACCCCAATTATGTTTTAAAACAAGCTTGAAGGGGATATAATATACTTGCACTGTAAGTTTGTCCTTCAGAAAAATCCAACGTAGTACATTTTACAAGCCTTAGGAAGGAGGAACTCGAGTAATGTCATGGTGACGAAATCTGATGTCATCAGGGTTTAACGAGTCTAACAAAGGGAGAACTCGTCATCTTTTCATGTTTAGAGAGTTTGAAAAGAAGGCAAAAAAGAAAACTCCATCATGGCCCTTTTCGTAAATAGTCTCTTAGATCAGAAAAGGTAGAAAACAATATTTGAAAGAACCTCTTACTCGCGATAGGCTAAGGTATTCCTTTTTCATAAATAATATATCCCATCCCGAAAAAGGGGTAAACATATACTGGGTAGATATCGCTTCGCAGCCATTTAACGAGTTCGAAATGATAAGAGTCTCGACAATCTTCTCAATTTTAGAGAGTCAGAAAAGAGCTGAAAGATGACTCCAGTAGTGACTTTTCGTGTTTTTACCGAGTCCGAAAAAGTATAAAATTTAACTCGTTACTCCATCACCATGTCCTGAAAACCTGTTGTTGCACAAGAGACACGTGTAAAACCCTTTTCTAGAAAATAATATAATAAAATAATCAAAAAACATGTCTTAAAACCTAATTAGGGTTGTAAAAAGTTATAAAATGCAAAAAATGGTAAAAATTATTACCTTTCACTTTTTACCTATTGTGGAGAAATAGTTACACATTTTACAGTGTGATTTTATGGCGACGATAACGAACAATCCAGCAGACCAATCTCAAATCCGTTAGTTCCAGGTAAGAGCCGAGATCTCTCCCTTCATTTTAAGTCATTTATTACTACCTAAAACTTCTAATTTTGAATTCTGGGGGAGGAAATGTGAATATTAAGGCAACCGCCCAATTTTCTACACTAGGGCGCGCCCATTGGCGCGACTGTTTGGGAAACAGTCGCGCCAACGGCGCAAACCATTTTTTGTGCAAAATTCAAGTCAAATATCCCAATTGTTTACAAATCCAAGCTTCAAAAATGGCTAATACTATTCATATGAATGTGTTTTAAGGTAGAAAGCGGCAAAATGGTGATCGAATGGAAAGAACGAGAACAAAACGAAGAGGACGAGCTTGCCATGGAAAATGAGAGATGCATGGAAGCTCTCAGAGACTGTGGATTGACGAATTTCTTCTTGACACCATGTCTCCGTGCTCAAGCAATGCTGCTACAGTATTTGATCAGCATATGGGATGAGGATCAGGAAAATTTCATCCTTCGAGATCAAGAACTTGAGATTGATGTTTCTGATGTCTAATTTATCACAGGATTGTCGTAGAGGGGAGCAACATTGATCCTAACCAGCACATGGCCTTGCATGGAGAGCATGTCCATGGTGATTGATAGGGTATGTCCAGGGGAGAAAAAGGGATAATTGAGTGGGAAAGTCGATATCTAGACTATCCCAGACTTGGCACTAAAATTAGTGCTACATACCATCACACGAGCCACGAGATCGCAAGTACCGCACGAAGCAACAAAAACACTGTTTCTTCTTGCTGTAGACTGCTTGACACCAACCATCTACAACTAGGCAGAGGCTGTGACAATAAACATGAAACACCAGCTAACAAAATGCAAGAAGACCAAATTGAAGCAATTCGGCTATGGGTCTATCTTGGTATTGTTCTTCCTAGAAATACTACCAATTTTTCAGCTTCAGGAGGTCATAGTACCAACACCACCAGCGAGAGAACCACGGATGGCCCGATGAGTGGCTCTGATGCCAAGGGCAGGGGGCAGTCAACAAATTTCCTGGAGACCGAAGTTCTTTGATTGGCTCTGCCGACAATTGATCGTCATGGAGGACTGGTCCTACTTTGGTACAGATTTTACTGGTGATCCAGACCTCCCACTCCTGGAGGGAGAGAATTGGGATGAAGATTTGGGTAAGACTCATTTTTTAATTTTCATGAGTGTTATGATTTTTTTAACTATGTATGTTGTGAAATTAAATCCATGTATTTGTAGATGTTGGCCCAGAGAGACCCACAAGCATGTCTCTGATACCGAGGCGAATCCCTCGTGATTTCGACCCTCATGGTGAGGGAGGCGGGGAAGAGGAGATCGTGCACAACCTAGAGGGGATCACACGTGGAGTCCCGGACTATGCATGATTTGACGATGTTCCTCATGCCTACCAGAGACATACCTTCGGGGTGCCAAGCCATATTCACCGCTTGCTGAGGTGGCTTGTATGGGCAGTGACATGCTACCATGAGCATCATGCCAATTAGACTCCTAGACTTTATATCTGTATATTTTGAGAGACATGGTGTCTCAGGATGTAACAGAAACACACATATTTTTTGAATGTATGATGCACACTGATGCAAACACGTGATATATATGTGTGTGTGTGTGTGTGTGTGTACATCTATTTTCCTACATGGATCTTTTTCACATGATGATGATTTTACAAATTACGCAAATGTCTATCTAATACAATATTAGCCACTGTATCAGTTAATGCATTCATTTGTCTAGGAATATGTTAATATGTGATAAAATAAAAATGTCTTTCCAAAAAATGAATATGTAAATACAATCTCAAAATGTATGGGTTTCTAACCAAATAATGACCACTGAGTTGCAGAACAAGAAGCTGTGAATCTAGATTTACAAGAAATGCGCGTATGCCGAGATTGATTGCCTCGGTTAATATTTCAAGGACAACACTATATTCAGCAACATTGCTTGTAGTTCGTCCTAGAAAAATACCTTGCAGTTCTATAAACTCACCAGCATGATCATAGATTACCTAGGCTGCTGAATACAAATTCCTGGTACTTTGGGAAGCACCATCTGCAAAACCAACATAAGGGGTAATAGACATCTGCACAAATAAGCAAGACCCAAATAAGCAGGAAAATGCTCGCAAAGCACACCAAATCAAAACATGTACAAAAATGAAAAAACACCTATGTACACAAATCATGCATGAATGACTCACTCATAATACTTTTTGAGATACAACCCATTTTTGGGTTGTTCTAGAGGACGACCTTCATAATCGATAAGATCATAGGCCACATTTTGCAATACACGTTTAAAAATTGAAGGCCCATGCCACATGGGTTGAAATTTACCTGCCCCCAGCTTATCATGAGCTTTGTTGTACAGGAGGAAGAGATCTCAATCAACGAAAGAACGAGGGGAAACTGATTGGTCAAAATGAGCTTTGACCCGCTTTTTCTGTGCTTTAATAACTAGAGCAGAAAAGTGATGAGTTTCATACAACCTTTCTAGATAAAGGAAACGCTCTTCTTATGGTGAAGTGTTTTACAGTAATTCAACAGCCAACTTGAGTGAAGGTATTTCACATTCAATTGGAAGAGTAGCTTCCAAACCATAAACCAACTGAAAAGGGGTGAATCCGGTTGCGCTCTTAACTGAGGTTCGGTATGCGCAAAGAGCTGAAAATAACATGAGATGCCAATTGGATTTATGGATCCCAATCATACGTTGAAGCATGGTAATAAGAAATTTGTTCACAACTTCAACCTAGCCATTGGCCTGAGGATAGTATGATGTTGAGCTGTCATGACGCAGACCCAACTTAGAAGTCAACTCCGCCACCATGTCATGTCGAAAATGGGAACCCTGATCGGTAACGATGGCTTGAGGGACACCAAACCTAGAAATGATGTGATTGAATATGAATTGAGCAGCTATCTTACTGTCAGCAGCAAGTGTAGGCATTTCTTCAGCCCATTTGGTGAAGCAGTCCACGACTACGATAATATAAGCATTCCCCCCGACCGAGTGAGGGTTACATGTCATAAAATTGATGCCCCACTTCACAAAGGGACCAATGGTAATGATAGGATGAAGTGGTACAGGTGATGCAGACATCTTGCGTTGATAAAGCTGGAAATCATGAAATTTACGAACCGCGACAATGCAGTCTTTGAAGATAGAAGGCCAGAAATAACCAACACGAAGAATCTTTTGTGCAGTGGCATAACCAAACATGTGACTGCCATAGGTGCCACTGTGACAATTATTGAGGACTTTCTCAGCTTCCTCAAGATTCAAACATCTATGGAGAATGGAATCCACTCCGACATGATAGAGGGTATCCTCGACTATACGATAAGGTTGCGACTGATGACGGATGTGTCGACGGGCATCCTTCAGCAACTAATATCTGAAAGTAGAAGTCTGGAGATAAACGATGATATCACCGTACCACGGATCGAGGGTGCCAATAAAGAAAAGCATATCATCTGGAATGTATTCCTCAGAACGAGACGAAGGAGAGTCTGAAGGGAGGGAACAAATCAAATCAGCAAAGACTAGTGATTTCTTTGACTTGGCAATAGTAAATTCCAAATCGAACTCTTGGAGGATGACAATCCACTTTGAGTATTTTCCCCACAGTAATTGACGAGATAAGATATAGGTCATGGGGTTGCAATCAGAAATCATAGTCACTATACGCAAAAGAATATAATGACCAAAATGCTGAACTTCTTGAACTGCAGCTAACGCTAACTTCTCGACATGTGCATAGCACGTCTCAGGATTGAGAAGGTTACAGGACAAGTAATAGATAACATGTTCATTACTGTCATCATCGTCTTGTACCAGAACCATGGAAATTTTGCTAAAAGTGGTGGCTAAATAAAGGGAAAAATCACGATGATAGTTAGGAGGACGCAACAGAGGAGCGTTGACAAGCAACTTCTTCAGGGCCTCAAAAGACTTTTGAGCAATCTCATCCCAACAAAATGGGACACCATGCTTTAATAGTCATGTATATCCTCTAGCCACTTCTGCATAGTTAGGTATAAAACGACGTATAAAATTAGCCTTACCTTGCAAACTTTGCAACTGATGTAATGAGGAGGGAGAGGGGAGATTCATAATAGTCTCAACCTTGAGTGGATCAAGGAAAATTCTATATTGGACACGATAAATCATAAGAGTGTACCGGAATCAACGCAGAAGACGCACTTGTGCAGATTTAGCCGAATATTGTAACGTCGACAACAAAGAAAAATCTGACAAAGATGGTTAGGATGGTCCATATGCTTAGCTGAATGAGCGAGAAAGTCATCCAGGTAAGGATGAACGATGTGACAAATATCATGAAAAGCATATGACATCGCTCACTGAAACGTAACCTCAACATTCTTTAAGCCAAAAGGGAGCTTCTTATATGCGAAAATACCCCAAGGATAGATAAAGGCATTCTTATGTTGATCATTCGGGAAAATGTTAATCTGATTATAACCAGAAAAACCGTCCATTATGGAAAATATCTCACTCCCTGCATAGTCATCAATGATTTGATCGATAAAGGGAGTAGGATAATTATCCTTGGGACAATCTCGATTAATATCACGATAATCAACACAGACGCAAATAGTTCCCTGTTTCTTATCTATAGGAACAATATTAGAGACCCATTATGTGAAAGGAATCAGATAAATAAATCCAACTCTGAGAAGTTTTCCAACTTCACCTTTAATGGCGAAAACTTTTCTAGGGTGCACCGGATGAAGATGCTGGCGAACAAACTTCGAACCGGGTAAGTAGGTATTTCGTGCACGACTATATTAGGGTCGATGTCGGGCGTTTCTTCGTAGGACCATGCATTGACATCACTAAATTCACGAAAAATGCTAGTAGAAACTTGTACTTCATCGGAAGAACAAGTGACCCCATTATGGATGTTCTCGATAATTCTTGGTTTATCGGAAATGTCAATAGGCATCTTCTGTGTAATATTACTCAAGATACCTTTCGTAAAGACGTCATGTGTCAAAACAGGCAGTTGAAGTGGAGGAGAAGGAACCTGAGATGCAAAACGCTCGAGACAAGTAGACATGGCTTCGAGGCCAGGCATGAACGACGAACGATGATGACCATCTTCCCACGGCAGATCCTCAAGAGACATGGTTTCCATAATGGCTTCATCGGAGGGAAACACTTCTTTCAAAGGATCAGGTGAATCTGTATCACCAAGCCAGGGGGATTGAGAATAAATGTCAAGAGACATGCTCAAAGGAGCACAATCAGAGGACGAAGGTTCTGAAGCAGCGATGAGTTCACAATAATCAATCTCAATTGGACTCAAAGGCATCGAATCTCCGAAGGAATCAATTTTTTCAGGGAAAGGAATAATCCATGGGTCATCAGACTGAGAGATCATATGAATCTGAACAGTGTTTGGTGGAGGAAGAGGAAAAATACCCATGAGGGTAGTATCTTTAAAAAAATCTAGCCCAATTCTCTCGTAGGGAGTAGGAATCTGATCCACATGCGGAACATTGTTCTTGGAAGAAGAGGTGAAGAAAGACAATTGATCAACAGTAACAATCTTTCCTTCATGTGGAAATTTCAGAACACGAAAGAGAGTGGATAGAACACATAACATGGTGTGAGTCCAACTGCAAACGAGGAGAAGATTATAATTGAGTTTAGCATCAACGACTTCGACCTTGACATTGACTGTCTTCCCTTTCAAAGTAATCGGTAAACTAGCGAGAACACCTAAAGGTTTTGATTCTCTTCCATCAAATGCTTCTAGGGAATTTGGTGATGAATTCAGGGCTGGAGAACCAATAGCTTTCCAACACGAAGATGACATGACACAGGTTGATGCACCTTCATCCACAACTGCTTGATGGATGTCGAGACCATTAATAACGACTTGAATAATGAGCACAATCTGATGTGGAAGTCATGGAAAAAAATTCTCGAGATCGAAAGAAAGAAGGATGGTATCGACAGGATTAATCCTGCCAATCGCAGATAACAAAGCTCTTCGCTACGACGGAAAACTCTGAAGTACTTCTAACGCGGAAATCACAGATGACGCCTGAGCCAGAACCTCAACAATATTTTAATGATGAGCGGCACGGGAATTTGGATTATAAGAAGACTTGCACAGTACACCTTTGGAAGGTGGTCACACAACAGATTCAGCATTGGGCATTTCAATTTCAAGAGGGCCAGTAACAGGTGAAGGAGGAGGACCATCAACGATCTCCTTCTTTGTGGCCTGACGGGATCCAGTATAATATTTCGACTGAGTAGCAATAGAAACTGCTGCAGAACCGTTCATCATGAACACCTGAGAGCCAAATGGGGCAGAGGACTGAGGTTGCTCTACCATCTAAGTCTTTCGAGATGGGAAAGGTTCTTTAAGAATGGCCAGAGTTCCCTGGGTGCCTTTGAGCAAGCGCCTCACTTTGGATCGTCTAGAATAGTCCTTAGTGAAGTGCTCACCGTCACAAATCAAGAAAGGGTACTTCGGTTTGCATTGAGAACCATTGCCAACACGAGATTTCAGAGAATCCTATTTCGGGGTATCGACTTTGGCCTTACATTTACCCTTATTTTTACCTTTAGAATAATTATATGTAGGATTGGCTTGAACGAAATTAACTTCTGTAATTTTACCAGAATTCGAAGTGGATTGAGAAGCAACATTATTGGAAAAAGTGGACTTCAACTTCCCAGTGTTTGAAGATGAAGACTTATGAGAAGTTTGAGACACATAACCAATAATACCATCAATAATACCATCGATAGATGGAATCGCTGGTAGTTTAGAAGTTCCAAGTCGGGTGATGCAACAATGCTGAAAGGTCTGCCTACGGAGAGCTGGTCAACGACGACGTGGCTCTGTCAAACTTTCCTTGGTCCACGTGGTCTATTTATTTTTATTACTTATCAAATTCTCAGAATTTGATAAATAATACTACCCACAATGTTTAACTTTATATTATATCCCCGAACCTTAAATTTGGCCTTTCTAGACTTCACATTAGTCTTCCAAACTTATATTAATACTCCATGCTTGTAAATCAAGCTTTACAATGGGACTCTTGCTCCGGGCCCACCTCTATGTCCAATAGCCTATCAAAAGTACGCCCGTACCTTAGGTTAAACCTCGAGCATCTTCGTCAGGCGACCACCATCCGATGACTCTGTGCCAGATCGACGGCCCTTATCGATATCGCTCGGCGTCCTCTTACTAGCTTTAATGTGCGATGAGAATACGGAAAGGTGGTTTTGTACTCCCATCCGGTGCCACGTGTCGATGGTTCTATGGAATCGCTTCGATTCAGAGAATACCGCCTTCTCCGCGAAAGTGGTGCGATATGGGCAACCCGCCTTCCAAAACCACTTGCGGTTTTTGCACAGTGTTTAACTATGGTTCATGTCGGTTGCACGATCCTCCTCGCTCTCTAACTCACGCCTAACCACGGTTCTGGGTTCGGAAGCAACACTCTATTTCTATACAGAACGGAAAATCTTCCAACTAAACGCGTTTACGACCACAATTCCTCTGCACAGAACTCGCCTGTGGGTAGCATGGATTTAACAGGGTTATTCGAATAAGATTAAGAGAAATAATGGATCGAGGGATACAAAATCTATACGGCAGGTTAGTTCAACAAATATGTATATATGCAAAGTCCAATCACTTCACAGTTAAACCAATTTCTTCACAATTATAAATACAGGTAGTTGAAAATCAACAGGACTTGAATTTTATTCAACCGGAAGCAATTTCTCAATACACAGAGTTTGTTGCAGAAATATCTCTTTTTCTCCCTCCCTCCTTTTTACATTCAGAGATTACAATTATATACGTAAACATATGACTCTTCGGTTCCTCTGAGAGGACCGTTTTAGGAAATCAACAGCCTAATTAAAATTATTCGAAAACTGAAAACATGACAGATGGACTAACCATTCAACTTCTACAACTCTAAATGCTCTAATAATACAATCAGCTAAGGTATTGACACCTAGCTGTAACAATTCGACTGTTTCCAAACCCTCCTAGCCACAACATGTGGACAAAACTCTTACATTGCTGGCTAGTGTCTAATGCCTCTGCATCATCGGGGAGCATCATGCAAGATATCATATAATGTGCCAGACTGAGAGTATACAAGATCAAGGTACTGGGCATAAGAAATGGCTTGTTCCTCGGTTAGACATGCCCCCATAGCTATGTATTTGGCAATTTGATTGACAAAGGAGGTGGTGAAGCAATGAGTTAGAAGCTGATCAGGAATTTCAAATTTGATCATGCGACGATGAAGTCGCCACTCATGAATATGATCTGAGATATGAGTAGCTCAGTCCTGTTTCAATGACGTGAGGAGGTGCATCCCGGTCTCATAACAGACTGGTAACTGAAAATGCGTAAGGAATTCCATGGCTAAAGAATTGAAATCTTGGAAGACGCCACAAGATAGCTCATTGTACCACTTTACAGTGGCACTAGTAAGAGTTCGCTGGAAAAGACAGAGTTTAATAGAATCGTCAACCCAAGAGTTAGAGGAACACCACAAATGGTAAGTCATAACATGCACTTGGGGGTCTTCACCAGAATTGCCCTCAAATTTGGGACAATCACCAAGAACCTTGGTTGGAACCGGAGGCTAATACGGGTTATGAATAATGGGATCATTCATCAACTTTGACACATCAGGTAATTCCAACGTAGCAAGAAATGGTAATTAAGTGTTGAAAGTAATTGGAGGTCTTTGATAAGGACCTGCATGTACATTCCACCTAGCCCGAGTGGGATTATGTCCCCATACATTCTATCCCGGAGGATTCAGATCATATGGATTAGAAGAAAGATAATTCGGTTGATACTGGGGTTGAGGACCAAGATACTAAGTCAGAGTAGACCACTGAGGTCCTTGTTGAGTAGTGTATGGAGTCTGCTATGGAATGTAAGCATGGCTTTGAGGTTGATGATATACAGGTTGATTTTGAGGGTAAGAAACCTGGGGTGCACTATATACTGGTTCATATGAACCTTGAGGGTATTAAGCGCCTTGCGGTTAAGCAGGAGGACGCGGCTGAGCAGGTTGAGCACCTTGCTGAGCGAGTAAACTTGGTTGACTATAAATAGGTAGAACTGGTTGTTGAAATGATGGAACTGGTTGAGGATCAGGTTGAATCGGTTGCTGAGCTGGTTGAACCAAGTACGAAAGGCCATCGGGTTGACCTTGTGGGAAAGGTTGGCATGATGGTTGTGATGGACCAGGTTGTCCCTGATAACTAGGTTGACCCGAAGAAGGACTGTAGGGTTTTTTATCACCCTAGTAATTCTTAGGTCGTGGGATTTTGGTTTATAGTTAAAGAAAACCAGGGGTAACCAAGAACCTCTTTTATATTTCAGGATCTAGCCTTCCTGAATTCTGGAGAGGGATCTCTCCTTATGATTTAGCTTTGTTTTGTAATGGATTTTAGGCTAGCTATGAGTGGAAAATTTGGTTTGATTTTTTTTGAATGTTGGTGGGAATAAAGGACTACAAGGGGAACCATATAAAGATCTACCTAACCGTTGGGCAATGGGGTCAAATTTATAGCAAACAATACTAGAAAACTAAGGTCAAAAGAACAAATATACTAAGGGAAAGATAGATGATCTTCAGAGGGTTTGAAAGGGCTATTTTGATGAAGTGGTATGATCTGGACTAAGAGTAGTTAATAATCTTTAGATCATAGAAAAGGAAGAGGGAAATTGAGGTCAAACGAGACTAAAGAGAAATTAAGAATTCTAAAATCTGGAAATCAACAGAAAACATAAACATGAAAACTAGTAAGAACAGAGAGCTTTTTACACTTATTCTGTAACACCTTTCCTGGTTATTCATTTAAGATGGAAAATAACATGTTAGGTCTCTGTAACAAGCAAGATTGGCAAAGTCCGATCACAGAGTTAACATCATTTCAACCAACTTTGGGATTCTAGGATCTAGCCCTCCTGAATCCGGAGAGGGATCTCTCCAATATGTACAAAGATGGATATTGTCTTTGAAGTTTGGGGTGATGATATTAGGCTAGTTATGAAGGCCAAGGATTTTGTTTGGTTTTCTTAGATGGTTGAGCATAGTTGCTGTCTGAGACGGAAAGATCTATATGCAAATAGATTCAAAGGTGAGAAGTTGCAAGTAACAAGATAAGTTTTGATTCTAAAGAAAGATGATGGCAAATTTCAGTCCATTGGGCTATGGAGTCATAAGGGAATTTAATTGAACCAACCAGGTTCAAGATCAATCTATGGGGCAAGTCATCTAGGCCTAAGGATCTCTTTGAAGTTTGATTTATGGAATGGGGTGATACAACAAGAAAGGGAATCAACAGATGCAGAACAAAGAGCAGCCCAGGATCTGGTAAGTACTTTGAAACTAGCCAGCCTTTGACCAGGCACTTAAGAAAACATAGAAGCAACCTAGGATCTGGTAAGTACTTTGAAACTATCCAGCCTTTGATATACTTCTGCTAGAAAACAGATTAAAAACAAAGGGAAACTTGAAGGCAACCTTTGGAGCAGAAACTAGTGGGCAGGGCTCACCTTTCTCCTCATCTTAGTTCTCCTTTACTTAGTTACTTCCAAGACAATCACCAAGATAACAAAGAATGGCCTAAGATCTGATAAGTACTTTGAAACTAGTCAGCTTTTGACACATCCTAAGGGAAACAGACAAATAGTTGAGCAAACAAGAAAGGGACTCAGGGCTAACCTTTGATTTCCTCAATTCATTCCTTACACAACATATATGAAAGTAACATTTTAAAAACAACATTCAGCGGTGACGAAAAGATGAGGGAACGCCAGCATCTCTGTGCTTAGACTGAATTAAATCATTTCTAAATAACACAATAAGAAGAAAACATTGGGATAAAGATTTTTCAGCCAGAGAAGGTCACTGGTGTACAGCAAACTCTAACAATGTTTAAACTGTTCTTTATAGTAGAAACTGAAACAAATTGAAAACAAAAATAAAATAACAAGTTACAGTGAGAATAACATCACCATCAGCATAGACCAGGATCCCATAAATCAACTTGTATTGATTGCTTCAAACCGGTTACAGTCTTCAAATCCAGTGTTTTAATCCATCTCTTTTCACATTCTAACCTATCTGTTACAAGCAGAGCTCCAAGAGCCCATGAAACCACTATTTACAGTCAAGAGTTTTCCACTCAGAAATAGCTACAGCGCTTCAGTAATTATATTGACAACCAACTAATCCAACCCCTCACTCATCTTCTATTGAAGTATTTATAGAAGGATGAGGAGGTGAGATCTGTTTTAAAAGATCTCAAACACAATCAATGCAGAATTAATGTCTTCCTGACCCCGAGAGGTTCGATGAAGAAATTCTACAGGTGTTACATTGCATTAATGTGTTTATACTTTAAGAAGTAAGCTCGAAGAGAGCTTATATTGACCTTTGAGGCTCTGCGTACTGTTAGGGTTACTGCAGACGTTCTGTCGTTGAAATCTGGTGCAGTAATAACTCCTTTGGTTGTTCGAGGCATAATATCTGATCCTGTTCAATAAATTCATCCTCTGTTTGAGCTTTCTGAGGCAATAGGTGGCACTGTAGTGGTTGAGGAATCAATTCGCCTCAAAGTATGGCGGTGAAAGCGATCTGACTGATGAACGCTTTTAGGTTTTGCTTTAATCCGTGTTCAGAACCGGGAATTAGGCTTTTGATAATCGTCTTAGCCGTAATCCCCGCCAATCTTCTCACAAAACCACTGGTCTGGTTCATTTTATCTTTAACCTGATACTCTTTCTCTGCTCTGATTTTTGGCGGCCATCTTCAAGCTTTGCAGGGACGTCCGGTAACCAAAGCTCATGAAACTTTGTAAATATCTCTGTTCTTCTCCGTATGATCAATTCCATGGACAAACCGGGAGGATTGGAGTCGTCACTCTCATCCTTCAGATTTCGTAGAATACGAAGAAAAACCCTTTGAAAACCTGCAAAAAACAAGAAAAATGAGGAAATCATGCGTTATATGGGCAAACTGCATCGGAGGGCGTGCGGGTGGATGGAGAAATCGGAACCGTTGATCGTATCGCGATCAACGGTCGGGAGCAAATTTGAAGAGTCAACGGGACAAAGGTGGACTTTTTAATGGAATCAGGAGAACAAAGGAGAGCCGTCGATCTGCGGAGATCGACGGTGGGGATCGGCTATCGAATGCGCCGGAAAAGAATTATCGGGCGGGCGAGTTTGTTAACAGGTGAGCGGGAAAGGCAAATAGGGACCGTCGGATAGGAGGGTCTAGATCCGACGGTGGGGATGAATCCCGCTGCGGGGCCACGGGACAAAGCTTAATGCGCGGGGAAAAAACTTGACACGGCGGTTTTGGAGTGAGGTGGAAGACACGTGTCGGCCAGCGGGTGGAATCGCTGGCCGACGGGGGAAAACCGTTTTAACGCGGAAAGCGGTGCGGGCACAAAACCACGGTTTCTTTTGGAAACAGGCGCCGGGGACTGGGGGGTCCACCAGGTGAAGATTGACTCCGCGCCGTTGATCTGGGCCATATCAATGGTTGAGATTCAATATGATTTTCTTTGGCGGAGGAACAAAATAAACCCATTTTCGCATTTTTTCAAAGGTTTTTGGTGTTTTCAGGTAATAAATTATTGCCGAGGGTTAAGCGCCTGGCGGTCTTAGCACACGGTTTCGGGCGTCGGGGCATATGGAGGGAGAAACGGAAAGGGGCTTAGCCTGAGGGGCTAAAACCTAACGCATAGAAACACATGTTTTTCTACGGTTTTAATGATTTTTTGCAAAAGGGGAAGGGTTCCGATAGGTCAAAAAGTGGGTTTTTGACCTTAGGAAATGAGGTTAAATAGAGGAACAAGGAATATAAAAGGGTTTGATGGGGTTTTTATGGATGAAAGAAAACTTGAAGGAAAGAGGAAAAGATGGAAGGAGGGGAGAGAAAAAGGAGGAGGATGCAACAATATTTCACTTGGATTTTTATGGAACAACAGAGGCAAAGATGGGGAAAGTATAAGGAACCAACCCAGCAGTTCATGATCTTGCCAATCAGACTTCAAGCACCAACAATTTCAGGCTTGAATTTGTTTCTTGGAGGCTGCAAAGAATATTTAGCCACCAGCTGATATATTTTGAAAAATATAGGTGGCTAACAGTGGCTCTACTTGGGGATGGCGTCTTCTTGAAGATGTCAAGAATTCAGATTTGATTTCTCTGGGATGCTGACTGGTGTCTGATGTCTGATCATTCTCTCTTGC
Organism: Pinus albicaulis; assembly: GCA_034641835.2. Taxonomy (NCBI): domain Eukaryota; kingdom Viridiplantae; phylum Streptophyta; class Pinopsida; order Pinales; family Pinaceae; genus Pinus; species Pinus albicaulis. The sequence goes on along the minus strand of CM076581.1, from coordinate 7,757,985 downwards.
TTTTCTTCTGGACAAGGCAAGGTCAGTTATGAAAGAAAGCTGAATTACATCAATACAACTTCTACCTACCCCGATCCTACTGATCTAACATTTTTTCTTCAGCAGAGTGCATTTGGATTGGCAAACTCTTAACAAAACATTTTATTCTTTTGAAAGCAGTAAATCTAATCTACTTCTACTCCTTATTTCTCCCCGAACTCAGATTAAACAGTTGAGTTCGGATATTCCTCTACCTATTCTACTGTTTGCTGGGATTAAACAGTCCAACAAACTTTCATTTTCTAAATTCGACAGCAGAAATTTAAAAATAGCTAAGCCAAGCTTGAGCTGTGTGACTTGCTATGATCTATGGCATAAAGACAAGCTGCACATAGATTATTATTTGCAGAAAATTTTAAATCAAAACAGAAGGCTTAAGATCTGAAAGTTTCTTATTATGGCCTTCTTTTTTCCTTTCAGCTCTGTTTTTGCTTTTTCTTTGAGCTGTGTCTTCCTTTCCTTTTGGTTCAGGTTTTAAGCTGATTAGAACCAGGTCTTCACATTCTTTGACTCAGAATTTAAAACAGCTTTGAGTCATTTCTTTGGAAACTTTGGTTCAGATTTTGAGTTTGTTTGAACCTTAATTTTTATACTACTCTATCTACTGATAAGCCAAGATTAAACAGTTTGGCAAATCACATTTGCTATCCTATCAGCAGAAAATTGAAAGCTAATTAGTCAAGATTAAACAGTTTGACCAATTAGGAGTGTGTTTCAAGGAGTGGCATTTAAGCTTGCACACTTTCAGATTTATTTCTCTTTTTGGCATGGGGCCTTGCCTTTCTTGTTTTCGTTTCTGCCCTCTTTTCTTTTCTTTCTTTGTTTTTTTTTTTTTTTTTTTTTTGTTTCTTTCATGACTTTAAATGCAATGGTGGATGAAATATTTACAGTGGAAAAAGATGAAAAGACTATAAACATGAAAAAGTTCTCAAGAAAGATAATGCTTAAGCATCCTGCCATTGACAGGACCCCCAAGCAATTCTGCTCCATTCAGTTCTTGTAAGAAGAATGCATTGTTTCCAGCAACTGAATGGATGTAGTAAGGGCCAAGCCATAGATTATCAAATTTACCATGCTTTCCCTTGTCTTCCCTCTTTGAGTCCCACTTTAAAACTTTGTCCCCACTTTTGAAATTGCTGGCCTTTGTTCTTCTGTCAAATATCTTCTTGATATTGTCTTGTTTCTGTAATGCTTTGTTGTATACCTCCTCTCTAGCTTGCTGAAGATGAATGGTCTGATTTATTCTTCTGATTATGTCATCCTCTTCAGTTTGGAGCTCTTGAATTATCTTCATAACTGGTACACCAAGACTGTTGGGAAAAATCGCCTCTGTACCATACACAAGCTGGAAGGGTGACATACCAATAGATTTCTTCAGAGTCAATCTGTCAGCCCAAAGTGCATGAATCAGCTTTGTGTGCCAAGACTTCTTGTTGCCTTCCAACAGTTTCTTTATTATGTTCACTAAGCTTTTTTTGGAAGACTCTGCAAGTCCATTTCCTTGAGGGTAATAAGCTGTGGAGTGCCCCAATGTTATCCGATACTTATGACAGAATTCAACCATTTTCTTTGATCCAAATGCGGCTGCATTATCTGTAATGATCTTGGTAGGACAGCCAAATCTGGACAAGATATTGGTTTCTATGAATTTTATGATAACTGAATCATTGGCCTGTCTACAAGGAATGGCTTCTATCCACTTAGTGAAATAGTCTGTGGCAGTGAGGATCCACCGGTGTTGGGCAGAGGATGAAGGGTGGATTTCTCCTATAAAGTCAAGTCCCCACTGTTGAAAAGGGGCTTCAACAGTAATAGGATGCAGAGGAAGGGGTAGTAATTTTCTCTTGCCTTCAAACAATTGGCATTTATGGCAAGTAGTTGTCAGTTTATGCACATCAGGAAAAAGAGTGGGCCAATAGAAACCAGCCCTCAAAATTTTGTTGGCTGTTGACTTCCAGTACAAATGGCCTCCACACTCTCCTTCATGGAATTCCTGCTTAATTTTTTCTGCATCAAACTCAGGTAAACATTTAAGCAATATACCACTAGCATTCTTCCAATAAAGACATTTATCAATAATGCAATAGTTTACAGCTTTTAACTTTAGGAATCTTGCCTTTGTTTTGGATAAACCAGGCGGTGTATTTAAATTAAGCAAAACATAAACAATATCAGCATACCAAGGAGAATTCGCAAAATAATCTTCAACAATGGGGGTTGAGAATTCTTCTTGGTCATCCAAAGCATTAATCATGTTAATATCAAGAACTTCACAATTTGATTCAGCCATTAACCTAGCTAGACCTTGGCCTTTGATAAGCTTTGTGGGTTTAATCTCTAAGTCATATTCAAGAATAACAGCAATCCACTTACCTCTCTTACCATCTGGATCCTGGGTTAAAATGTCCTTTACAACTGAATTCGGGACAAAGGCAATGATGTGTGAGTGAAGGATGTATACCCTGAAGTATTTTAAAGCTTTTACCAAAGCAAAAGCTTGCTTTTCCATAATATTATACTTCAAAGGGGCATCCCTCAATGCCTTGCTAAAGAATGCAATGGGCTGCTCTTGTCCTTGTGGATTTTTCTGTAAAAGGACAGCAGCTATAGTATGTTCTGATGCAAATGAGAAGATATAAAAATCTTTTGAGAAATCGGGACTTATGAGAACTGGTGTTTTGGTTAACGCTCGTTTAACCAGTTCAAAGGATGTCTTTGCTTCTGTGGTCCATTTCACCCCTTTCTCCCTTTTCAACATGTTTGTGATATTCCTAAGGAGCTCAGCCAAGTTGGGGATGAACCTTCTTAAAAAGTTAATCTTTCCTATGAAAGACTGCAACTCTTTAATGTTCCGAGGATGGGAGATTTGCAATATGGCTTCAATCCTCATGGGATCTATCTTTATACCCTGCTCTGAAATGATATGCCCGAGAAGCTTACCTTCTTGGAGACCAAATAATGTTTTCTTGGGGTTCAAAGATATCCCAAACTTTCTGCACTTCTCGAAAACTTTCCTCAAGTGTTCTAAGTGTTCTTCATCTGTTTTTGAAAACACAGTTACATCATCAAGATATATAATGATGAAGAGGCCTAATTCTTCCGAGAATGCTATGTCCATGGCTCTTTGAAAGGTTGCTCCCACATTCATTAAACCAAAAGGCATTTTCACATACATGAAAGTGCCCCACGGTGTAGTAAAGGCTGTCTTTAATTGATCATCAGGGTGAACTAGGATTTGGTTATACCCTGAATAGCCATCTAGCAAAGAAATTCTTTTAGACCCTACCACCCTTTGCAAAATATGATCCATCTTGGGTAAAGGGTAGTTATCCTTTAATGAAGCTTTGTTTAAATTTCTGAAGTCTATACAAAGCCTGATTTCTCCAGTCTTTTTCCTAACTGACACCAGATTAGATACCCACTCAGAATATCTAATAGGGACAATAATACCAGCATCATGCATCTTCATAATTTCCTTCTTAACCAATGGCAGCTGGACCGGGTTGATTCTGCGCAGTTTTTGTTTGAATGGTTTTTGGTTTTCTTTAAGAGGGATTTTGTGCTGTATTATTTCGGTGTCATAGGACTTAAGATCTTCGTAACTCCATGCAAAAACATCAGAAAATTCTTTAAACAACTCCAGATATTTAAGTTTGATGTGAGCTGGTAAAGTTTTAGACAGTTTAATGAATCTTGGTTTTTCTTCACTGCCTATATTACATTCTTCCACTTCAGTTTCCACAGGTTCCAGTCTTGGTTTGTTGGCCACATCATCAAAATCAAACAGTTCTTCAAGAGGGGCTAAACCTTTGGGCAGACTATCAGTACTAGAATGCAGAGTTTCTATTTCTTCTGTTTCAGGTTTTGGACTTGATTCTGTTTGGTGTGTGGACATGATAGTTTGAAGGTTTATATCTACCAGCTGTGGAGATGGTTCTTCTTCACCAAGAAAATTCTCTTCACTGCAGTCTGTATCATAATCTGAATCTGAACTATAGGGTTCAAACTCATTTCTGAATTGCATGAAGTCTTCTATTTGTTTATCTCCATCAAATACCTGCCAATATTTCTTGTTATCTGGGATAGCTGGTCTGAATTTTATTTGAGAGGTGTCATCATACAACATTGGGCAGGTTCTAGCAGCAAAGGCTAAATTGTGGGCTGCAATGTTTTTCTTCCTTGGGACAAAAGATAAGGTGTACTCCTCAAATGTTTTCAAAAGATCAATGACATCATTCCTATAGGCCCTAAGTCTGGGGTGATTTGCATTGTACTCCCCATTGACTTGCCTAATGATTAATTCAGAATCCCCATATACATCTATTCTCTTGGCACCTAGTTTTTTCAAAAGACGCAAGCCCAAGAGAAGGGATTCATATTCTGCTATGTTGTTGGAACACTGAAAGTTCAATTTGCATGAGATGCATTCTGTACGATTATTTTCAGTGTTAGTGATCCAGACACCTGCACCAGCATTTGTTTTGGTGCATGACCCATCAAAATACATAGTCCAGAGAGGCAGGTTATCAGTTTGATGAATGGACTTTGTATCATTTGGTTCCTCAAGTTGTTTATCGGGTTGAGGACTGTCTCCCTGATTGTCAAGACCTAAGTTCAAAGGACGGATGACTTGCAGTTCAAGATCTGTGTATAATTCGCTAGGATCTTCGGACACAGTAAACTGTCTTGGCACTTCGGCATCGTTTTCCTCCTCTTTCATTCCAGCCATGTATTCTTTCAAAACAGATTGTTCAGTGAGTGTTTCATTATTGAACATGATAAAAGAATCAAGGCTCGTGTTTATAGCATAAAGTGGAGAGTTTTGAGGCCGCTCCTGGCTTGTTACTGTGTACTGCATGTGGGATTCCCTGTAAAGTCTTCTAGTTTGATTGAAGACAGGGATGGTTGCATAGGCCATGTCCATTTGCATAGTTCCCTGTAACTTAGCCCCCCAAGATCTTGACAAAAGCATTCCATACTTTGGGGGAACATCAGCCACAACAACATCCATGACTAAACATTTGGCTGGAATTTGGGCTAAGTTAACACAGAGATCCTTTATCAAACCTAGACATTTAACTCTGCTGGAGTCAAAAGAATATAAATCTTTATAAGGTCTGGTAATTTCAAGACCCAGGCTTTCCATTACAGCTTTTGGCATTAAATTATGAGAAGCGCCTGAGTCATGCATAGCATTGTGCAGAATTTTGTCATGGATGTTTAAGCTTACATAAAAGGGAGGGATAGGACCCTCTTGGAACTTTCCTTCAATCTCGGGACCAAAAATAAGCTCTGGTTGGTCATCATTAAGGTTGAGGGTGTCTTCATTATTTTCTAAGTTCAAAGCCTTCAAAATTTTGGACCTATATACATGTTGGGCAGCCAACTCAGTCAAAGGAACAGAGATTTTGATCTTTGAGATTTCTTGTTCCAGGCTAAAAAGGTTTTGATTCTTCAGAGCATTGACTTCAGCCTTGTTTACTGCCCCTTTATCAGCACTAAAAACTTGCTGATTTGGTTTATCTACAGTTGAAACAGTTACCTTTGCAGGAGTACTAACTGAGGTGCTAGTACTACTAACGTTTGCACTCTGTTTTTCAATGTTTTGAGTGTCTTTCTCTTTATCTTTACCAGAATCAACAGCCACCGTTTTGTCCCTTTGTTTAATTGTCTTAGACTTGGTTGCAGTGCTGTTTTGAGAAGGTTTGTCAGAGGTTTTATTGTTGAGTGTTTGTTGATTAGACTTACTTCTGAGTTCATATTCTCTTAAAGGTTCTATGACAGCGTTGTCCATGTTTTGGTAGCTGTTTTCAGCATCATCTCTTCTGTCATCATAAGGTGTATAGAGACCTTGTTTATTATCATAATGAACTTTAAAGTCATCATCATCTACCCCAAATAAGTTTATATCATCTTCCTCTGTTATTTCATTTGCTTCCTCAACCTCGCTTAAAAAGTTCTGATGAAAGGGGGGGATGATCTGCTGATCATCTTCCCTGGGTCTGTTTGGAGGCTGATTTCTTCTAAGATTCTGATTCTGGTTTTGGTTTCTGTTTTGAGGAGCGTTTTGATTTAAACTTGCTTGCGCTCTCTCTAGAATGCTCATTTTCTTCATCATTTCTTCCATCATTCTTTCCATCTTTGAGCTTGAAGTAGAAGGGGTGGATTCCTCTCTAAAAGATACTCTCTTTTCAGCTTTCATCCTCGCTCTCTTCTCCATAAGGTTAACTTCCACAGAAAGAGCACCTCTTTGCATATCTTCAAGGGTTGCAAAGACTCTTTCTCTGAGTGAATATGTCATGTCCGGATCAAACCCTTCAGGAAATTTGTTCAAAGCTGATCCCTGAGGAGGTTTCAGTTCAGGGGAAAGTGCATTATACACACTGTTAAATCTGGTACAATAAGCTTGTACACTTTCCCCAGGGTTCCTATGGAGATTGTTGTAGTCGGCAAGGACTTGGAGAGGGTTTTTCCTTACTTCCCATTTGTTTAAAAAAGTTTGATGGAAGGCTTGAAGGTCGTTGATACTATGGGGGGTTAATCCTTTGAACCATTTTCTCACATCTCCCCCCAAAATTTGAGCAAACAATCTAATTTTGACAGATTCGTTATCAATTTCATTTCTGTCAAAGTAGTCATTCATCTTGTCCACATGTTGAGATGTTGTTGTGGTATTATTAGCATCGTATAATGGAATTTTGGACTGATAGTCCTGTGGAAGATTGATTAATGGTACAGGAAGGACTAAGGGAGCATACCATGCCGCCATGATATGTGGTGGGGGTGGGTTTACAAGTGGAGGTGGAGGTTGAAGTGGAGTGGTTTGAATAGTGGATGAAACAGCAGTAGATCTCTGAGCTGATCTCGGATGAGAGACACCTAGATTATGTAAAAAATGTGAATCAGGAGGTGTCGATTCTCTATTCCCAGGAGTCTCACTGGTTTCGGGAGATGAAAGGGTAGGCTCAGAATCTAATTGATCTAAATCCCCCAATGACCTAGTTCTGAATGGGTTTAAGAAGTCAATTTGTGATTCATGAAGAGCTGAAAGGTTTTCGGGGACTGAATTGTCTCTTAGGGGTGGTCTGAAGATAGTAGAGGATTGTATCCTAGGAGACTTCCTAAGAATTCTTTCTGGGTTGTCCACTATTTCAGGAGGATCTGGGTCAGGATGGGCTCTAGTATGAATCTTTTTAGGAGCCACAATGTTTATGGGATTAGACCCAATCTAAACAAGAAAAGTTGAATCAGATATGACAATCTTTAGACGGTTAACTAATCTGTTTTCTCAAATCGAAACTTACAGTGCTTTAACTGGGTTTGAAGGATTTAATAATGATAAGGGTTCTTCCCAGTGGAGGATTGAGGTCTGTTTAGGATGGTGGAGTCGCCAGGTGGAAGGTTCAGAGTGTTTTCACAGCAGTACACTTTCCACCTCAGTGTTTGTGGAACATTCCTTTTCGAAGATATCTCAAAATACAACAAACTCTAACCAGAGATTGACTGGGAGGGCATTCACCAGATATATCGCCCCCAAAAAGAGGGTGAAATCCAGAGGCTACCTGGCCCTTTCCAGACTCTGTCTAAGAGTATAAGGTAAAACACATCAAAGACGTATACGGGTATCAAAACTAGTGTTTTACCACCAATCTGAAATGTTTTTGGTATTTTCTGAATTGTTTATATTTGTGGTTTGAAAAGAATGTCCTAACTTTGCCTCAAAACTTAGCTACGGTTAAGAAACAAAGACAGTCTATCCTTGTGGCTCAGCTAGCTGATTTTCCAAGGTTAGATAAAGACTTAAACGAACCCTAGGGTTGACCTAGTTTGTCACTGATTCACACAAGTGTTATCATGATTACCATTCTTTGGTAGTGCTTGAAAAGGCTGCTTTTTACTCTCAAGGTGTTACATGAAAATAAAAGGGAAAAAGATGGAAAATTCAAGTCAATCCCCAGTATGGTCGCCAGAAATGTTAGGTCTCTGTAACAAGCAAGATTGGCAAAGTCCGATCACAGAGTTAACATCATTTCAACCAACTTTGGGATTCTAGGATCTAGCCCTCCTGAATCCGGAGAGGGATCTCTCCAATATGTACAAAGATGGATATTGTCTTTGAAGTTTAGGGTGATGGTATTAGGCTAGTTATGAAGGCCAAGGGTTTTTTTTGGTTTTCTCAGATGGTTGAACATAGTTGCTGTCTGAGACGGAAAGATATATATGCAAATAGGTTCAAAGGTGAGAAGTTACAAGCAAGCAGAATAAGCTTTGATTCTAAAGAAAGATGATGACAAGTTTTCAATCCATTGGGCTATGGAGTCATAAGAGAATTTAATTGAAACATCCAGGTTCAAGAGTAATCTATGGGGCAAGTCATCTAGGCCTAAGGATCTCTTTGAAGTTTGATTTATGGAATGGGGTGATACAACAAGAAAGGGAATTTAACAGATGCAGAACAAAGAGCAGCCCAGGATCTGATAAGTACTTTGAAACTAGCCAGCCTTTGACCAGGCACTTAAGAAAAACATAGAAGCAAACTAGGATCTGGTAAGTACTTTGAAACTAGCCAGCCTTTGATACACTTCTGATAGAACACAGATTAAAACAAAGGGAAACTTGAAGGCAACCTTTGGAGCAGAAACTAGCGGGCAGGGCTCACCTTTCTCCTCATCTTAGTTCTTCTTTACTTAGTGGCTTCCAAGACAATCACCAAGATAACACAGAATGGCCCAAGATCTGATAAGTACTTTGAAACTAGTCAGCTTTTGACACATCCTAAGGGAAACAGACAAATAGTTGAGCAAACAAGAAAGGGACTCAGGGCTAACTTTTGATTTCCTCAATTCATTCCTTACACAACATATATGAAAGTAACATTTAAAAACAACATTCAGCAGTGACGAAAAGATGAGGGAACGCCAGCATCTCTGTGCTTAGACTGAATTAAATCATTTCTAAATAACACAATAAGAAGAAAAAATTGGGATAAAGATTTTTCAGCCAGAGAAGGTCACTGGTGTACAGCAAACTCTAACAATGTTTAAACTGTTCTTTATAGTAGAAAATGAAACAAATTGAAAACAAAAATAAAATAACAAGTTACAGTGAGAATAACATCACCATCAGCATAGACCAGGATCCCATAAATCAACTTGTATTGATTGCTTCAAACCGGTTACAATCTTCAAATCCAGTTTTTTAATCCATCTCTTTTCACAATCTAACCTATCTGTTACAAGCAGAGCTCCAAGAGCCCATGAAACCACTATTTACAGTCAAGAGTTTTCCACTCAGAAATAGCTACAGCGCTTCAGCAATTATATTGACAACCAACTAATCCAACCCCTCACTCATCTTCTATTGAAGTATTTATAGAAGGATGAGGAGGTGAGATCTGTTTTTAAAAGATCTCAAACACAATCAATGCACTACTGCCCTCTCCCTAATTCCCGAGAGTGTCCGATGAAGAAATTCCCATGTGCTACATTGCATTAATGTGTTTATACTTAAGAAGTAAGCTCGAAGAGAGCTTATATTGACCTTTGAGGCTCTGCGCACTGTTAGGGTTACTCTGCAGACATTCTGTCGTTGAAATCCGGTGCAGTAATAACTTCTTTGGTTGTTCGAGGCATAATATCTGATCCTGTTCAATAAATTCATCCTCTGTTTGAGCTTTCTGAGGCAATAGGTGGCACTGTGGTGGTTGAGGAATCAATTCGCCTCAAAGTATGGCGGTGAAAGCGATCTGACTGATGAACGCTTTTAGGTTTTGCTTTAATCCGTGTTCAGAACCGGGAATTAGGCTTTTGATAATCGTCTTAGCCGTAATCCCCGCCAATCTTCTCACAAAACCACTGGTCTGGTTCATTTTATCTTTAACCTGATACTCTTTCTCTGCTCTGATTTTTGGCGGCCATCTTCAAGCTTTGCAGGGACGTGCGGTAACCAAAGCTCATGAAACTTTGTAAATATCTCTGTTCTTCTCCGTATGAGCAATTCCATGGACAAACCGGGAGGACTGGAGTCGTCACTCTCATCCTTCAGATTTCGTAGAATACGAAGAAAAACCCTTTGAAAACCTGCAAAAAACAAGAAAAATGAGGAAATCCTGCGTTATATGGGCAAACTGCATCGGAGGGCGTGCGGGTGGATGGGGAAATCGGAACCGTTGATCGTATCGCGATCAACGGTCGGGAGCAAATTTGAAGAGTCAACGGGACAAAGGTGGACTTCTTAATGGAATCAGGAGAACAAAGGAGAGCCGTCGATCTGCGGAGATCGACGGTGGGGATCGGTTATCGAATGCGCCGGAAAAGAATTATCGGGCGGGCGAGTTTGTTAATAGGTGAGCGGGAAAGGGCAAATAGGGACCGTCGGATAGGAGGGTCTAGATCCGACGGCGGGGATGAATCCCGCTGCGGGGCCACGGGACAAAGCTTAACGCGCGGGGAAAAAACTTGACACGGCGGTTTTGGAGTGAGGTGGAAGACACGTGTCGGCCAGCGGGTGGAATCGCTGGCCGACGGGGGAAAATCGTTTTAACGCGGAAAGCGGTGCGGGCACAAAACCACGGGTTTTTTGGAAACAGGCACCGGGGACCGAGGGGGGTCCACCAGGTGAAGATTGACTCCGCGCCGTTGATCTGGGCCATATCAATGGTTGAGATTCAATATGATTTTCTTTGGCGGAGGAATAAAATAAACCCGTTTTCGCATTTTTTCAAAGGTTTTTGGTGTTTTCGGGTAATAAATTATTGCTGAGGGTTAAGCGCCTGGCGGTCTTAGCACACGGTTTCGGGCGTCGGGGCATATGGAGGGAGAAACGGAAAGGGGCTTAGCCTGAGGGGCTAAAACCTAACGCATAGAAACACATGTTTTTCTACGGTTTTAATGATTTTTTGCAAAAGGGGAAGGGTTCCGATAGGTCAAAAAGTGGGTTTTTGACCTTAGGAAATGAGGTTTAATAGAGGAACAAGGAATATAAAAGGGTTTGATGGGGTTTTTATGGATGAAAGAAAACTTGAAGGAAAGAGGAAAAGATGGAAGGAGGGGAGAGAAAAAGGAGGAAGATGCAGCAATATTTTACTTGGATTTTTATGGAACAACAGAGGCAAATATGGGGAAAGTATAAGGAACCAACCCAGCAGTTCATGATCTTGCCAATCAGACTTCAAGCACCAACAATTTCAGGCTTGAATTTGTTTCTTGGAGGCTGCAAAGAATATTTAGCCACCAGCTGATATATTTTGAAAAATATAGGTGGCTAACATAACACATGATGTATGAATGAAAATTAAATAAATAAACAATGAAAACTAGAAGATACAATACTCATCTGATCAGCACGAGGATCATTAGTTATGATGTCTATTTGCTTCAGCTTCCAGCCTGCTGCTTCAACTTAACTCACATAAAATCCCAATGTTTTCAACAAAAAATTCTATAGTATTGATAATTTTATTCCACACTAAAATACTTCAAAAAATGAAGTATTTATACAAGTAAGTTGTTTACAAAATATCTCAAAAGTTTGAGAGAATATCTCAAGAGAAAATAGGAATTATTAACTAAGAAGAGGGACAGCTGCAAAACAGATGGGCAAGCTATCCTCTTTTACAAGAAAAATAGAACAGTTTATCTAATCAAACTGATTGTTTGTCTTGCTGGAAGTATTTCTGGCACTTGGGATAATATATTGTGGAATATGACTTGTAGCATACTTCTCCTCTTTCACGTTCTGCTATGATACTCTTTTACTCGGTTTCTTCACTGTTTACTGCTGTAAATTAAAAATAATCAGCAGTAAATTTTGTTTTCACTGATACACTTTGACCACTAATACTCTTTAACCACTAATTTTTCATCTTGAGGTAACAGTAAAGTTTTTCTTTCATGTGTAATTTTCTGCACTGGTTTGCCAAATTCACATCAGATCTGTGAATTCTTGCCACTGCTCAGCAGTAGGAATCTTCATATTCTTTAGCTTTCTATAACTTCCATCTTCTTCAGTATATTTTGAAAAGTTTGGTTTTACAATGAATATATGCTTGATTTCATTCTGCAGAAAAAGAAAAAAAAAAAAAAAATATTGCAAAACTACTTTACCACTTCGAGATCCTTGTGGTAAAGGTTTATTCACCTGCTCTTTAGCATAAGCTCTAATTTTCTGGTCATAGTCCTTTTGCACCATTAATTTCTCATTAAATCCATGGATATCTGGAAGTCCTGATTTTTGCAGCAGGTCATATTTGGTCTTGAATTTAGCAATTGATATGTTCATAGTATCACACTTTTCTTCCAGATTGTTCATAATGTTTCTTTTGGTGAGGAATTTTCTGATTTGCAGGATGGCCTTTGTTCTGTCAACAATTTTTAACTCTTCTAATTCTTCCTTGTTCTTGCTGTTCAAAAATGCTATGAGTTGGACTGCTTATGGTGGCTTATTTTCAATTTATTTCTTTGTTTTATCAATTTCTGCAATTGCAGCCTATAGCAAATCTTTCTGCTCATAAATGATCTGAATAGAAGGCCATTGTGAGTGAATTCCTTCAATGATATTGGTCCATAAATAATTTTTAATGTAGGAAACTTGATCAGTGAGATTCACTTCCTTTTGGAGGATCATCACCATTTATTCTAAAGATTTGACTCTTTGCTCATGACCCTTGGAAGTTATCACGACATCTTTATAGGCAGATTCCAAGTTTTGATTTTCTTTTTTCAAAATTTTAATCTCATCTTCTTCAAAATCATTTCCTCCAGGGCTTTTACTAAATTTGTGGTTCCTGTTTCTGTCCCTATTTGTACCTGTGTGTTAGAATATGCAGCAGTAGAAAGATCTTTTGATGAAATTGACACTACAGTTGTCAATTTTCCTTTAGGTGCTAGATGTTCTGCTAGGGTGGATGGTACAATAGTAGTCACTAATGGAATGACTGTGGGAATTACTTCCTTATTCTTTTTCAAAGCTTCATTTTCCTTCATTAAAGATTTAGTCTAGTTTTCCATTTCTTTAAGTTGAGTAGTCATATTTAAAACCAGTTGACTTAATTCATCATTCTCTGTCTTTTGCTAAAGGATCTCTTTTGCCTGGGGATGTTCATTCTGATGTAATTTGAGTTGCCTTCCTAGGGCAGCAATATCTTCATTTTTTTGTTTTATCAAAGCCTTTGCAATTTCAACATTAGCTGGATTTGCACCAGCTTCAATAACCAAATATTCTAAAGCTTTGATTCTCAACTCTTTGGCATGCAAAGATTTTTTGTCCAGTTTCATTTGTGTTTGTAGATTTGTCACAGTTTTCTGAATCATGCTAGCACTCATTGTTTTATTGACTATTTTTGAATATAACATTTCTGTATTGCTTCTATGGAACTCAATTTGATCAAGTTCATGAATTTCCTCAACATCTACCTCCAAATATATCTTTGAATAATCTGCAACTGTCTTGGGATCAGCCACTATAGGCTTCAAGAATGACATTATCATTTTGTTGGAAGACTAGTCAAATGCAATGAGAAGTCTATCCTTATTTACTGGTTTCTCTTTGATAAATTTGCAATAGACTTAATTTTTTATTTCTTCATTCCTTTCCCTGATTTGTCTAAATTTTATTTGAATGTCTGAATCTCTGTTATCAGTTGCCTTTGAGGAAGAAGGAATTTCTACATCAGTTTTTTTTTCAACCATCACTGTATCTTGATCCTGTGTTTCAATTTGGATCTTTTGAAGTTCTATGAGTGTTTCAGTTAGTATCACTGTTACCTCATCATCAGTTTCCTGACCATTATTATAATCAATTTTCATTGCTTTATCCTTCTCTTCAGTAGTAAATTTAGTTCTCTTGCTATAGGAGGTTTTAAATTTCTTGCCTGTGATGGTTTCTGCAATATAGTTGACTTCTTCTCCGCTTCTTTTGTGAGATACTTCTGTTTCTTTATCAATTGTAGTCACCTGTGCATTATTCACCTATGTTCCCTGTGTATCAACATTCTGCATTCCCTGTGTATCATCATCAATCATAGTATTTGGCTCCCATTCAATCTGATTGGAAAATTTCTCAATCTGTGGCTTTGACTCATGTAGGAAATGAGTCAACTTGCACTTTACCCTGACAGTGCTAAAAATACCTTAAGGGTCATAGTTCCACATGAAGCTTTCTTGGAACTTGTACTCTTTTAATTTGATAGTTATCTCTTTCACAACTTTCTTGTTGTTAACTATAAATGGACCAATCTGATTCTTGAGTTTGAATTGGGTCTTATTCTTGGAAGCCATGAAATTTACTGCAACTGCATTTAATATCTGTCTTAAGTATTCCAAGGCAAAGATTCTAGTAGTAACAAATTTTGGTAATTTGTATGGAGCGAAGAGTGCGCCATACACTCTTATCTCTGTATGATTCTTATATAAATACCAATCCCCTACTTTATAGTTCTCAGACAACTGTAAAATCCTTTTGGTTTCTTCATTTATTCTTGGAGTTTCTGCCTTATTCAACAAGTTCATAGCTGGTATTATGAACAAATCATTGAAATCTGTATATGTGTATTCAATGTCGTCTTTTCTTAAAAGATATGTCCAGAACACTACTAAAAGTAATTTCCCTTCTACATCCACTTTCTGTAAATCAATAGGGAATTTTTCTGCCTGATAGTATAAGAAAAGATGTAATAGATATGATGTATATCTAAATACCCCCTCCTGTGGTAACTTTGTCAATTGATAGTGCATGTTTTCTGCAATGAGCTTAGCAAAATTGAAGATTATTGATGGAGGTTGGCCAGAAGACAATGTAGATAGGAAACCCAAAATTGAAACATCAGTAAATTCATCATTATCATATCCCAGAATAAATGATAGCATAGAGATAATCTTTCTTGTACCCTCAGGGAAATCAAAGGTATCATAGGGTGGATTTACTTTGGTGATATCAACATGAGTTGGCCAAAAGGTCTGAAAAGTATTGAATCTGGTAGGAAAATATAAATCTAAATAGAGCTGGGTCAAATCCTCAATTGTCAAAGAAACTGCTCTAGGGTCATGGCTCATTTGCAACATGGCATTAATGGAATCAACATTGATATAAAATAAGAATTCCCTATCTTTATTAATCATACACCTCTGATCTATAAGATAATGCAACTGAAATAATCTGATGAAATCTGGAGCCTGATAAGTGATAGGGACTATAGACCTTGGAAAATTGGAATCTCGAATGGGTACATCATCTTTAATCTTCTCCAAAAACTTTTCAAAACACCAATTGTGAGTTTTAAGCAAGTTGAATTCTACTGATGGATCAAAGATTCTGTAATCCACATCAATCAATGAGCTACTTTCTTCATTGGTTATGGGTGGTTGAACTCGTCTGCCTACTTCAGTTGTCTTAGCAGTAAGGGAAAGAGTTGGCTTATTAATTTTGGAAGGTTCAGGCTATGGAAACTTGCTAGAGGTATTTCTTTGAGATTTAGGACTTCCAAACTTTGGGGTGACTTGTTTTTTGGTCATTTTGAATGAACATAGCAAGATTATACAGTTTGCTGAGTTATTTTGAGAAACAAGAGGCAATTGAAAGGCTTTTTAGGCAAAGATGGGACTCTGGGCAGGGTTTTAGGGTGACAAAAGTTTTATAAAGCACAGAGGGCTAGAAGATGACTTTCAAAGGCTTTCAAGCTAATTTAATCAGTGAAAGTAGCTTTGGAATGGATAAAAACTCTTAAAAACTGAAACAACGATTTGTAGGAAAAGTTTGACAGGGTTTCCCCTATATTTTGAAGTTTTAGGGAATTCTCAGATGGATAATTTGGGCTTATTTCAGTACTGGCACTTCAATTGATGTATTTTTATTTTAAATTAAGAACTTTGCATGTCGGGTTGATGAAAAATACCTTTGATAGGTATAGCTGCGGTCGAGGAAGGTCGCAGTTTTGTAACGGTCTTCAATTCAGTTGCAATTCGACTGACAGAAGGTGTGGAGATTCTCCGGGTACGAATTTCAGCAAGAAAATGGCTTTTAGAATGACAAGAAGGCTCAGAAAAGGCTCAGAAATGGCGTCAGAAGGTTCTACAAATTGTATCCAAGGGTTCTCTATGGTGAATGCGCAACATATGATGAAAATAGTGAAAAAACCAAGGCAAAACCTTAAGTCTAATCGCAATTCATTACATTTATTACAGGATTAATGGCAGGAGCGGTTTTACTTTTAGAGCAGGTGGTTTTTCACGTTGCATTGGGGCTGTAAGCTATATTTACCTTTTTTAACACGATCGAATGAAAAAGGGACACGTAGCATTGGGAAATATATGAAAACAACTTTTCTCGCGCGATTTTTCCAAAACTTTGGTCGATCATTTTAGTCACGTGATATTGGATCTACATCGTCGGATCTGACTCTGCGATGCGAATGGTGGAGATTTAATTTAAAGTTGCAGAGTAAGTGCAGTGGGGCTGGGGCTTTTAATGTGAGCCGTAGATATGGTAAGTGGAGATCTACGGTTGTAGTTCAACCCGATGAAAATGGTGGGGACGGGGGAAGGATTTATCGGATTGCATTTGGGCCGTAGGATTTAAAAAGGTGTTGACGATCGAACGGATATTATTCAACGCGATGGGGGAAGGATGGGAATGAAATACGGTTATCAAGTTTGATGAGAATCGTTAGATTTCAAATGGAATTATGATCAGACGGTTGTAATGTGATGCGACAGGGAAGGATGGGGCCTGGGGATTGATTTTATTACGTTCAT
Source organism: Pinus albicaulis (assembly GCA_034641835.2). Classification (NCBI taxonomy): domain Eukaryota; kingdom Viridiplantae; phylum Streptophyta; class Pinopsida; order Pinales; family Pinaceae; genus Pinus; species Pinus albicaulis. The sequence goes on along the minus strand of CM076581.1, from coordinate 7,741,198 downwards.
TCTAAACCGTAGGATCAATGGGTTAGAAAGATCGGAAGGCTGAGATTAAACTTGAGGGTGAGAAGGGATTTGTTAAGGTTTGTGTATAAACAAACTTTATACATTGAATAAAGTGGGCGGGGAGGGGCTTATGAAATTTTAACCAAGGTTAGGACTTTGGTAAAGGGGTATGTATTGGGAAAAAAGGATAGGTTAAGGGTAATTGGGAAAGGGAAAAAATGATGTTAACAATGGTATAGGAGTTATTGAAGTTTAGCTTAAATTAACTTGGGGATTCACATTTTTTGTTTTAAACATATACGAACTATGTTTAAATATTTTCTTTATATTTTTATTATATAGTTAATTAATCCAAATAGGCTTAATAACCATAAGGGGGAGGGATATTTAAATAAATTTATTTTTAGCCAAAGGGGGTTTATTTTGGGTATTATTAAAACATGTGGGGATAATAAACTTTGGCTAAAGTTATAATAATGGGTTTTTTGGGGCTATTTAACAAAAAGGGAGTTATATTAATATGAGAAGGTTATTTTTCTAAGGAATTAGTAAATAAGTTAGAGTTAATATGACAAGGGGAAAATGTATACTCAAAACACATTAATATAACTAAGAAAAGTGAAGTTTAAAGACAAGTTTACATTATAATAACTTCATCACTTCAACTTAGGATAAAATGTCATTTTGAGTGTTTTATACTTTCATGAAATGTGGGAAATTAATCAAATGGGGATTAGAGCATCATTAAGTTAAAAAGAGGTTTTTACTTATAATTTTTCATGGAAATGAATGCATGAATGGAAAATTATGTGATTTGTGGGATTAATATAGACATTTAACACTTTCAACTAATCAGCCATAGAGCCTTGGGTCCGGTCCCAACAGAAGTCAAGGAAATCCCTTAAGCCTTTCTAACTGATAGTTTAGAATGATAAATGGCTATGGGGAAGGGAAGTTAGTTATTTGCAGCACTGGTGAATAATATTTACAATAATGCTTCTCACCTTCTTCTACCTACCCAATTTTAACTGCTAACATTTTTTCTTCCATTTTGATTAGGTGCATTTGAGCTAGCAACCTTTACAACATTTATTCTTTCTGAAAGCAATAAAAATATCTAATTCTACACTTATTTCATCCAGGAATCCAAATTAAACTTTGGATTCACTTATTCTCTACCTAACTACTGAATTGTCTTGATTAAACTGTATGACAATTCTTTATTCTCTATCTACAACAAGTGAAATTGAAACATGACAAGTCAAGATTAAACTGTTTAACTCATCATGGATTATGGCATTTATTGACACTCTGCCATAATCAACTACAAAAGGTAAAATTAGTGGAATTTATACTTGCACACTTTCATGTTTTATTCATATTTTTCTATTGGGGTATACTATTTTTTCTAAGTCCTTTGATTTTTCTTTTAGGACTTTTTACCCTTTTTTTTATTTTTTATTTTTTTACAAAATATGGGAATACAACTTGCAGAAGGCAAAGTATGTACATATTTACAAGATTACCATTAGTCAAGTCAAAATTATGAATCCTATATTTATAGGTCACTAACATCGACTTCACTTGGGGATGGCATTTTCTAGTGGAATGTCAAGAACTCTAAGATCAGTAGCCTCCATATTTAACTTTGGTGATCCTATAATTGTCGTCTGTTTTTCTGCAACAATTCATATTTATGAAATTTTATACTACAAAGCTTAGGGCCTTCTCTTCGGGTTTCAACGTTGTAGATAAAATCTCCAATCCAATCTACACACTTGCAATGAATATTTACAATGATAAAGTAAATCAATATAAATGTTGAGTGACTCTGAAGAGTAGTAGTGTTTTAGCATCCCACCATTCACTGATCCTTCTTGAAGTTCAGTTCCATCCAAATTCTTGATGAAAAAGGAATTATTACCTCTATAACCATATATCACATAGGTTACTTGCCATAGAAAGTCAAACATTCCATGTTTTCCTTTATCCTCTCTTCGTGAGTCCCATCTCAAAACTTGATCTCCTATGAAAAAATCATCTTCTTTAACCCTTTTATCAAAATTCTTTTTGATTTTGTCATGTAAAACTTGTGATTTTTCATAAACTTCTTCCCTAGTTTTTTGGAGATGTATGGTTTCATTGATTCTTCGTTGAATATCATTTGTTCCCAACTGTGATTCCTGGATAATTTTCATGACTGGAACACCCAAGGAAGAGGGGAAAACCGCATCTGTTCCATAAAAAAATTGATAAGGTGAAGTTCCAATAGACATTTTTGTGGTAAGTCTATCAGCCCATAGGGCATAGACTAGCTTTTTGTTCCAGGTATTTTTGTTTTCTTGGAGTAATTTTTTAATGATATTGATTATAATGTTCCTTTTTCAGAAACATTGTCAATCGACAAGGAAAATGTATTCCAAAGATAGTATGCAGGGGAATTTACTGGATTTTTCACCTTTAAACAAAGGATGAGCTCCAGAGGCTACCTGGCCCACTAGCAGACTCTGTCTATAGAGTGATTGTCAAAGGACAGTATCCCCAATAGGGAAATACAACAAGATTGGGAAACCCCAACATTGCAGCTACAAAAATAAGCAAATGCAACAAATGAGAATAACAGTGAATCATATACACATGAAATTTCGGAGAATATAATGGCCATCATATTAATACATAGTAGCATAAAATATTCATCATCTTGAGAAAATTATAACTCAAGAAAGGCACGACAAGCCTCAAGAAAGAAACATGAGAAATACTGCTGCATAAAGAAAGCCCCAGGCCATGACTGCACAGTTATGAAGAGGAAATGCTGCATAAATAATGAATATACAAGGATATAACAATATGAGCTCAAATAAGAAGGGGGAGCAAGGTATCAACCCCTAAAAATACATAATATCAATCCTCTAAAAGGATTGGCTGAAATCTATACAAAAATGGCATTTTGCAGAAATGCGAGAGTAGCTGGGTAGCTGCAGCTACTCAAGAACTAAAAATAAATGGAGAAGGCTGAAATGGCTGCAACAAATGAATAATCCTCCTCCAATAGAAATCTGAAGTGAAAGGCTGATCCTTTCACCCAAGACTTCTCCTCCAAGTGACTGTCAATCCCTCACAACAAATCTCCTCTATGAATAACGTTGTCTACTGAAGGGACTGTGCTGCCAATGATGGAATGTGGTTGGCCTAATGCCAAAGATGGTGGGATATGCTAAAGAACCACCATTGCTGATCCTCCAATGAATAGAACCTCTCCCCACTGGAAAACAAGCTCCGGATGGTGTGTGGAAACCTCTCCAGCAACTCCCAACAACACTGCACAATATCTGCCGCAGAAATTGTGCTGATGTAGATGGCTGAAGCTAATGGCCTGAATGCCAAAATATGGAGGATGAGTTCAATCCTTCATGAGCTACTCAAGAAGGAGAGGAAATCCTCAACAGGACTCCCTCGTGCCCGAAGGCACTGCAGCTCTGCTGAACAACAAGAGGCAGCAACAAGTCTTCAAGACTCAAATGTAAAATGATCAAAAGATGTCCACAATGGCTACCTTGCTCCTCTTTTATACAATGAGCCTTCCCTCCATGGACCCTATTTCGAATTAGGGTTTCCTTCTCTCTAGAAACTTCCCTCCTACGTTGTCCCACATAATGCTTTCCAACTCATGCCAACGCAGTTTGACTTGGTCAACCTTCGCCAAGCATGTTTGAAAAAACCTCCTTTCACACATGGAGGTGTGAAATCCAGCTCTAATCTGATCCCCTTTCATACTTAGAGGAATTTTATTCTCTATTCATTCAAGGAAATGGGTCTCCTACCCATTTTATTCATCTCCTACATAAAATTATCAAAAATTAATGTCCCTCAAAATTTTGGGACATTACAGTCCTCCCCTCTCAAAATATTGCTTTCCCTCAAGCAATTGCAAGGATGAACTGATTTTATTTCTGCCCTTCCTCCTGTAGCATCTTGATGTGATGATCTCCTTAAGAAAAGGGATTCCATATCAGAAAAACAAGTCTCCAACGGTCCCTCCAACATATGCAATCTAGCTTTGGGGTGAAAACTCCCAAAACAGTCATAATGTAGAATCAAGTATCCATGAAGGAACAAGAGCTATCTAAGGGCCTCCTTGAGGCATGATATGTGATATATAATAGGACTGATCATCCCCCATATTAATCTCTCATCCCCAAGCCAACAATCATAAAAATAATTTGCCTCCCAATAAGACAACTCATGAAAAATCTCCCTCCACCTTGAGCTCTGGAAATGAAGGTGTGCTGAAATATGATCATGGCAAGTGCTATAACTTGCCCCATGATGTCCTCTCCCCCACTCATGACAAGTGTGGAGTGTATGTTGATCCTGGGCTGCAAATATATTGCCCTCAAATGGAAAAATGAAGAGTAATTCCCCAAGAATCTCTCCTCCATCAATTAAAATCAGCCGACCCAAGACATGTCATCTATGATGAATAGAACAAGATCACCATAGGATGCCACCATAACATGTTTTCTGTAGGTTTTACCATGTGTAGAAATATGCAACAATGTCTCATAGGTTCACAATGCAATCTCACCCACTGCAGCTGCAGAAAATAGCATGGCAAGTATTGTACAAAAATATCACCTCTACTACTGAATAGTAAATAGATGAGTGAACCAGCAATAAAAAATCAAATACATGCCCAAATATAAAAAATGGATGGATTTCATCATCATGCTCATGGCCCTCCTTAAGATTAAGCAAATAGATAGCTGTGGTGGCCATGTCTCCTCTCATGTTCCCATTAGAACATGCCATGTATAAATTGTGGGAATCACCTTCCCTCAAGGACACACCAACCTCATGTGTCAATCTTCTGATCATGCTTCAAATAATGTGGACAATATCAGAAAATGGAAACATGCTCCTCATCAAAAATAGAGGAAGTACTGATGGTTTTACATGATGCTTGATGATACCAACAATCTCCCAAGCAGGCAACAATGCAATTTTTCAAATTGTTGCTTCAGAAATTTATATGGCAAAATGTTTCTTAATACATGGTCAAGTATATGATTTGGCTGAACATACATGTAGTGAGAAAATGTTTGCCCAAGGCCACATAAAATATGTCTGTCTCCATCATACCAATTGGCCCAAATTTTATCCATGGAGAAATTTGAAAAGCTTGCCCTCTTGTAGAGCCTGCACTACAAAATAATGGTAAGATTACATAATTCAGCCAATGTAAAAACAGATTTCTTACCATGTACTGGAGTAAGATGATGTATGGATCCATGAATGAACCCTCCATAGTTGTTTGGCATGCTCCCATGAAGAGGAATGAACTAGGTGTTGCAAGAAGATCCTTCTTCTCATGCTTGGGCATCCAAGTCAAGAAGAATGTTACACAGTAGTATATGGCTACCTTATCCATTTCACCTCCTCTTTTTCCATCAAGTGAAACAAATATGAAATGTTCCTGGGACTTGTGTGTTATGGATCTACCACACTTCTGCTGGGCACACTTCATCCATAGGTCACTGCTCCAAAGAGACAACGTTGTTGGCCTATACCCATAGGCTCCCATCAATACCAAGCTCCATTCTTTGACATGCTCCTTGTCAAAGATGTCTTTCATAATGCTGCAATACATAAGAAACCCCTCCCAAGGTGGAGGTACCTCTCTATCATCAAAGACCAAGGAGACAATGCCATCTCCTCCTTCTGCCAACATCATGCAAAGTATGAGAGAAATTCCTACCCTTTCTCTCTCAAGCAAAGCAACAAAGTATTTTGCTGCTCTCCCATACTTCCATCATACAACCCATGTGATGAAGACATAATGAATGATATGAGAATCACATAAAAATCATGCATCCATACTCTATGCTGCTCAATGATGTAAGTATCCTACCATCTTTCCCATTCTTTTGGTACTCCTCCCATGAGGGCTACCATCAATTCTTTCTCTTTGAATTTCATGAGAGTTTGAAATGCAGCTCCTTGGAGACCCCTTAAGAAAGGCCTCTTTCCCATGACTATGTTGGACCTATGAAGATCCAAATGTGATGGAGGTGATTTCTCCTCTACACCCATGTTCAACAGCGCTGCTGATTCCTCCAATGATGTGGCAGCTGTCTCTTCCTCCGGTTCACAATTTGCTTCATGATTCTCCATGGAGGTGTCATGGTTTATTTCATCCTCCAAAAGTCTACACTCCCACCTTGAAGGCTGAATGTAAATCGTCAAAGATACATGAGGATGAGGGTTCTTTTCCTCCTTGAACCCTTTTCACAGCGCGGTGCATGTAGAAATTTTCTGAATAATGATTAATTATCCACCAAGACTATCCTGATCACATACAATTCAAATTTATATGCAACACATAATCTCTTCCACTCAGATCATCAAACATGCAGAAATAAATTCAAGCGATAACACATCAAATCATCATACACATTAACACAGTATGTATGGGGAAAGCTTATAGCTGAAAACCCCACAGCTATTGTGTATATTATAATGGAGAAATCATGTAACAAACTCAGTACAATACTCCTCACAAGTACTCGGTACTTTCTCATAAAGTTACACACAAACTAGCTCAGTTTTGAACAAGTTACTGGTTCAAAACTCACTGCCAATTGCCTTGCCTCTATTGCGCAATCCAGGCCTATCTAAATAGAGATCCAAGGTTCGAATCTCCTTGGCTTGACAATGCAATCATCATGGGCAATTCCTCCAAGTGTGGTGCAAATCTCATGCACAACTGATGTCGCCACTGATAGCTAACTCCACCCTTTCATCTACCTCTTTCACTGGTCTCCACTGAACTGATCATGCACTGTAGTGAACTGATGTGTTCTTGAGTTGATTAATGAGTTACTAATTAATGAATTAAATAATATTTAATTCACTCCACTCATAACTAATTGATTAGCTAGTTAAACTAATCTCAACCAGTTCAACTAAAATAAACAGAACACAACTCCACTAGCTGTCTCATTAACTCCACCAAACTTCTGCACTGAAGTCCTAACTGAAGTCAACCATGCATGATGCCATCAAACCCTTGGGAATAGCGTAATTCCTCTTTCAGATGCATGGGCCACTTCCAAGGCTCGAACTAAAGTGCTCCAAGAGAGTAATCTGAAGTTTATAGTCTAAATATTATTAAGGGTAAATAATATTTGACTTCCCTATTTTAAGGAGAGGCAGTCTAAAAATAGACTTCGACCTATAGGTCCAAAAAATAGAGTCCCATATATTTTTTACCAACATGACACATACTCCAAGAATCTCATACTGCAATCCCCGGACCATGTTCCATATGTCTAAAAATAGACATAGTCTAAAAATAGATTTTGCGCCAGAATTTGCCTGCGGGCCCACTTAGTGAAGGCGACTTCATTTCACTAAGCTCCATCATCTTGCTGCATTTTCAACACTCCCTCTCAGCAAGATATGGATTATCTACAACCCCTATCCTGCCTCTGTGGAATTCTAACTTGCTCCTGGTGAGCGCCTTCGTCAGGATGTCGGCATCCTGATCCTCCGTGGGAACATATGAAAGCATCATGATTCTCCGCTGAACACAATCTCTGATATGATGGTACCTGATGTTGATGTGTTTGGACCTATCATGAAATAATGGATTAGCCGAGAGTTTAATGCAACTCTGGTTATCACAGTAGATCACTGTAGGCTCCAAATGCAACCTGAACAAACCTGTGAGGATCTTCCTCATCCAAATAGCCTCGCATGTAGCCAAGCTAGCTGCCATGTACTCTGCCTCTGCTAAACTGAGTGCCACGGATCTCTGCTTCCTGCTATACCAGGAAACTGTTGTCGACCCAATGCTGAAAACTCCTCCAGAAGTGCTCTTCCGGTCCGTTGGACTCCCTGCCCAATCTGCATCAGTGAAGCCAGAAAGCTTCGCTCCATCCTCCTGTCTGTACCATAGACCATATCCCGATGTGCCTCTAATATAGCGCAATAAATGCTTGCCTGCCTTCCAAAAGAGCTTGGTAGGCTTAACCATAGCTTGCAAAAGCTGGTTAACAGCATAGCATATATTGGGTCGTGTATTGACCAGATACATAAGCGACCCCACCAACTGTCGATAGACAGTGGCATCCACTACCTCCGCTGAAGTAGCATCCTCCTTCCTCCAACCACCAGGAAGAGGAGTGTCAACAGGCTTGTAGCCTTGCATGTTGAACCTCTCCAGAATCTCCCGGGCATACTTTCCCTAAGAAACAAATAGTCCTCCGCTGCGCTGCCAAATCTCCAATCCCGAGAAATAATGAAGGATGCCCAAGTCCTTCATCTCAAACTCTCGTGCAAGATCCTCCTTGCATGAAAATATCAACTGCTCATCGCCAGTCAAAATCAGATCATCTACATACAGTACGATGATCAACAGCTTCCCCTCCACCACAATCTGGTACAGGTTTGGATCTGCCTCACTCTTGGAGAATCCAAGCCCGGTGAAGTAGCTGTCTATCCGAGTGTACCAAGCACGAGGTGCTTGCCTCAGCCCATACAGTGCTCTCTTGAGTCGGCACACATGCGACTCACTGCTGAAGATCTCAAAACCTTCAGGCTGCTCTATGTACACCTCTTCCTCAATAATTCCATTGAGGAACGCAGTCTTCACATCCATCTGATGAATGTGCCACCCCATCTGCGCTGAGAGAGCAAGGATCGTCCGTATGGAAGAGTACCTTGCGACAGGTGCAAAAGTCTCCTCATAGTCAATCCCATCGATCTGTGAGAAGCCACGGGCGACAAATCTCGCCTTGTACTTCTCCACACTCCCGTCAGCCGCCTGCTTCACCTTGTAGATCCATCGCGAACCTACAACTGATTTCCCAACCGGTCTTGGGACAATCTCCCATGCACTGTTCCTGATGGTCGAATCATATTCTTCGATCATGGCATCAACCCATGCGGGTTCCTCCACAGCTTCCTCAAAAGAGGATGGCTCCGTCACAACACATTGACTCACAAGAGCCATGTATCCAGTGTACCGATCCGGTGACTGCCTCTGTCTGCGCTGTGCTGTAGGTGGTCCTACAACCTTCCCTGCATCCCGAGCCAGTCGCTCAGCTTCTGTAGTGCGCATGCGCCCTCTGATGGTTGGCGCTGCCTGGGTGGTTTCTTCCACCTCCTGAACCTCCTCTTGTGGCTGATCCACATCCGGAAGCTCCTCCTTAGGAACTAACAGCTCCTCATCTGCATGCAAGTGTAGCTCCCTCTCAAGCGAACACTGCATGGCTTTCTCCTCTTGGAATTTTATATCCCGTCGCACAACAGTCTTGCGACTGTCTGGCACATACACTCGATAGTTATGAGGTGTATCAGTGTACCCCACAAATATTCCAACTTCAGCAGTTGGATCCAGCTTCCTTCTTGCATCCTTCGTCACATGCATGTAGACAGGAGAACCAAAAATCTGCAAATGGGAAATATCAGGCCTCTTGCCAGAATAAGCCTCCTCAGGTGTACTCATGCCAAGAACCTTGTGAGGACAACGGTTCTGCACATACACTGCTGTATTGCATGCCTCAGCCCACAAGTGAAGGGGTAGGCCCCGATCATGCAACATCGCCCGTGCAGCACCCACGATCGTTCTGTTCTTCCGCTCAGCCACCCCGTTCTGCTGTGGGTTATGGGGTGCGATGAGCTCTCTCTGAATACCTTCTGTGCTGCAGAACTCCTTGAATTCAGCCGAGATGAATTCACCATCGTTATCACTCCTTAGAGCAATCACCTTCTTCCCCGACTCCTTCTCGACCAGTGCTTTAAACTCACAGAACTTCGCGAATGTATCGCTCTTCTTCTTCATGAAGAAGATCCAGCACTTTCGAGAGAAATCATCAACAAAGATCACATAATACCTGTGCTTTGCTGTCGAAGCAACTGAGAAAGGACCACACACGTCTGTGTGAACTCTCTCGAGGATCGTCGTGGCGCGACTATCCTTCTCGTGAAAGGTGGCTTTCACATACTTCCCTAAAGTACACCCCTTGCACTGATCTGACTGCGCAAGAGTGCCCTTAGGAAGCCCAGTAGAAATCTGCTGCAGAATCTTGAAAGCTCCATGGTGAAGGTGGCCCAATCTCCTGTGCCACAGTTCGCCCTCATCATCCCGGCTCACCACTTCTCCCGCCTTGCATGCCATAGCTGCGCAGCCATCTACCTGCAACTGATAAAGGTTCTTGGTTTGAACCCCTATCTTCCGGGTCTCTCCAGTAGTCTTACTGCGCAGGAAGGCTTTTCCTTCATTGAAGACCACATCGTACCCCTTATCCTCCAACATCGCTACTGAAATCAGGTTCTTCTTCAATCTAGGTACATGCATGACATCCTTTAAGACAAAGGGTTTACCAGACTCCCTCTGAAAGGATACGGTACCGATACCAGTCGCACTGTATCTACCATCATCGCCCATCTCGATGTGCACACCCAAATCTTTGTTCTCCAGATTTGAGAACAACTCCCGATCTCCCGTCATACGAAATGACGCACCGCTGTCCAAGAACCACATCGATCCCATCACACTTGAAACCAAGCATGCAATCAGTGAAAAGTCAAGCTCGAACTGTGAAGCCAAAGCTTCTCCATCTGCAGATCTTCCCGCTTGCTTGTTCTTCTTCTTCTTTGGACAATTGGTAGCATAATGTCCGTGATCATGGCATTGAAAACACTTCACTTTCGCCATATCCTGCTTCTTGCCCTTTGCACCAGAATGAGAGGTTTTCTTACCCTTCCCTTTCTTTGCTTTGGCCACCAAAGCGTAGTTTTCTTCATCAGCTCCCTTTGATGAAGATCCATCTCGAGGAGTCCTCCTTATCTCCTCCTGCATGAGATCCGCCCAAAGGCGCTCCCATCCCGGCAGCTTCTCCCGACCATTGACACTATCTTGATATGAGTGCCAAGCCTTCGGAAGACCAAGGAGAGCCAGGTCGACTATGTCCTCGTCTTCGACAGTCACCCCCACACTTCCCAGCTCATCTCTGCACTGAGTGAACTTCGTGAGGTATTTGGCGATACTGTCGCCCTTCTCCATCTTGATGTTCCTGAGCTTATCTTTGAGCGCCAGCTTCCTTTGGTCACTCTTACTCTGCAATAGATCCGTCAAAGCTTTCCACATTAAATATGGAGTAGCCTTTCCATGCAGGCTGGATACAATATGATCCTTGACGCCCTCCAACAGGATCCTTCGACACTTCGCCATCTTCTTTTGCCATGCTTTGACTTCAGCAGGATCAGTGGGCCTTTGGACATCCGCATCCACGAACTCCTTCAGACCATTATCTTCTAATACTGCCTCCATGCGATCCTTCCATGCAACATAATTCGAACTGCCTTCAAGAGCATATTCGAGTCGCAAACCGTTGAAATACATTTTCAACACCGGCACCAAGAAAACAAAACTGCTGCAAAATTCGAATTCCACTTCAAAGCTCAACCGCTCTAGATCTGTGAGAACAAATTATTTCTAGCACAGAGATCGACTGCAAGGGGCGTTTACTGGATATATCACCTTTCAAAGAAAGGATGGATCCAGAGGCTACCTGGCCCGCATGCAGACTCTGTCTACCGAAATAAGTTTGTAATCACTTTGATGATCAATCTCTGCTTCAATAGCTCTGATACCATGTAGAAATTTGCTGAATAATGATTAATTATCCACCGAGACTATCCTGGTCACATACTATTTGAACTTCATACACAACACATAATCTCTTCCACTCAACTCAACTCAGATCATCACACATGCGGAAACAAAATCAAGCGATAACACATCAAATCATCATACACATTAACACAGTATGTATGGGGAAAGCTTATAGCTGAAAACCCCGCAGCTATTGTGTATATTATAATGGAGAAACCATGTAACAAACTCAGTACAATACTCCTCACAAGTACTCAGTACTATCTCATGAAGTTACACACAAACTAGCTTGGTTTTGAACAGGTTACTGGTTCAAAACTCACCACTAATTGCCTTGCCTCTATTGTGCAATCATGGCCTGTCTAAATAGAGATCCAAGGTTCGAATCTCCTTGGCTTGACAGTGCAATCATCATGGGAAATTTCTCCAAGTGTGGTGCAAATCTCATGCACAACTGATGTCGCCACTGATAGCTAACTCCACCCTTTCATCTACCTCTTTCACTGGTCTCCACTGAACTGATCATGCACTGTAGTGAACTGATGTGTTCTTGAGTTGAATAATGAGTTACTAATTAATGAATTAAATAACATTTAATTCACTCCACTCATAACTAATTGATTAGCTAGTTAAACTAATCTCAACCAGTTCAACTAAAATAAACAGAACACAACTCCACTAGCTGTCTCATTAACTCTACCAAACTTCTGCCACTGAAGTCCTAACTGAAGTCAACCATGCATGATGCCATGAAACCCTTGGGAATAGTGTAATTCCTCTATCAGATGCATGAGCCACTTCCAAGGCTCGAACTAAAGTGCTCCAAGAGAGTAAACTGAAGTTTATAGTCTAAATATTATTAAGGGTAAATAATATTTGACTTCCCTATTTTAAGGAGAGGCAGTCTAAAAATAGACTTTGACCTATAGGTCCAAAAAATAGAGTCCCATCTAATTTTACCAACATGACCAATGCTCCAAGAATCTCATACTGCAATCCCCGGACCATGCTCCATATGTCTAAAAATAGACATAGTCTAAAAATAGATTTTGCACCAGAATTCGCCTGCGGGCCCACTTAGTGAAGGCAACTTCATTTCACTAAGCTCCATCATCTTGCTGCATTTTCAACAATGCAAACATGAGGCCCTAAATTGGCCATGTGGTTTGATCCTTGGACCTCTCCATATCAAATTCCACTATCCTTAAGATAATTTTCTAAAATAGAAAGTGGAACCTTACTCATACCTTGGTGGATCTTGGGACCTCCTTGTGTGGCTGCAATGGCTTTTCCTCCAATGGCTTCCCCATCCATAGATGTAGAAGGCTGCTCCTCCCAAGTTGTAGCAGCGTTGGTGCAATTATCCTCCCATGGTGGAATGGCTTCCTCTTCCTTTGTCCTCCCTCCATTAAAGGTTTGGATCAACCCTTAAGAAAAGTCTCCAAAAGAACTCACCCTTGAATGGAACAAGGGATTGAACCACCAAACAAAGGTTTTATCCTCCATGTGTAGCGCTACCATCACCACTGCTTCTTTCTTTGCCGCTAGATGCAGCAATAAAATTGCATCCAGCTTCTTCTCCCAAGCTCTAGCTGAAGTCACCCCATCAAATGTAGACAATAGAAACCCATTGTCTTTGATTTCTTCTTTTCCACAGGGCCTTCTCTCCTCCATCTGCTAAATAGACTATGAGAACGCTGTAGCTCTCCTGAATGCTGCAGAATGGGGTTTATAGTCACCAGGTACTTGCTTAAGATCTGGAAAGCCAAGCATCTGCCATGCTGGTCTTCAAGAGAATAGGAAGTGCATGGACCTTCCTCTTCTCTTCTTTTCTTCTCCTCCTCCTCAGGGAGGCTCTTATTTATTTCAAAAATAGATGAGATCAGTCTCATCTTCTTCATCATTCTCCTCTAAAATCAAACTCTCAGGCTGTGCCAGTTCGATGCTCTGATACCACTATAATGTTCCTTTTTCAGAAACATTGTCAATCGACAAGGAAAATCTATTCCAGAGATAGACTGCAGGGACATTTACTGGATTTTTCACCTTTAAACAAAGGATGAGCTCCAGAGGCTACCTGGCCCACTATCAGACTCTGTCTATAGAGTGATTTTCAAAGGACAATATCTCCAATAGGGAAATACAACAATATTGGGAAACCCCAACATTGCAGCTACAACAATAAGCAAATGCATCAAATGGGAATAGCAGTGAATAATATACACATGAAATGCTGGAGAATACAATGGCCATCATATTAATACATAGCAACATAAAATATACATCATCTTGAGGAAATGATCACTCAAGAAAGGCACAACAAGCCTCAAGAAAGAAACATGAGAAATACTGCTGCATAAAGAAAGCCCTAGGCCATGACTGCGCAGTTATGAAGAGGAATTGCTGCATAAATAATGAATATACAAGGATATAACAATATGAGCTCAAATAATAAGGGGGATCAAGGTCTCAACCCTTGAAAATACATAATATCAATCCTCTACAATGATTGGCTGAAATCTATACAAAAATGGCATTTTGCAGAAATGTCGGAGTAGCTGGGTAGCTGCAGCTACTCAAGAATTGAAAATAAATGGAGAAGGATGAAATGGCTGAAAAAAATGACTAATCCTTCTCCAATATAAATCTGAAGTGAAAGGTTGATCCTTTCACCCAAGACTTCTCCTCCAAGTGACTGTCAATCCCTCACAACAAATCTCCTCTATGAATAACGCTGTCTACTGAAGGGACTGCGCGCCAATGATGGAATGTGGTTGGCCTGATGCAAAAGATGGTGGGATATGCTCAAGAACCCCCACTTCTGATCCTACAATGAATATAACCTCTCCCCACTGGAAAAAAAGCTCTGGATGGTGTGTGGAAACCTCCCCAGCAACACCCAGCAACACTGCACAATATCTGCTGCAGAAACTGCGCTGATGTATATGGCTGAAGCTAATGGCATAAATGCTGAAATATGGAGGATGAGTGCAATCCTTCATGAGCTACTCAAGAAGGAGAGGAAATCCTCAATAGTACTTCCTCGTGCTCGAAGGCACTGCAACTCTTCTGAACAACAAGAGGCAAGTCTTCAAGACTCAAATGTAAAATGATCAAGAGGTGTCCACAATGGCTGCCTTGATCCTCTTTTATACAATGAGCCTTCCCTCCATGGACCCTATTTTGAATTATGGTTTCCTTCTCTCTATAAACTTCCCTCCTATGTTGTCCCACATAATGCTTTCCAACTCATGCCAACGCAGTTTGACTTGGTCAACCTTGGCCAAGCATGTTTGCAAAAACCTCCTTTCACACATGGAGGTGTGAAATCCAGCTTTAATATGATCCCCTTTCATACTTAGAGGATTTTAATTCTCTATTCATGCAAGGAAATGGGTCTCCTACCCATTTTATTCATCTCCTACATAAAATTATCAAAAATTAATGTCCCTCAAAATTTTGGGACATTACATTGATTAAGCTTTTGTTTGATGATTCGGCTAAACCATTACCTTGGGGATAATATACTGTGGAATGACCCAAGGTAATATGGTATTTATGACAGAAAGAAATCATTTTCTTGGATTTGAATGTAGTTGCATTGTCAGTAATAATCTTATGTGGGCACCCAAATCTTGATAAAATATTACTTTCTATAAATGAGATTATAACTAAATTAATGGCTTTCCTAGTAGGAATGGCTTCTATCCACTTGGTAAAGTAATCTGTAGCAGTTAAAATCCATTTATGTTGGCCTAAATATGGAGGATGGATTTCACCAATGAAGTCTAACCCCCATAGTTGAAATGGATTTTCAGTTGATATAGGCTTAAGAGGTAAAGGCAATAGTTTCTTTTTCCCTTCAAAACTTTGGCATTTGTGGCAAGAGGTGACAATGTTTTAACATCAGAGAATAAATTTGGCCAGTAAAAACCAACTCTCAATATTTTTTCAGTTGTACTCTTCCAGTATAGGTGGCCTCCACAGTCACCTGCATGAAATTCCTCAAGAATTTTGTTAGCCTCAGATTTCAATAAACAATTTAGTAAAATCCCACTATTTTCTTTCCAGTAAAGTGCATTGTTTAAGATACAAAACCTCATTGCTTTCTGTTTGATGAATCTTGCTTTGGTTTTAGTTAGCCCAGGAGGAGCTTGTAAATTTTTTAGTACAAAGATAATATCAGAGTACCATGGTGAGTCTAGATAGGCCTAACTGATCCATGGAGTCGTCATCTCTTCCTGGCTATCTATTTGTTCAATGAAATTAATGTCTAAAGCATTGCAATTTGATTCAGCCATCAATCTGGCTAAACCCTGTCCTTTAATGAGCTTTGTTGGTCTGATTTCTAGATCATACTCAAGGATAGTGGCTATCCACTTTCCTCTCCTACTATCAGGTCCATCTTGTGTCAGAATATCTTTAATTACTGCATTGGGGACATATGCAATGATCTGTGAATGAAGTATGTACACTCTGAAATCCTTGATGGCTTTAACCAGGGCTAAAGCCTATTTTTCCATTATACTATACTTCAGAGGTGCATC
The DNA here is from genome assembly GCA_034641835.2 of Pinus albicaulis. NCBI lineage: Eukaryota > Viridiplantae > Streptophyta > Pinopsida > Pinales > Pinaceae > Pinus > Pinus albicaulis. Next base: position 7,724,968 of record CM076581.1, on the reverse strand, counting down.
TCTGAGGGCTTTACTAAAGAATGCAATTGGTTGTTCAAAACCTTGATTGTTTTTCTGCAGAAGAACTGCAGCTATGGTGTGTTCTAATGCAAAGGAAAATATTATGAAATATTTGTATAATCTGGGCTAATGAGGACTGGTGCTTTTGTCAAGGCCTGTTTTATGGATTCGAAGGATTTTTTGGCCTTTATTGTCCATTTTATTTCAGAGTCCTTTTTAAGCATATTGTTGAGATCTTTCATAATTTCAGCCAGATTAGAGATAAATGTTCTTAGAAAATTGATTTTACCCAAGAATGCTTGAATGTTTAAAATAACTTCAATTCTTGCAGGGTCTATTCTAATGCCTTCTTTGGAGATTATGTGACCTAACAGTTTTCCTTCTTCTAGTCCAAAAAGAGTCTTTTTAGGATTAAGAGATATACCATATTTTCTACATTTGATAAAGACTTGTCTCAGGTGATCCAAGTGTTCATCATTTGTTTTTGAAAAGACAGTAATATCATCAAGATAGATAACTAAAAATTCATGGATCTCCTTAGCAAAGGCAATATCCATTGCCCTCTGAAAAGTAGTTCCTACATTTTTCAGTCCAAAAGGCATTTTCACGTACATGAAAGTTCCCCAAGGAGTAGTAAATGAAGTTTTAGTTTGATCATCTTTATGAACTAGAATTTGATTATAACCATAGAAACCATGTAGTAAAGAAATTCTTTAAGAACCCGCCACCCTCTGCAAAATATGATCCATTTTAGGCAAGGGGTAATTGTCTTTCAAGGAAGCTTTATTAAGATTTCTAAAGTCTATACACAGTCGAATTTCTCCTGTTTTATTTCTGGTGGGCACTAAATTAGATATCCAGTTAGAATATCTGACTGGTGCAATTATTTGTGCATCAAACATTATTTTAACTTCTTTCTCGATTAAAGGTAACAAGATTGGATTAATCCTTCTTAGTTTTTGTAGAAAAGGTTTTTAATTTTCTTTTAAAGGAATCTTATGTTGAATTATGTCTTTGTTGTAAGTTTTCAAATCTTCATAACCCCATGCAAAAACATCTTGATATTCTTTCAAAAGTTCTATGTATTTAACCTTTTCTTTTGATGACAAGGATTTTGATAGTTTGATCATTTTTGGTTTTTCATTTGTCCCTAAGTTATACTCTTCTATATCAGACCTGACTGGTTCCATTTTTGGCCTTTTGGGCACATCATTGGAATCAAACAAGTCTTCTAGGGGAGTTAAATCTCTAGGTAAAATGTTATGTTTTAAATCAATCAAATCTGGTTCATCTTCCATCATTTCCTCTATATCTACTTTTTCCAATTCATCTATGTCACTATGAGTAAATATAGTAGGTTTATCAAAATCATGTACATTTAAATCATCTAAATCATCTATTTGACAAAAAAATGATTCTATGTTACAAGGTGAATCTATATTACAATCATTCTCAATTTGGCAATTTTGAAACTCTCTCTCATTGTTCAAAAAGTGATAGATTTATTCATCTTCTAAGAAAATTTGCCAGTATTTTACATTATCTGGGACAATAGGTTTGTGTTTGATTTCAGCAGTGTATTTTTGTAATGGTGAAAATGGAAATTTGCAAGTGCTGGCAAAGGTTGCTAAACAATGGGCTTGCATGTTCTGTTTTCTAGGGATGATAGCAAACTTACTTTCTAACAAATCTTCAACCAAATCATGTGTTGTGTCCTTGTATCTGGCTAGTCTGGGATTGTGAACAGAGTATTCTGCATTTGTTTGCTTGATAACTAACTCTGAATCTCCCATAATCAATATTCTTTGTCCTCCCAATTTTCTAATTATTTGAAGACCTAAGATTAAAGCCTCATATTCAGCGATGTTATTGGTACATTTGAAATTCAATCTAAAGGCATGTCCTTGGAAATGTCTTGTTTCAATGTTGGTAATCCATACATCAGCTCCGGCTCCTGATTTATTCACTGATCCATAAAAATCCAAATGCCATAAAGCCTCATGACCAATGTAGTCATCCATTATTTTAAGCTTCTTATCAGTGAGTTCAGTTTGGTTATTATCATGATTAGAGTTACTGAGAATAAAGGAATCAAGATCAGTAGGAGTTGAATAGATTGGATAATTGGTAGGTCTTTCTGCACTGCTGATCATAAAATTCATTAAGGTTTCTCTGTAAAGCTTTTTGGGTTGTCCAAATACTGAGATAGTGGCATAACTCATGTCAAGTTGTAGAGATCCCTACAACTTTGCTCCCCATGAGCGAGAAAGAAGCATGCCATACTTTGGCGGGATATCAGCTACCACAACATCCATGATCATGCTTTTACCAGGATATTGGACTAAGTTTACACATAGATCTTTAATCAATCCTATGCATTGGACTTTAGATGAATCAAATGAAAACAAATCTTTATATGGCCAGGTTATGTCTAGATTCAGGGTTTCCATTATTGCTCTGGGCATTAGGTTATGGGAAGCTCCAGTATCTAGCATTGCATTATGTAATATCTAGTCATGTATAGTAAGAATTAAATAAATGGAGGTACTGACCCATATGAATGCTTACCATCTACATTTGGACCAAATATTAATTCAGGTCTATCAAGACTCATATTAATTGTATCCTCATTTTCATTTACATTCAATGTTTCAGTAATAATATATCTATAAAAGTCATTTTTAGCCAATTCAACTAAGGGAACGACTATCTTCAACTTTGATATTTCAATTGCATGTTAAATGTTGACTGAGATTTGATAGTTTGAATTAATTCATCTTTTGGAACTGTTTTTTGGGATGATTTTTCTTGTGTTTCAACAGTTTTACCTTTGGCTTGAGATTTTATTTTATCTTCTGTTTGAGTTTCCTGATTTCTGCTATCTTTGATTATTTTTTCAGGAACAGTTTGAGTGTTAACAGATGTTTTGTCAGATTTGGAATTATCAGTAGAAGATTTAGGATTTGATGATTTTGAATCAGCTGGCTTCTTTTTTGGATCAGTATTTTTTATTGAATTGGTGGCCTTTGTGATATTATCCTTTTGGGTATCTTTGGAGGATTGAGCCACCTCATCAGTGATATATACAATCTTTGGACTATGCTGTTTTTTAGCACTGGGTGGGTTTGAATTTTGTTTATTTTCTCCAGGAAGAATTTGCAAAAGTTGAGTTTTGGGAGCCTCTGTTTTCTTTTTGTTTTGATTTTTTTGAGTTGGAGCATTGTTTTTTGCAGTAGGCTCATTTTTTTTCTTGCTCCTAAGGTTATATTGACTATGAATTTCATTGATCGTGAAGTCATAACCTTGCTTATAATCAAAGGATTCACCAGATTCCATTTTGACCTATTGTAGTTCAAAGATTTCTTGATCCTCCTGAGTGAGGAAAATTGAATTGCTCTCATCTATCCCCATAACTTTGTTGATGTATTCCTCATCCTCAACATTGTTTTGTGAACTCTCTGCAAAGTTCTCTTGGAATGGGGGTCTTATGTTCTGATCTGGGGAAGGTTCCTTACCTTTCCCAGGATTGTTGTTTTTCCTGTATTTGGGATTCCTGATTTGGGATTGATTCTCCCATTGTGGTTTTATTTCAATGTGGTCTAGTCTCTCACCTACTTTTTCCAATGTTTTGTTGATAAAATCAAATTTACCATCTAAGTTTGAAGCCTCTTCTTTGATAGTAACCCTCCTCTCATTTCTTAGTCTGGCTTTTTTGGCAAGGATTTTGATTTCTACACCAATAGCATTCAGTTGCATTTGTTCTAGGGTGTCTGCATCCCTTTCTCTAAGTTGATAGGCCATGTCTACATCAAAGCAATCAGGGAATGTGAGTAGCACGGAATACGAAGTGGGTTTAAGGTCAGTAGGAATAGAATTGTAAACAATGTTGTATCTGTTGCAAAAGTCTTGGACAGACTCATTGGGGGCTCTTTTAACAGTATCAAACTCGGATAATATTTGCATGGGACTCTTCTTCCTTTCCCATTTATTTAGGAAATCTCTATGAAAGGCAGCTAGGTCTGCTATACTACCAACACCTAAATTTCTAAACCATGTTTTGACTTCTCCAGTTAAGCTTTCTGCAAACAACCTCATTCTGACATCAGACTCATCTATCTCATAAATTTCCCAAAAATCATTCATTCTGGTTATATGTTGTTGTTCAGTAGTTTGTGAAAAATTATCAAACAATGGGATGTATTTTTGGTAATTTTGGGGCATGTCATGGAGATTTTGAGGTAAGACCAAGAGAGCATATCTAGCTACCATGGCTTGGATTTTTGCTAAACTGGGAGGTACAGTAATAGTGGCAGGGATAGTGCTGGTTATAACATTAGATGTGCTAAAGGATGTATTTGAAGAGCTAGGAAAAGAAGATGAAAAATAAATAGTATGGCTAGGGCTTAAGGTGGTGGTGGTTATGGATTTAGTGAATGATGGAAAATACTACTTTAGGCTGCAAGGGCAGCTCAGGGATGAATGGTTCTGTGGATGAACTAGCAGTGGATTGAGGATATGATGAATATATGATCCTATGCTACAGAGGCAAATCAGGACTTGTAGGCTCTTGAGGTGAACTAACAGTAGAATCTGTAAATGAAGTGGAAGCATACAGAGTAGAATATGACGCTGGAAAGACTGTGGTGTATAGTTGGGAAACTGGAGGTTTGAATTGAGACAAAAAATTGGCTAAATTAATAGCTTCTTCAATGTCTTTTATCCTTGTTACATTTACCCTTTCTACTTGACTTTGACTTTCATTTTTTTCTAATTTTATAGGTTCTGAAACAATTTTCTGTTTCTCATTCACAAAAGAAGTAAAAATAGGATCTAAAATAGTTTCCTTTAAATCAGTTTCAGACTTGGTTGTAAATAGTGATTTTTCAAACTTCAAATCAAATTCAATGTCTGATAAGCTTACTAATTATTTGGGTAAAGAATCAGCTCTTTTCAGGGGTACTTCAGTTTCTGAACTAATAGTTTGTTTTTTCATTTTCCCTATCTGGTCCAGATTGTCTACTATATCTGCAGGGTCGGGATCATGGTTGGATCTAGTATAATATAATTTCTTAGGAGCCAGAATGATTATTTTATAAATACCCACAACCTTTAAACTTAATCTTAAAGTAGAAAAGATATGTTTAAAAATCTTCCTCAAAGATTAAACTTAAAACTAGAGAGTGGTTAGATTCCCAGTATGGTCGCTAGTATGTTATCACCCTAGTAATTCTTAGCTCGTGGGATTTTGGTTTATAGTTAAAGAAAAACAGGGGTAACCAAGAACCTCTTTTAGATTTCAAGATCTAGCCTTCCTGAATTCCGGAGAGGGATCTCTCCTTATGATTTAGCTTTGTTTTGTAATGGATTTTAGGCTAGCTATGAGTGGAAAATTTGGATTGATTTTTTTTTATTGTTGGTGGGAATAAAGGACTACAAGGGAAACCATAGAAAGATCTACCTAACCGTTGGGCAATGGGGTCAAATTTATAGCAAACAATACTAGAAAACTAAGGTCAAAAGAACAAATATACTAAGGGAAAGATAGATGATCTTCAGAGGGTTTGAAAGGGCTATTTTGATGAAGTGGTATGATCTGGACTAAGGGTAGTTAAGAATCCTTAGATTACAGAAAAGGAAGAGGGAAATTGAGGTCAAACGAGACTAAAGAGAAATTAAGAATTCTAAAATCTGGAAATCAACAGAAAACATAAACATGAAAACTAGTAAGAACAGAGAGCTTTTTACACTTATTCTGTAATACCTTTCCTGGTTATTCATTTAAGATGGAAAATAACACATGATGTATGAATGAAAATTAAATAAATAAACAATGAAAACTGGAAGATACAATACTCATCTGATCAGCACGAGGATCATTAGTTATGATGTCTATTTGGTTCAGCTTCCAGCCTGCTGCTTCAACTTAACTCACATAAAATCCCAATGTTTTCAACAAAAAAGTCTATAGTAGTATTGATAATTTTATTCCACACTAAAATACTCCGAAAAATGAAGTATTTATACAAGTAAATTGTTTACAAAATATCTCAAAAGTTTGAGAGAATATCTCAAGAGAAAATAGGAATTATTAACTAAGAAGAGGGACAACTGCAAAACAGATGGGCAAGCTGTCCTCTTTTACAAGAAAAATAAAATAGTTTATCTAATCAAATTGATTGTTTGTCTTGCTGGAAGTATTGTTGGCACTTGGGACAATATATTGTGGAAGATGACTTGTAGCATACTTCTCCTCTTTCACGTTCTTCTTTGATACTCTTTTACTCGGTTTCTTCATTGTTTACTGTTGTAAATTAAAAATGATTAGCAGTAACTTTTGTTTTCACTGATACACTTTGACCAATGATACTCTTTAACCACTGATTTTTCATCTTGAGGTAACAGTAAATTTTTTCTTTCATGTGTAATTTTCTACATTGGTTTGCCAAATTCACATCAGATCTGTGAATTCTTGCCACTTCTCAACAGTAGGAATCTTCATATTATTTAGCTTTCTATAACTTTCATCTGCTTTAGTATATTTTGAAAAGTTTGGTTTTACAATGAATATATGCTTGATTTCATTCTGCAGAATTTTTTTTTTTCTCAAAAGACTGCAAAACTACTTTACCACTTGGAGATCCTTGTGGTAAAGGTTTATTCACCTGCTCTTTAGCATAAGCTCTGATTTTCTGGTCATAGTCCTTTTGCACCATTAATTTCTCATTAAATCCATGGATATCTGGAAGTCCTGATTTTTGCAGCAGGTCATATTTGGTCTTGAATTTAGCAATTGATATGTTCATAGTATCACACTTTTCTTCCAGATTATTCATAATGTTTCTTTTGGTGAGGAATTTTCTGATTTGCAAGATGGCCTTTGTTCTGTCAGCAATTTTTAACTCTTCTAATTCTTCCTTGTTCTTGCTGTTCAAAAATGCTATGAGTTGGACTGCTTGTGGTGGCTTATTTTCAATTTCTTTCTTTGTTTTATCAATTTCTGCAATTGCAGCCTGTAGCAACTCTTTCTGCTCATAAACGATCTGAATAGAAGGCCATTGTGAGTGAATGCCTTCAATGATATTGGTCCATAAATAATTTTTAATGTAGGCAACTTGATCAGTGAGATTCACTTCCTTTTGGAGGATCATCACCCTTTATTCTAAAGATTTGACTCTTTGCTCATGACCCTTGGAAGTTATCACGACATCTTTATAGGTAGATTCCAAGTTTTGATTTGCTTTTTTCAAATTTTTAATCTCATCATTCTTCAAAGGCATTTCCTCCAGGGCTTTTACTAAATCTGTGGTTCCTGTTTCTGTACCTGTTTGTACCTGTGTGTTAGAAGATGCAGCAGTAGAAAGATCTTTTGATGAAATTGACACTGCAGTTGTCAATTTTCCTTTAGGTGCTAGATGTTTTTCTAGGGTGGATGGTACAACAATAGTCACTAATGGAATGACTGTGGGAATGAATTCCTTATTCTTTTCCAAAGCTTCATTTTCCTTCATTAAAGCTTCAGTTTGGTTTTCCATTTCTTTAAGTTGAGCAGTCATCTTTAAAACCAGCTGAATTAATTAATCATTCTCTGTCTTTTATTGAAGGATCTCTTTTGCCTGGGGATGTTCACTCCGAGGTAATTTGAGTTGCCTTCTTAGGGTAGCAATATCTTCATTTTTTTGTTTTATCAAAGCCTTTGCAATTTCAACATTAGCTGGATCTGCTCCAGCTTCAAATACTAAATCCTCTAAAGCTTTTATTCTCAACTCTTTGGCATGCAGAGATGCTTTGTCCAGTTTCATTTGTGTTTGCATATTTGTCACAGTTTTTTGTAGCATGCTAGCACTCATTGTTTTGTTGACTATTTTTGAATATAACATTTTTGTATTGCTTCTATGGAACTCAATTTGATCAAGTTCATGAATTTCCTCAGCATATACCTCCAAATCTGTCTTCGAATAATCTGCAACTATCTTGGGATTAGCCACTATAGGCTTCAAGAATGACATTATCATTTTGTTGGAAGAATAGTCAAATGTAGTGAGAAGTCTATCCTTATTTCCTAGTTTCTCTTTGAGAAATTTGGAATAGAATTCACTTTTTATTTCTTCATTCCTTTCCCTGATTTGTCTGAATTTTATCTGAATGTCTGAATCTCTGTTATCAGTTGCCTTTGAGGAAGAAGGAATTTCTACATCAGTTTGCTTTTCAACCATCACTGTATCTTGATCCTGTGTTTCAATTTGGCTCTTTTGAAGTTCTCTGAGTGTTTCAGTTACTATCACTGTTACCTCATCATTAGTTTCTTGACCATTATTATCATCAATTTCCATTTCTTTGTCCTTCTCTTCAGTAGTCAATTTAGTTCTCTTGCTATAGGAGGTTTTAAATTTCTTGCCTGTGATGGTTTTTGCAATATAGTTGACTTCTTCTCCGCTTCTTTTGTGAGATAATTATGTTTCTTTATCAATTGTAGTCACCTGTGCATTATTCACCTGTGTTCCCTATGTATCAACATTCTGCATTCCCTATGTATCATCATCAATCAAATTATTTCGCTCCCATTCAATCTGATTGGAAAATTTATCAATCTGTGGCTTTGCCTCATGTAGGAAAGGAGTCAACTTGCACTTTACCTTAATAGTGCTCAAAATACCTTGAGGGTCATAGTTCCACATGAAGCTTTCTTGGAACTTGTACTCTTTCAATTTGATAGTTATCTCTTTCACAGCTTCCCTGTTGTTAACTAGAAATGGACCAATCTGATTCTTGAGTTTGAATTGGGTCTTCTTCTTGGAAGCCATGAAATTTACTGCATCTGCATTTAATATCTATCTTAAGTATTCCAAGGCAAAGATTCTAGTAGTAATAAATTTTGGTAATTTGTATGGACCCAAGAGTGCGCCATACACTCTTATCTATGTATGATTCTTGTATAAATACCAATCCCCTACTTTAAAGTTCTCAGACAACTGTAAAATCCTTTTGGTTTCTTCATTTATTCTTGGAGTTTCTTCCTTATTCAAAAAGTTCATAGCTGGTATTATGAACAAATCATTGAAATATGTATATGTGTATTCACTGCTATCTTTTCTTAAAAGAGATGTCCAAAACACTACTGAAAGTAATTTCCCTTCCACTCCACTTTCTGTAAATCAATAGGGAATTTTTCTGCCTGATAGTATAAGAAAATATGTAATAGATATGTTGTATATCTAAATACCCCCTTGTCTGGTAACTTTGTCAATTGATAGTGCATGTTTTCTGCAATGAGCTTAGCAAAATTGAAGATTATTGATGGAGGCTGGCCAGGAGACAATGTAGATAGGAAACCCAAAATGGAAACATCAGTAAATTCATCATTATCATATCCCCGAATAAATGATAGCATAGAGATAATATTTCTTGTACCCTCAGGGAAATCAAAGGTATCATAGGGTGGATTTACTTTGGTGATATCAACATGAGTTGGCCAAAAGGTTTGAAAAGTATTGAATTTGGTAGGAAAATCTAAATCCAAATAGAGTTGGGTCAAATCCTCAATTGACAGAGAAACTCCTCTGGGGTCATGGCTCATTTGCAGCATGGCATTAATGGAATCAACATTGATATAAAATAAGAATTCCCTATCTTTATTAACCATACACCTCTGATCTAGAAGATAATGCAACTGACATAATCTGATGAAATCCAGAGCCTGATAAGTGATAAGGACTATATACCTTGGAAAATTGGAATCCCAAATGGGTACATCATATTTATTCTTATCCAAAAACTTTTCAAAACACCAATTGTGAGTTTTAAGCAAGTTGAATTCTACTGATGGATCAAAGATTCTATAATCCACATAAATCAATGAGCTACTTTCTTCATTGGTTATGGGTGGTTGAACTGGTTTGACTACTTCAGTTGTCTCAGTAGTAAGGGCAGGAGTTGGCTTATTTTTTTTGGAAGGTTCAGGCTGTGGCAACTTGCTAAAGGTATTTCTCTGAGATTTAGGACCTCCAAACTTTGGGGTGACTTGTTTTTGGTCATTTTGAATGAATAGAGCAAGATTATACAGTTTGCTGAGTTTTTTGAGAAACAAGAGGCAATTGAAATGCTTTTTAGGCAAAGATCGGACTCTGGGCAGGGTTTTAGGGTCACAGAAAAGGTTTATAAAGTAGAGAGGGCTAGAAGATGACTTTCAAAAGATTTCAAGATAATTTTATCATTGAAAGTAGCTTTGGAATGGATAAAAACTCTTAAAAATTGAAACAACGATTTCCAGGAAAAAATTTGACAGGGTTTGCCCTGTATTTTGAAGGTTTAGGGAATTCTCAGATGGATAATTTGGGCTTATTTCAGTACTGGCACTTCAATTGATGTATATTTATTTTAAATTGAGAACTTTTCATGTCGGGTTGATGAAAAATACCTTTGATAGGTATAGTTGCGGTTGAGGAAGGTCGCAGTTTTGTAACAGTCTTCAATTCAGTTGCAATTTGGCTCACAAAAGGTGTGGAGATTCTCTGGGGATGAATTTCAGCAAGAAAATGGCTTTTATAATGACAAGAAGGTTCAGAAAAGGCTCAGAAATGGGGTCAGAAGGCTCTACAAACTGTATCCAAGGGTTCTTTATGGTGAATGCGAAAAATATGATGAAAATAGTGAAAAAACCAAGGCAAAACCTTAAGTCTAATCGCAATTCATTACATTTATTGCAGGATTAATGGCAGGAGCGATTTTATTTTTAGAGAAGGTGGTTTTCGCATTGCATTGGGGCGGTAAGCTGTATTTACCTTTTTGAATGCGATCGAATGAAAAAAGGGACACGAAGCATTGGGAAGTATATGAAAACAACTTTTATCGCGCGATTTTTCCAAAACTTTGGTCGATCATTTTAGTCACGCGATATTGGATCTGCATCGTCGGATCTGACTCCGCGATGCGAACGATGGAGATTTTATTTCAAGTTGCAGAGTAAGTGCAGTGGGGCTGGAGCTTTTAACATGAGGCGTAGATATGGTAAGTGGAGATCTAAGGTTGTAGTTCAACCCGATGACAATGGTGGGGACGGGGGAAGGATTTATCGGATTGCATTTGGGACGTAGGATTTAAAAAGGTGTTGAAGATCGAACGGATATTATTCAATGCGATGGGGGAAGGATGGGAATGAAACACGGTTATTGCGTTTGATGAGAATCGTTAGATTTCAAATGGAATGATGATCGGATGGTTGTAATGTGATGCGATAGGGAAGGATGGGGCTTGGGGATTGATTTTATTGCGTTCATTCTAAACCATAGGATCAATGGGTTAGGAAGATCAGAACGCTGAGATTAAACCCAAGGGTGAGAATGGATTTGTTAAGGTTTGTGTATAAACATAATTTATACATTGAATAAAGTGGACAAGGAGGGGCTTATGAAAGTTTAACCAAGGTTAGGACTTTGGTAAAGGGATATGTATCGGGAAAAATGGATAGGTTAAGGTTTTAACCTTGGGTTAAGGGTAATTGGGAAAGGGAAAAAATGATGTTAACAATGGTATAAGAGTTATTGAATTTTAGCTTAAATTAAACTTTGGGATTCACATTTTTTGTTTTAAACATATATGAACTATGTTTAAAGATTTTCTTTATATTTTTATTATATAGTTAATTAAACCAAATAGGCTTAATGACCATAAGGGGGTGGGATATTTAAATAAAGTTATTTTTAGCCAAAGGGGGTTTATTTTGGGTATTATTAAAACATGTGGGGATAATAAACTTTGGCTAAAGTTATAATAATGGGTTTTTGGGGCTATTTAATAAAAAGGGAGTTATATTAATATGAGAAGGTTATTTTTCTAAGGAATTAGTAAATAAGTTAGAGTTAATATGACAAGGGGAAAAAGTATACTCAAAAAACATTAATATAACTAAGAAAAGTGAAGTTTAAAGACAAGTTTACATTATAATAACTTCATCACTTCAACTTAGGATAAAATGTCATTTTGAGGGTTTTATAATTTCATGAAATGTGGGAAATTAATCAAATGGAGATTAGAACATCATTAAGTTAAAACGAGGTTTTTACTTATGATTTTTCATGGAAATGAATGCATGAATGGAAAATGATGTGATTTGTGGGATTATATAGACATTTAACACTTTCAACTAATTAGCCATAGAACCTTGGGTCCGGTCCCAACATAAGTCAAGGAAATGCCTTGAGCCTTTCTGACTGATAGTTTAGAATGATAAATGGCTATGGGGAAGGGAAGTTAGTTATTTGCAGCACTGGTGAATAATATTTACAATAATGCTTCTCACCTTCTTCTACCTACCCAATTTTAACTGTTAACATTTTTTCTTCCATTTTGATTAGGTGCATTTGAGCTAGCAACCTTTACAACATTTATTCTTTATAAAATCAATAAAACTATCTAATTCTACAGTTATTTCATCTAGGAATCCAGATTAAACTGTTGGATTCACTTATTCTCTACCTAACTACTGAATTGCCGTGATTAAACTGTATGAAAATTCTTTATTCTCTATCTACAACAAGTGAAATTGAAACATGACAAGTCAAGATTAAACTGTTTAACTCATCATGGATTATGGCATTTATTGACACTCTGCCATAATCAACTACAAAAGGTAAAAGTAGTGGCATTTAGACTTTCACACTTTCATGTTTTATTCATCTTTTTATTTTGGGGTATACTATTTTTTCTAAGTCCTTTGATTTTTCTTTTAGGACTTTTTACCCTTTTTTTAATTTTTTAATTTTTTACAAAATATGTGAATACAACTTGCAGAAGGAAAAGTATGTACATATTTACAATATTACCATTATTCAAGTCAAAATTATGAATCCTATATTTATAGGTCACCAACAGGGTTGTCCTGGTTGCACAAAATTTTGGCCATACTGAACATGTGACTATGGTTGTGGTGCAACAGGTTGTCCCTGTGGTCGGTAGATTTCCCCCCCAAGAGCATAAGATAGTCCTAGTTGATTCTGAGGTTGACCAAAAATACTAGAGGGTTTTCCATGTTGGACCAAAGGTTGACCTTGTGAAGGTTTCCCTTGTGGACCGTATGGTTGTCCCTGTGGACTAGAGGAAGGGCCCTGCTAAGCTAAAGGTTGTCCCATGGAGGGTTGTCCTTGCAAGCCAGAGGGTTGCATAGGCAAGGTAGGTCCAAGATGAGAAATGATCTGATAAGGATAAATAGCCTGATGTGGATCAATAGGAGGCAAATAGACCGGATTACCATACTCATCATAATGGTGCGGATATACATATACAGGATTACCCACAACATCATAGTGATGGAATTGAGGATTACCAAGAGATTGAAGGGGTTGAGAACCCTGAGAACTATGCTTCTGAACAGCCAACAGATACTCTTCAAAAGTAAGACTGCCAGGAATCACAAGAGTAGTGGAAACTACACTAGAAGCAAAAGGGGCCTCTGCGACACTAGATTGTGATTTACTAGGACTGAGATTAACAGGCCACGTTGGATTGAGGAAAATAGACCTACGAGTGTGAAAATATATTGATGACTGAAGGGTGACAACCAATGTGGATGAAGCCACATAGACCATTGGTTGGACTGGAACAGACGTAAGAGTAACCGACGAACCAGGTATCGAAGGTGATAGTCCTAATGAAGGGAGGACAAAACTCTGAGGAGGAGTTATTGTACTGGATTGCGCTATGGAGGCAACACTAGACATAATATGACTCAAGGGCCTATTATTATGCAGGTAAATCCTCTCTGCGGACAGAGACGATCCCTCTAGCCCTAGAGTGGTTCTAGAAACAAAGGGACATGCTAGAGTGTTGATTCCTAATTATTGAATGAAAAGAGGACATGGTAGATTGACCTACCTGGAGTCCAAAGTTATCGTCATTGCTGCAGTGGTGGTGGCCTCTCATTCCTACCTTGGCAAGTCACGATCCTTTTGCAGTCATGCTAGGATACTTGCACATAGAACAAAAACAAGAACATCATACAACATAATAATTTGACTCATAACTACTAGCCAGTCAAAGAGGGCTAAGCATATTGTATTAAACATCTAACATAATAGAAAATGGGAACCAAACAATAGCCACGTGTATGTATTGATAGAAGGAAGAGTTACAACCAATGCTTTGACGTCGCAGTCTCCTCCAGCGGGGTTCAGTCGAAGCGTGTCTTAGATGATCGTTAGGGAATTTGGATGGGATGAAGGCATGGACTAAAGCTCTCTCAAAAGACATGGACTCAAGCTCTCTCAACTTAATTCCTTCTTATGCTATCTCTCCAGTATTCTGCTATAGTATGTTTAATTCTCAAAATTCAACTATTCAACTGTTCATCTATAATATACTCAATTCTCCAAGTTCAGCTATTCAGTTGTTCAGCTAGCTTATGAAAAGAGATATAGCTTCCTTTTATAGAAGAAAAGGAGGAGGTTAGGATCCCTACAAAGGTGGGAGGGATGCTTATCCTTTAGGGAGTTCCGATAATAAGTGAAAACCATAAAATAAAAGAGGGAGTCCGTGGTTTATTCAGTTCAACCACTCCCAGTGACTCATCCTCGAAGTGGTTGGAGTGGAATATCCGCCTCTATTTTTAAAAAACATTCCATAAATATCTTGGCGCGGGTGGCAAACTAAGACAGAGTGCTAGCTGGCGTAGGGCCTAGTGTTAATATTCCTCTTTGGCGCGAGGGCATAACTGACTACCCGCGCTAAGGAAAATACAAGGGTTTTTGAGTCTCTTCTCAGGGAATTGTTAATAGAAGGAATATTACTCTCATGTAAAGGGATACAATGATGGTATTTCCAAGGCATGACATTTCTTATTGATCATAGAAATGACCCTCCAATGGGTGAGATGGGGATTGCAGGGATAGTGACAAAATGTTGTGTAATAGATGGGCCCTAAAGCATGAGGTCCGAGGGAGAGGGAGGGGCGAAATGATTTATGAGAACACGTTCAAACCAAACACTGCTGTTGGAAAATCTACAATTACGAATACAACTGATATATTTGATACATGAACATGTGGTATACGCGCAACCATCCATAATAGAGTATATAAAAACTAAGATCCGAGGTATGGGTGCAGCCATCCAACAGTAAGGATCAAAAAATAGACTCAAGTATGGTCGCAGCCATCCAATCAAAAGAGTCATGTAATAAGTCATGATAATCCACCAAAATCCGTAGCCTGGATTTTATCAGACAAAACCCAGGGTCTTACGCTCCATCTCAACTCAAACAAGTACAAATTCAAGCATGTGAATATATGAGCTGAAGTCGAACATGCACGAAAACCACCTGATTACCAGCCAATGATGAAAGCTATTAACAGGCACGAGAGAAACCACCAATAATGACAATGGCTCTCAAGGTACAACCAGTACAATCCACAGAATGTGAACAGTGATCTGGCATTGAAAATCTATAGAATCACTTGATCGAAGGCTAATGATGTTGACCTTGCATCGAATACGAAAAACCTGCCATTGAGGCATGCAGGCTCCAAGGTACCGGAAGGGAGTCTCTAGATCAAATTCCTGGATAATGAGTTGAAGTCGACAGGAAGTGACCTAGTCGAAGGAGGGACATAATGTTTCCCACATCATTGACACGAGATAGAGGAACATAATGATAGTGAATCAAGACCAACAGAGAATCAGAGGGAGGTTGAAAAATGCAGAAGCAAACTTCTCTTGAACATATCAGCGACACGACACTGGATTTGGCAGTATTTGACATCAAGGGATCTGAGGTCATGATGACATGGCAAAGAGTAGATGAGAGGTCAAAAGAGATTACCCAAACCCATGGAGGAAAAATTGAAGAAGTGAGATGTCCCCAACCCGACACGAATGCAGACAAGTGCCATGTTCAAGAGCAACATACTACCAACATAACTAAGACTTGGTTCCATTTCCCCCCCACCATTTCTGGCGATTACCCCAATTATTTTTTAAAACAAGCTTTAAGGGGATAGCATATGCTTATGTTGTAAGTTTGTCCTTCGGAAAAATCCAACCTAGTACACAAGCCCTAGGAAGGAGGAACTAGAGTAACGTCATGGTGCCGAAGTCCGATGTCATCAGGGTTTAACGAGTCTGACAAAGGGTGAACTCGACATCTTTTCATGATTAGAGACTTTGAAAAGAAGGTAGAAAAGAAAAATCCATCATGGCCCTTTTCGTAAATAGTCTCTCAGATCCGAAAAGGTAGAAAATAATATCTGAAAGAACCTCTTAGTCGCAATAGGCTAAGGTATTCTTTTTTCGTAAATAATCTATCCCAGCTCGAAAAAGGGGTAAACATATACTGGGTAGATATTTCTTTGCAGCCATTTAATGAGTTCGAAACGACAAGAGTCTTGACAATCTTTTAAATTTTAGAGAGTCAGAAAAGAGCTAAAAGTTGACTCCTCCTGGAGGAACTAGTGGCATTAAGGGTAGCAACTGGTTTCGGTGATGGTGGAACTACTCAGAACAAGTAAAGGTCAAGAGGCTGGCTAACAAGACCACTCATTGCATCGGTTCCTTAGGAATGGGTAAAACAACCAAGTGAGTGCATATGATCGGCCAAACAGATGGTAACGATGGAATGAGAAAACCAAGGCTCATCTGGAAAAACAAGCTGATAAAATGGAAATCACGAGAGGTAAAATAAGAATGGTTTCATTTTTACACAAGCTCGAAAACATGGGAAACTTTTCTTGGAATTAGTTTCATTTTTAAACAAGCTTGAAACTTTAACAAACTATGCTCGAAACTGGTTTCATTTGTACACAAGCTTGAAACAGAAACAAACAATGCTTGAAATAACAGGGAAAAATGGGCATTCCCCTAGTATGGTGACTCAATTCGAGGTACATGCCCCCCAAGATTCAGTCCATATGAAAGGAAAATGGAGTGAAGGTTCAAATTATGAGACTAAGAGAAAGACTTGACTGGAATTTGACGAGATCATATCAAAGACTCGAATTGAACATGAATGTGTTTCATTGTTTTAACAAGGTTGAAACATTAAAAGAACTATCCTCGTGACCTAATTCATTTTTTAACGAGGTTGACATGGAAGACAAACTATCCTCGTAAGAGCTTGTTTCATTTTTTAAGGAGCTTGACACAAGAAAACGAACTCTACTCCGAAGACCTTGTTTCATTTTTTAAGGAGTTTGACACAAGAAAAGGAACTATGCTCCAAAGACAACTCATCATCTCGAATAAGAAGTCATGGATTCCAAGAGGTTCACAACATCTTGGAAATTAGGACCCAATGCCCCCAGCACACAATGCACAATAGCACTATCACTAAATGCGGGCATGGGACAGGTAGCCACATAATTAACATGTGGTGGGGAAGATACAACCGACAGATAAAGACTCGGAAGGGGTGATGGTGGACCAAATTTCATGTCAGGACCACAGAATGAAAGATGATCAATGGTAACGATCTGACCTTTGTGTGGAAAACATATCACACGAAAGAGGGAAGAGACAACCGTGCCCATGGCATAAGTATAGTCGTGTCCCAAGAGTAAATTAAAATCCAAGGGACCTTGGACCACCATCACGTCTATATAGATGGTTTTTCCTACCAAAGTAATAGGCAAATTTAGAAGGATCCCTAACAGTTGACTTGTTCCTCTATTAAAAGCCAACAGATTCTGTGTAACAGGAACAAGCGGTGGAGAACCAAAATCTTTCCAAGTAGTGGAAGACAGAATACTAACAAACATGCCTTCGTCTATAATGGTGTTAGGTACGACCACATCAAAGGTATGTAAATTGATCTCAAAAGGCACATAAGGAGGAAGGCGGTATCCTGCAAATCGACTCCAATCGAAGGAAGCGATCAAACTACTTAGAGGGGGTACCATTAAACTGAGATGGTCATCCCCTGGTGTTACTGGAGCAAGAGGAGCATCCTCCTGGACCTCCATCATGGGAGCAAGAGGAGCAACTTATTGAGTCACAGGGGCAGGAGGATCTTTCTCCAAGTCCGAGGAATCTAAAGAAACAAGAAGAACCTGGGGGGAAAGAGATCCACTCTCGACAGAAAATACCTGATGAACCATGGGCGGGACCATATCAACTAATTCCATAACCAATGGTTGATTGGGAATGGATTCATGAATTTGAATTTCTGAGGAAATGGGATCGACCAAGGATGACCCTTGACCGATTGTTGAATCAACTAGCAAAGGAATTGAAGAAAGCTTCTGGTAACTAGCCGAAAGGCAGGGTACAGAAACAGTAGGGTTTTCCAACATTCTCTTGGCTTCATCCATGTACGGACAAAGGTGAATGTGATGATGCCCATCACACAACTTACATGGATTAGTAATCTTACCCTGATTCTTACGAGTCTTATCAGTACTAGTTGAAGATGTGTCACCAATATGACTTCCAGAAGCCAAAGGCAATGGCAGAAGGCTGTCGGACCATGCTTCAAGCACCTTGGGAATGCCAGGGCAGTCTTGAAGAAGATGGTCACCTTTGCACAACATGCAAGGGAATTTGACTTTCTGAGGAAAATTGGATGGTTTATCAAGGGACGATGTCTGAGGCGTAATAGCCACAGAGCTGGCCTCTCTTTTATCTGACTTATTCTTCTTCTTCTTAACCACCTGGTTACTAGAGTCCAGACTTTCACCAGGCGAAGTAGAGGAGGAGGATGAAGAAATAGGTGAAGAAGGAGAGAGGTCCACCTTAGAATCAACATGATGTTGTTCAGGCGGAGGAGACGGTCTAACAGATGTCGGAGCACTCGGGACCACCGAGGTCAAAAATAACCAAACAGGCAACCCAACAGTTAACCCAGGCAGGGACAATGTTACCATATAAGGAGGACCAACAATCCCAAAAGAAGGAAAATGACTAGGATTTCCTTCGGAGGGGATTCCTTGGTTGGTAAACTCCAGAAAAGTTGCCATTGGAAACAACTGTAAAACAAAACACTAAGGAAGATAACTTTATCCAGGAATATTTTCATGGGCAATTAATGTTTTAAGACATTGAAATAAAACTCCATTGTTTCATATTTTAAGAGTCGAGAAACATGCAAAAGGTGACTCTATCACTTTTAGTTTGAAACGAGCATGAAAGGACAAGCGTTCGATGGTCTTTTGAATTTTCGAGAGTCGCAAAAAGACCAAAATTACTACTTAGGTAATCTAAGCAAGAGGGTATACCAAGTTTCCATGAACTGCCATATACACCTTGGTGATTAAATGAAAGAAAAATGACCAAGGACTTAACATACATGCACGTAGTCTCCCCGAATGTTGTGTTCGGTGTATCACGGTTACAGGGTGGCAAAATCAGCTTCCTGTGGATAAAAGGATTGCAACCTCGAGGGGTCTCCCTTTATATACTCGATGGTATGGGGAGCAGAAGTCCATACTAGCGCTGTCTAAAGCCAGATGGTGAACGACAGCTACTAGGTTTTAAGACGTCGGAACACGTCTCTAGCCTATACCACTAAAATGTTTCTTTAGGTTTCAATGCTTCCTTAGGTTAATTAAATGAATTTTAAAGTCGATCTTGGATTATGTTTCAGTTTTAAGGCCCTATCAAATTTGGATCTCAAAATTCCTAAATGCAAGCTATATGCAAATGAACATCGTTTCTGATTCAATGAATTCTAGTTACAAGAAGGATAGAGATCTTTCAAACAAAAGAAATCAATGAAAGTATGCGAATAAATCCACTAATGCATCTAACAAAATCAAACAAAAATGAAACTCTTTCCTAGACAATCAGTCGCTAGTTATGCAAAAGAATATTTCACTATCGATGCAAAGAAAGAATGCAAAATATGTTTTTTTTTTAATTTTTTTTTTCAATGAAAAGAAGTACATGATGCACTAATTACATGAAAAAATGAAAACAAACACTAGCTTAAGTGTTTTGTAGGAATCGAAATTGAATGACTCAAGAAAATGCAAAACAAGCACAAGAAAGCACTCAAACTAATGCTGCAATCTTCCAAACCAAGAGAAAGTTTTTAAAATGACCCAAAAAAAGAAATGTAATATATGCTTGGAGCAATAAGGAGAAGAATCAAACGAGAAACGAAATGACTCTACAACCAAAGAAATCACTCAGAAAGATCAAGAAAACTAAGTGCAATCGATCAAAGAATGAGACTAGCAATAATCAAAACGACTTGGTTCCCAAACAGAAGGCTCAGTGCACCAAACCCTTAGAAACCCTAAGGCCTCAATTTAAATTGATAAGAATATGGACAAACGATTGAGAAAAACAAGTCAACGATAGTCAAAATAGTCCCAAAGGCATAATTACACATAAAAAACAACCTAGAAGCAAGCATAATTGACCAAAAGACTCATTAAGGAGGCCAAACCAAATCCTACAGGAGTCAGCACGACTGTAATGCTATAATCCACGCCATATAGGGGTTTGCACGACTGCAAAAAGAGAAACCTGTGCCAATCGACGCACCTATTTAGAGGAAAAGCGCACCAAGCCAGATAACTATGGGAAAAAGAGGAAAAACCAAAACCTAATGAGCAGAGGTCAATCTTGACACTTTGGAGCTGAAAAGAGGATGTAAACTAAGCAAGCAAACCAGGAAAGGCAGATAAGAAAATCAATGATTGAAATTGACCCAACAAGATGAAACGAAAAACTCGCACTGATCCCCAGTGGAGTCGCCAAATTGTTATGCAGGTAAATCCTCTATGCAGACAAAGATGATCCCTCTAGCCCTAGAGTGGGTCTAGAAACAAAGATACATGATGGATTTTTTATTCTTAATTACTAAATGAAAAGAGGACACGACAGATCGACCTACCTGGAGTCCAACACTATCATCATTGCTGCAGTGGTGGTGACCTCTTGCTCCTGCCTCGGAAAGTCATGATCCTTTCGCAGTCATGCTCGGATACCTGCACATAGAACAAAAACAAGAACATCATACAACATAATAATTTCACTCATAACTACTAGCCAGTGAAAAAGGGCTAAGCATATTGCATTAAACATCTAACACAATACAAAATGGGAACCAAACAATAGTCACGTGTATGTATTGATAGAAGGAAGAGTTACAACCAATGCTTTGACATCGCAGTCTCCTCCAGTGGGGTTCAGTCAGAGTGCGTCTCAGATGCTCATCAGGGAATTCAGACGGGATGAAGGCATGGACTCAAGCTCTCTCAAAAGACATGGACTCAAGCTCTCTCAACGTAATTCCTTCTTATTCTATCTCTCCAGTATTCTGCTATAGTATGTTTAATTTTCCAAGTTCAGCTATTCAATTGTTCAACTATAATATACTCAATTCTCCATGTTTAGCTATTCAGCTATTCAACTAGCTTATGCAAATAGAGATAGCTTCTTTTTATAGAGGAAAAGGAGGAGGTTAGGATCCCTACAAAGGTGGGAGGGAGGCCTATCCTTTAGGGAGTTCCCATAAGAGGTGAAAACCATAAACTAAAGGAGGGATTCTGTGGTTTATTTAGTTCAACAACTCCCAATGACTCATCCTCGAAGGGGCTGGAGTGGAATCTCCACCTCTATTTTTAAAAAACATTCCATAAATAGCTTGGCGTGGGTGGAAAACTGGGATAGAGCACCAGCTAGCATGGGGCCCAGTGTTAATATTCCTCTTTGGCGCGAGGGCATAATTGACTACCTACGCCAAGGCAAGAACAAGGGTTTTTGAGTCTCTGCTCAGGGAATTTTCAACATAAGGAATATTACTCTCATGTAAAGGGATACAATGATGGTATTTTCAAGGCATGACACTGCTTATTGATCATGGAAATGACCCTCCAATGGGCGAGATGGGGATTTCAGGGACTGAAAAAATGCTATGTAACGCCTATATCCAAGCGGAAGTGACACCGATGGTGGAGAAGACTGAGTAGAAACATGAGGGACATCTTTCAGAAAAAAGATGATATTCTCCTGTAGAAACAGGCATTCCTTCGCTACGAACAGGACTAGATGAATCCATGTCTGACTCTGCCGTAAGGTCTTCGAAAAGACTACGGGGACTAGGAGGCTCAACAACAGAAAAAAATGGCAAGCCTGATGTAAGAGGAGGAAAATCTCCTTCTTCCCCAAAACCATACCAAGCACCAGAAGGAGGCCAATTTAATTAAATTGGCTCTTCAGGAGGAGATCGAGTAGCAAGAGGTAGGACATACGGGAGAATAGGATGTGAAAACTCGGCAGACCTAGTGGATTGAGGGGTTTCAAAAGAAACATCCGGGAAAGAACTACCACTAGGAGGCAGTGAGGATGATGAAACTGGTGGTTCCGCCACCGTGACTTTATATCAAAACAGAAAGGAAAAAAGAGAACCAATCGAAGACTCCAAGATCAAAACCAAGGAAAAACAACAGGCCAAGTAACAAAACTTTAATGGGCATGTGATCGTAGGTGATTAATTTTATGACACTAAAACCAGATTTCGTTGTTTCATTTTTAAGGATTCGAGAAACTGGCAAAAGATGACTCTAGTCACTTTCAATTTTAACTGAGCGTGAAAGGACAAGTTCTCGACGATCTCTTCTCTTTTTAAAGAGTCATGAAATATCAAAATGACTACTGTGGAATGCTAAGCAAGAGGGTATGCTAGGTTTCCGTGAACTGCCATATACACCTTGGTGATCAAATGAAACAAGAATGACCAAGGACTTGACGTACGTGTAGGTAGTCTCCCCGAATGTTGTGTTCAGTGTATCATGGTTACAAGGCAGTATAATCAACTTCCTATGGATAAAAGGACTTCAACCTAGAGGGGTATCCTTTTATATACTCGACGGTACGGGGAGCACAAGTCCGTACTAGCGCTGTCTAAAGCTAGATGGCGAATGACAACTGCTAGGTTTTAAGACGTCGGAACACGTCTCTAGCCTAGACCACTAAAATGTTTCGTTAGGGTTCAATGCTTCCTTATGTTAATTAAATGATTTTTAAAGTTGATCTTGGATTATGTTTCAGTTTTAAGGCTCTACCAAATTTGGATCTCAAAATTCCTAAATGCAAGCTATATGCAAATAACATCATTTCTGATTCAATGAATGCTAGTTATGAGAAGGATAGATATCTTTCAAAAAAAATAAAAAAATGAAAGTATGCAAAGAAATCCACTAATGCATCTAACAGATCGAACGAAAATGAAACTCTTTCCTAGACAATCAGTCGCTAGTTATGCAAAAGAATATTTCGCTTTCGGTGCAAAGAAAGAATGCAAAATATGTTTTTTTTTTGCAAAGAAAAGAAGTACATGATGCACTAATTACATGAAAAAATGAAAAAAAACACTAGCTTAAGTTTTGTGTAGGAATCGAAATTGAATGACTCAATAAAACGAAAAAAAAACACAAGAAAGCACTCAAACTAATGCCGCAATCTTCCAAACCAAGAGAGAGTTTTCAAAACGACCCAAAACAAGCAATGTAATCTATGCTTGGAGAAATAAGGAGAAGAATCAATCGAGAAACAAAATGACTCTGCAACCAAAGAAATGACTCAAAAAATATCAAGAAAACTAAGTGCAATCGATCCAAGACTAAGACTGGCAACAATCAAAACGACTTGGTTCCCAAACAGAAGGCTCAGTGTACCAAACCCTTAGAAACCCTAAGGCTTCAATTCACACCGATAATAATATGGACAAACAACTGAGAAAAGCAAGTCGATGACAGTCAAAACAGTCCCAAAGGAATAATTACACATAAAAAACAACCCAAAAGCAAGCACAATTGACCAAAAGACTCATTAAGGAGGTCAAACCAAATCCTACAGGAGTCGGCGCGACTGTAAGTATGTAATTCGCGCCATACAGGGGTTGGCACGACTGCAAAAAGAGAAACCTGCACCAATCGGTGTGACTGTTCAAATGAAAAGAGTGCCAAGCCAGATAACTATGGGAAAAAGAGGAAAAACCAAAACCTAATGAGCAGAGGTCAATCTTGACACTCTGGAGCTGAACAGAGGATGTAAACTAAGCAAGAAAACTAGGAAAGGCAGATAAGCAAATCAATGATTGAAACTGAACCAACAAGATGAAACGAAAAACTCGCACTAATCCCTAGTGGAGTCCCCAATTTGTTATGCAGGTAAATCCTCTCTGCTAACGGAGACGATCCCTCTAGCCCTAGAGTGGGTCTAGAAACAAAGAGACATGCTAGAGTGTTGATTCCTAATTATTGAATGAAAAGAGGACATGGTAGATCGACCTACCTGGAGTCCAAAACTGTCGTCATTGCTATAGTGGTGATGGCCTCTCGCTCCTGCCTCAGCAAGTCACGATCCTTTCGTAGTCATGCTCGGATACCTACACATAGAACAAAAACAAGAACAACATACAACATAATAATTTCACTCATAACTACTATCCAGTCAAAGAGGGCTAAGCATATTGCATTAAAAATCTAACATAATACAAAATGGGAACCAAACAATATTCACGTGTATGCATTGATATAAGGAAGAGTTACAACCAATGCTTTGACGTCGCAGTCTCCTCCAGCAGGGTTTAGTCGGAATGCATCTGAGATGTTCGTTAGGGAATTCAGACAGGATGAAGGCATGGACTCAAGCTCTCTTAATGTAATTCCTTCTTATTCTATCTCTCCAGTATTCTGCTATAGTATGTTTAATTCTCCAAGTTCAGAGAGCTTATGCAAAGAGAGATAGTTTCTTTTTATAGAGGAAAAGGAGGAGGTTATGATTCCTACAAAGGTGGGAGGGAGGCCTATCCTTTAGGGAGTTCCCATAAGAGGTGGAAACCATAAACTAAAGGAGGGATCCCGTACTTTTTCAATTCAGCCACTCCCAATGACTCATCCTCGAAGTGGTTGGAGTGGAATCTCCACCTCTATTTGAAAAAAAACATTCCATAAATAGCTTGGCGCGGGTGGAAAACTAGGACAGAGCGCCAGCTGGTGCAGGGCCCAGTGTTAATCTTCCTCTTCAACACGAGGGCATAACTGACTACCCGCACCAAGGAAAAAACAAGAGTTTTTGAGTCTCTGCTAAGGGAATTGTCAATAGAAGGAATATTACTCTCATGTCAAGGGATACAATGATGGTCTTTGCAAGGCATGACATTGCTTATTGATCACGAAAATGACCCTCCAATAGGCGAGATGGGGATTGTAGGGACAGTGACAAAATGTTGTGTAACAACCATGTATAAATTTATAAACACAGTAATGTATTTCCGGATTCTCCCGATCTAAAAATTTAATATTATGTTAAATATATAATCCTTCCACTTAATTCTATGTAGAAATTAAATCGCCAATTGCAAAACACATATGAAGCAAAAATCAATCGCACATAACAAGATGTTTTACCGAGAAAGCTTAAAGCTAAAAACCCCAACTATCATATATTATGTATATCAATGGAATCATGTAACAATCTCATACAAAACTCAACTCATAGATCTCTCAGTACAATATACAATCGTCACACACTGTCATGCAGAAATTTGCATATCTATGCACCAATTTGCTGCCTTCTGATAGCCTACCTCCACTGCGCAATCCCTGCTGAAGAATAACCCTGAATGAATTCGACCTTCCCTTGCATTGACTACATAATGCTCATAAGCATCTCCAATATGTGTTTGGATGCATTGAATGATCCACTATAGTCACAACTGATAGTCAAGCACACCCTTTCACCTATCTCTCCATTGGGTCTCCACTGGATCTGACATGCAAGTATTTAACTACTGTATTTGTTCAGTTGCAAGTAAGACACTACTTGCGAATTAATTAAATGATTACTTCACTCATCTATCACTAGTGTATGTTCAATTACAACAAGCACAACTGAGTTTAACTCACTGAACTAAGTTAAACTAAATAACAACTCACATAACTACTCTTCCAACTCTGTTACAACTTGCCACTATCAGTTATAATGAAGTCCTCCATGCATGAGTCACCAACCAACCTTGGAATTCGAAATTACTTCAATCAATTGGTTTGCCAAGTTAGCTAATTGAAATAAAGTGCTCCAAGAGAATAATTTACTATTTATTGTCTTATTATTATTAAGGGCTAATAATAATCGACATGCATCCTATTTTTATATTAGTGATCTATAAATAGACTTCGACCATCTTCTAAAAATAGAAATTCATCCAAAGATAGAATTTTCTCAACCATCTAGAATCAGACTCCTGCTAATTTTATATTTTTCTCATCATGTCTAAAAGTAGACATACACCTAAAAATAGCCTGTGTGAGCCCCACCTAGTTTAGGTGCTTATTTTTCACTAGGATCAAGGATGATGTTTCCGAATGCCACTTTCACTGTTTCTTGTTGCGATCTTCAACAATATTTCTCCAAATGATTTATGGGTCTTGAAGATCTCATACGTTCTAGCCTCTCCACAAAGTTTCAGAGCTAGAGCACATCCGATGCAACCCAAAATCTCAACATGGATTACTCCAACCGATGGGAGTATTAAAATTCCATCCATAGAATGCCTCAAATGGACTCATCCTCAGTGACTCCTGGTACACATTGTTGTAAGAAAAATCTAATAACGGAAGGTACTCCTCCCATCTCCTCTACTGATGCATCACATACATCCTTAACATGTCCTCCAATATTCTGTTGACCCTCTCTGTCTGTCAATCTGTATGTGGATGATAAGCTGTGCTGAAGGCTAACTCTATCCCCAAACCTAAAAAAAACTCCCAAAACTTGGAAGTGAACTTAGCATCCTTGTCTGATATGATCTTCCTTAAAACATAGTGCAACATCACCACGTCTCTGATGAAGACCTATGCTACATCATTAGTTGAATACATAGAATTCACTGGAATGAAGTGCACTACCTTTGTAAATCTGTCTACCACAACCATGATAGAATCATGTTGTCATGATGTCCTCAGAAAACCTGTGATGAAATCCATTGAAATGACCTCCCATTTCCACTCTAGAATCGAAATCGATTGTAGTAGTCCACCTAGATGCTTACATTCTGCTTTCATCTGCTGATAGTCCAAATATCCACAAACTCTGCCATGTCCCTCTTCAAATTCATCAAATTATAAAACTTCTTCACTTCTGTCAATGTCTTTTGGCACCCTGGGTGACCTAAATACGGTTTTTCATGAAACTCTCGCAAGATAGTCTTCTTGAGCTCATTTTTGTTTGGAAAATATATCCTGTCCCTAAATTTGACCAAACCATCTACTGTAAGATGATACTCCACATCCTGATCACTTGTACCCTGTTGTAACCTATGCCTAAGATCCATGTACCTTCCATCCTATTGTCCTACATGTAAGATCCAATATTGTAAGTATGTTCCATAAGAACTCATAATTGCTATGTGATTCACCTATATCCTCTTGCTAAGAGCATTTTCAACCTTGTTCTCCTTAACCTTCATGTACTTGATCTCAAATTCAAATTCACTGATCATCGTCAACCATCTAGATTGCCTAACATTGAGATTCAGCTAGTCAAACAAGTATCTCAATATGCTGTGATCACTCATCAATACAAACCTCCTGCCAAGAAGGTAGTGTCTCCACATCTTCAATGCATGAATGATAGTTGCCAACTCAAGATCATATGTTGTGTCAGCACTCCATCATTTCTCTGAAGGCTGAAAAGGAAACTAACAAAGGTAGCAACCAAGTAGCTAGATCTAGGTATCAAAGGGTTTACAACTGCAATAATATAAAGGAGCAAGGTATAAGTGGATCTATGATGGCTTTAGAGTTTTTTAGGTATGGTGGTGAGTCTGAAAAATTAGAGGGATTTAATGAGCATGTTCAATCATGAATTCATTAAACTAGAAGCATGAAACCAAAAATTACATTTCCATATAAACAGAGCCAAATCAATATAATTTTGCCTATGAACTTTAAGGAAAGCCACTGAAGATACAAGATATGAAAGAGGAGCTATATATCATTGAATAAATACTATAACAGAGAAGGTACATGATCATAAACTCACTACACATGAATTCCTTGATAATAGTTGCAACTGCATCCTTTGATTTCTGAAAATGAAAGTGAAAGTACAAGTTACTAGATTACAATCCTCTGATGTCCAACCAGTAAAATGACTTTGAAAATTATAGATATAGACCAAAACAATATCTCCCCTCTCTCAGGGGTCGAATCCATCAATTTTGGAGCTGATGACATGATAATATCAACAAAACCCTAATGTCTAGTGGAGGTCAACCAATTCAATTCATCATAGGAAACTAGATACATTTGACCAAAATTACATTAAAAAGAATGTATCTACTCTATTTAACTATTTACCAGCTAGATTTCACCTCATTACATCATTATTAATCTATTACATAGGTAAAAAGTCAAACTAGGTCATCAAGTTATGAGAAGCGCCATAATCAAGCATGGCATTATGGAGGATATAGTGATGAACCCTCAAACTGAAATAAAACAGGGGAACTCCGCTATCTTCTAATTCACCATCTATGGCTGGACCAAAAAGGAGCTCAGGTTGATCATCTTCAACATTAACCATATGTCACATAGGGTCTACTTTCAACATTTTATCAACATGATATTTTTATTGGTTATTTTTCACAAGCTCGCTTAAGGGGATATAAAATTTCAACTTAGAGATTTCATTTTCTAAGCTAAACAGATTGGTTTGTTTATCTACCTCTTTTACAACTGTGTCCCTCTTTTCGGGATGGTCTTTTGTTGCAAACTCCTTCTTTTGGCCTTCTTTTTCTTTGTTTGGTGTACTTGTAGATTCTTGGTTGTTCTTGGTCTGATTTGTAGCTGGCTCCTTTCCCTTGTTTTGACTATCTTGGGGATTTCGCTTGGGCTGAGTATATTTTTGCTGAGTTTTCCTCTTCTGGATAGGAGTGATAGGAACATCTCGATTTCTCAATGAATATTGTATTTGCTGTGAGTTGAGAGCATTAAGATACCCCCGTTGATAGTCATCGAATTGGACCTCCAACTCATTATCATTTGCAAGCATATAGTCCTCATCTTTTGGTACGTCTGTTTTCTCAATGTACTGTTCATCATATGTAAAGAAAATAGGTGATCCAGGTGGCTCTAGACATCCTTAGGAGACCAAGAGGGCTGATGATAGGTCAAAATTAAAAGTGGTCGGATTGCTCTCGAACAAGGTTCAGGTTGAATTATTAGTTTCCTTGATTCCAACGGTGCGAACGAATCTCCAATCTGAGCCCATATGCAGAAGTTAGAGCAAGTCAAAGTTTTGTTCAAAGTTGGGTAGGGGCTAGGTTTAACTGTCCCAAAAATTCACCGTCGACTGGCAAGGAACCCAGCTCTCAAAAACTGGCAAAATTGTGCCCTTGTTAATTTTCCCAATGACCCTTATTTCCTTTAAATTTAAAAATGAAAATATTGTTTAAAAATAATAAAAAAAATTAAAAAATGGAGTGGCGGCCCATAATCCCTACCACCCCTGTGGACCATATTATAAACAAATAAAAAAATATGGGTCCGCAGGCCATGACCCCCGTCACACCCTCCGCCCACGACATCAACATGGCATACATATTAAAAGCGACAACTGTTATAAGATATGGTTCAAGGGAGTCGAGTCGGGGCTGCGTGGAGCCAACCACACCCACCCAAAACCTTATTTAAAACAACACACCACCATAAAGGAATCCCTTCCACCAAGTGCCATGTGATGGGGCCGGTGGGGATTGAACCTATTACCCACAAGGACCAATCCCCAATGGATGACCCTGCATTTAAGACCGATATTCCAATTAAAACATTCAAACCAAATGTGGTTACATGTAAACATTTTAAAAAGCGACATTTAAAAATTATGCACTAATGTTAGCATGGGATGGGATTTGATCTGCCGACCCCATGCTTCTCATTTATAATTTTTACCATTGAACCAACGACCTCTTTATTGTAAACTATGCCATCTAAGTGTAATTTAAACCCTCATTTTTGTAGTGCGTCCAGGTAGACCAGACAGAAGGAGGAGCACGGAGTTTGAGGTAGATTTTATTATTATTTTATCGCAGGTACAGAGGGGCATGGAGTTCGAGGCGGTGGAACCTTGAGCCATTTAGGGAGGCAGTCAAACCATGATCTGAGCTACATTTTCAGAGGAGCCATAGTTTCCCGGTGTCCAAATTGGACAAATTTATATGGATTTTACACCTCTCGGTGACAGGAAGCTGATGATGATGTCAGTTTCTGCAATAGAGGTGTAATGTTCCAAAATTTTAGCCTCACAACTAAATGGAACATTAGAGTTAGCAACAGCTCTCACCGGTTAATAAATCTGTAGAAAATCCCATAAGTATCCTAAGGAGGAATAAAAACACTCCAAGTGTGAAAGGGGACACTCTTATAGCTTAATAAAACACCTACATGTGTGAACAAGGATACAAGCTGCTTTGACTAAGTCAACAACGCAGTTGTGGAGGAGGAGGAATCCAAGGAGGAATAACACAGTTATGGAGGGAGATGTATATTTGGATAGAGATGACCTAATTGAGTGGGGCCAAGGGCAAGAAAACTCATATCTTATATAAGGAATAGGATGGCAGCATTATTCTTCATGTTTTAGCTTATTATTCTTGTTTTCCAAGACTTGTTGCTGCTTTGCTGCTTAGCAGGGTTGCAGTGTTGTTTAGCACTAGGTGTTCCCGAGCGGGAATCCCACCTCTCTCCTTGAGGATCCTCATTGGGAGAGTTTGTATTCATCATTCCACATCAGTTTTTCAGTCCAAGCTTCATCCAACTTCATTAGTGCAGTTTTTCCAGAGATTGTGCAGTGTTACTGGGTCAGTGGAAGGGATTGGAATCCCGGTTTCTGAGCTAGTTTCTCATTGGAGGAAGGTTTACTTCACTTGAGGGACCTTTATGGAGAGCTCCATAGCTGATTTTAGGTTTGTGGTATCATACCACACATTTCCTATACATTCCCAGCGCTGTTCCAGCTAGGGAATGCATTATTTTGGAGGCAGTACTTAGTGCATGGTTTGGTGGCTCCGTTGCAGTGTTTCCTTGTGATTGAGAGGTTCATCCTTTCAAGGGAGGACTCCCTTGAGGTATATACATCATATCAGATATCTTTCAGCCTTTTACACTCATGTGCTTCAGTGTTACAGTGATTATTCATTAATTTTCTGAATATCACATTTGTATGCAGAGTGTTTGACAAGAAACCCTTACCGGGTTATCTTGTATTTTGTATAAGGAGATTAGATCTTAGTTCTTAAAGAATATTTGATTAATATATGAGTAGATACATTTTTCTCCTATATTCTGAGTGCAAACCCTATCTTAGACAGCGCAGTCCCTTATGCAGCAACTCCAGTATTTTGCAGTCTTGGGGTTTTAACACATTTTCGCAATCCTAGGTGTGGGAGATCTGTTTAACCCACCTAGTTTGATTTGTTTCATCTCTAACCTTGGATTTAGGTTGTGTATTGATTAATTTATGGGATGAAAGGGTCAATTTTAGTGTTTTATTGCAAATTTTTCTAGAAATGCATTTTTAGTGCATGATTCATGAGCTGTTCCAATTTTGGGATATTACAGTGGTATTGAAGCATGATCTCTGGCTCAGCTTGTGAGATCCAACTCTCAGAGGAAGGAGAGATGGATAGAACCAGAAAGCTTTAGTATGTGAAGGGAGAAAGGAAGAAAAGCTTACAAAGCTTCTTCCACAATCTATGTAGAGCATTTAAGGAGAGCTGAAGAAAATGAGATTGGAGATGGGATCTCCAACGGAAGTTGGATCTAGAGAAGAATCTAGATTTTCACATGGTGAGTGTGAGCATGGAGCTACACACCATGATTCACAACGTAGTCAAGTGCCCGGATCTATCTTGAGGTGGATGGGAGGAGGAAAAATGCCTAAGAGGAGAACTCCTAGTGATTTGTTGCAGGAGTATGAATCTCAAACTAAGAGATCTAGAGATCATACTGATTTCCAAGAGTTTTGCAAGATCCAGGTGGAGAAGAGCAAGCAGTAGTATGTATATATATTTCTTCTATCTACTTTTTCCGGATCACCTACATGTTCAACTGGAGCTTGGGTGAAGGAGCTAGATTCCTATTTGCAGCTGCACCACATTTCTAAAGATGAAGCCATTAGAGTTGCAGCGCTGCATTTCAGAGGTAAGGCTCATGCATGGTGGATTTTTGAATCTTGTTCTTTAAATAATGCCAACACTTCCTCTTATGCAAGATTCATAGAGACATTGGTGGGAAGATTTGGTGAAAAAATTTCTAAGACACATGAGCAAGGAAAACTTGAGAAAATAAAACCCTTGCATGTCATAGAGGAAACCCCACTTCATAAAACCATGGGAAAATCTGACATATTGCATTACACATTTCTGGAAGCAAGACCTCCTGTTCATATTCTTGAACAAGAAGGCATGGGGATCTCCTTTTCACAGGAGGATCC
Organism: Pinus albicaulis; assembly: GCA_034641835.2. Lineage (NCBI taxonomy): Eukaryota > Viridiplantae > Streptophyta > Pinopsida > Pinales > Pinaceae > Pinus > Pinus albicaulis. The sequence goes on along the minus strand of CM076581.1, from coordinate 7,692,541 downwards.
AACTATTGAGATGTTGCCCATACACATTGATGAGGATGTGGGCAACAGCACTGTCACATATAGAGCACATCAAGTGCCTCATGCAGAGGGAATAGGAGTGCATGATCGAACAGGAGGGGTTCTTGTATCCTTACAAGAAGTTCCCCAAGATCTCATGCATGCATGTCCAAGCACAATCAGTGAGCAACATGATTGTGCAGCATTGCAGCTGGAAGGAGGAGGTAGGGAGGAAGAAAATCATCATTTGATGAGAGGCACACACCCTTCTCTATTTCAGAGAACCAATGCAAAGAAGAGGTAGACTGATTTGCGCTGTAAGGGTAGAGGCAAGGTTGCCCAACCACATGAGCAATCTACTCTTGACATTGATGTCTCACTACATGGAGGCATTCCACCTGGTAGGCCACCTGATCTAGAGTTGATGGAAGAAATATTGTCTTTGGATTCACCACTCTTGAATTTTGGAGAGGTGAAGGGTTTGGAGGAAGACTTTGGCATGGGGGATGTCAAAGTAGCAGGTAGTAGCATGAGGATAGCTTCACATGCCAGATCACCAACGTTGTCTCTTAGGAGGATTGATCTTTATTGGAGATCTCAGCTCTTGGTAGAGTATTCCATGGATCTTGGTGCATGCATGATTATTGATGACCCAAATGGAGATGATGGACACATGTTGGATGATGTGGTCATCTATTCCTATGGCAGGATCTTCTTGACTAGATCTTCTAGTCTCAAGGAGAAGCTGCTACATGCAGCACATGAGGACATCTCTTCTATGCACTCTAATGCATATTTCCATTTGATGGAGGAGTTCACTTGGGAGGGAATCCAACATGACATATATCAGCATATGGAGAGATGCATAGCCCAAATGGTAATGAAGAGGAGGTCACAGCCACTTCCCTACTCTTTGGAGGTGAGGGAGAGTTTCCAGTTGAACCATTTCAGCTCAAGGTCTTAAGCGCATAATGGAGGAGGTATCATTTAAGATTTTGTATTGTACTTCTCTTCCTTATTTGAGCAACATTATGTGTCAAGAAGAGTTGTTCCTTCTTGCATATTCTATGATGATGTACTTGCAGCTACTTGTAGCATTGATGTTGGCTATCTTTTTGATGGTTTGTGGGGGAAGCCACATGATTCTTGGTGTGCACCATTGACACCATATTGTAACTTTATGTTATCATCTTATGAGATGACTGTGGCAGAAAAAAAGTGGCTAGTAGAGAATTTTTTATCTCTTATTTTGAGGCAGGCAAAGGATACATTGTGCTAGTTCCATGAGTGGAACTGTGATGCACCCTCCGGTTGTCATTTGGCAGCTTGTTTTTATTGTACCTTGCTTTCATGTATTGCTGATATTTTTTTTCTCAAGGAAAGCTTTGTATGGAGAGTGTAGAAATTTATATAACTAATATGTTATACATCCAAGATTCTCTTGATCACACACTATTTGACTTCATGCACAATACAAAATCTCTTCTACCATTGATCATTGATTGCGGAAATAAAATCAATTGCATGCACACATTAAAACCATAAACATTCACACATATGAACACAGTATTTTATGGGAAAGCTTAAAGCTGAAAACCCCCAACTATCTGTATATTATATGTCATAGATATCATGTAACAATCATTATATAAAGCTCCTCACAAGCTCTCAATATAATCTCCGTTTGCTACACACTAAACAGGTCCGATCTAGCAAATCACATGCTCCAATCTCTGCCACCTGATAGCCTGCCTCTACTGCGCAATCACTGCTGAAGAATGGATCTGAATGAACTCGAATTGGTCCAGCCTTGCTCACGCAATCCTCATTGGCATCTCCAACCACTGTGTGTTGCAAATCATGCAACACTATACTGGCAACTCAGATAATACACCTGCTCTTTCACCTACCTCTTCACTGGTCTCCACTGAAACTGTCCATGCACTGTAGTTAACTGATGTATACTTTAGTTGATTAATGAGTTAATAATTAGTGAATTAATTAATAATTAATTCACACCACTCTCACTAGTGTATCAATCAGTTAGACTAGATACAACTAGCTCAACTATGTTTAACTCAGTTAAACTGAACACAACTCCACCAACTACCTCGAGAACATATCAGTTATATAAATTTCTACACACTATTTGACTTCATGCACAATACAAAATCTCTTCTACCATTGATCATTAATTGCGGAAATAAAATCAATTGCATGCACATATTAAAACCATAAACATTCACACATATGAACACAATATTTTTTGGGAAAGATTAAAGCTGAAAACCCCAAACTATCTGCATATTATATGTCATAGAGATCATGTAGCAATCATTATACAAAGCTCCTCACACTTGATCGCATGCTTGGTCTCAAGTATGATGGGTTCAGTGTGGTTTCTTGACAGTGGTGCGTCTTTTCACATGACCGGAGACAAAGATTTGTTTACTGATATGGATGAGAAATATCTTGGAGCGCACATCGAGATAGGCGATGATGGTAGATACAGTGCAACCAGTATTGGTACCATTTCCTTTGAGAGGGAGTCTGGTAAGCCCTTCGTATTTAAGGAAGTGATGCATGTTCCAGGATTGAAGAAGAATCTTATCTCTGTGGCCATGTTAGAAGACAAGGGATATGATGTTGTCTTTAGCGAGGGAAAAGCTTTCCTACATAGTAAGGTAACTGGTGAAACCCAGAGGATAGGGGTTCAAGTTAAGAACCTTTATCAGTTGCAAGTATATGGCTGCATAGCAATGGCAGGCAAGGTAGAAGGAGTGGTGATCTCGGATGAGGGCGAGCTATGGGACAGGAGATTGGGCCATCTTAACCATGTTGCTTTGAAAATTTTGCAGCAAATTTCTACCGGGCTTCCCAAAGGTACACTTGTGCAGTCAGATCAGTGCAAGGGATGTACTTTGGTAAAATTTGTGAAAGCCACCTTTCACGAGAAGGATAGTCGCGCCACGATGATCCTTGAGAGAATTCACACAAAGGTCTGTGGACCTTTCTCAGTAGCTTCGATAGCAAAGCACAGGTACTATGTGATATTTGTTAATGATTTTTCTCGTAAGTGCTGGATCTTCTTCATGCAGAAGAAGAGCGAGACATACTCAAAGTTATATGAGTTCAAGGCACTGGTTGAGAAAGAATCGGGGAAGCAGGTGAAGGCTCTTAGGAGCGACAATGGTAGAGAATTCATCTCTGGCGAATTCAAGGACTTTTACAGCGCAGAAGGAATTCGAAGAGAGCTCATAGCTCCTCATAACCAACAGAAGAATGGGGTCGCGGAGCGAAAGAATAGAATGATTGTGGGTGCTGCGGAGGCAATGTTGCATGATCAGGGCCTTCCCATACACTTTTGGGCTGAGGCATGCAATACTGCAGTTTATGTGCAAAACCGTTGTCCTCACAGGATACTTGGCATGAGTACACCCGAGGAGGCGTTTTCTATTAAGAAGCCTGATATTTCTCATTTGAGGATTTTTGGTTCACCTATTTACATTCATGTGACGAAGGATGCCAGGAAGAAGCTGGAGCTGACTGCAGAGGTTGGGATATTTTTGAGGTACACTGATACACCCCACAACTATCGTGTGTATTTGCCAGATAGTCGCAAGACTGTTGTGCGACGGGATATCAAATTTCATGAGGAGAAAGCCATGAAGTGTTTGCTTGAGAGGGAGCCACACTTGCATGCAGATGAGGAGCTACTAGTTCCTAAGTATGAGCCTTAGGATGTCGATCAGCCACAAGAGGAGGTTCATGGAGTGGAAGAGACCACTCATGCAGCGCCAACCATCAGAGGGTGGAAGCACACTACAGAAGCTGAGCGACTGATTCAGGATGCAGAGAAGATTGTAGGAGCACCTACATCACAGCGTAGATAGAGATAGTCACCTGACTGGTATACTGGATACATGGCTCTTATGAGCAAGTGTATCATGACAGAGCCATCCTCTTTCGAGGAATTTATGGAGGACCCCGCATGGGTAGATGCCATGGTGGAAGAGTATGATTCGATTGTCAGAAACAGTGCATGGGAGATTGTCCCAAGGCCGGAAGGGAAATCAGTGGTAGGTTCGAGATGGATCTACAAAGTGAAGCAAGTAGTTGATGGGAGTGTGGAGAAGTACAAGGCAAGATTTTTTTCCCGAGGCTTCTCACAGATTGAGGGGATCGATTATGAGGATACCTTTGCACCTGTCGCAAGGTATTCTTCCATACGGACGATTCTTGCTCTCTCAGCGCAGATGGGGCGGCACATTCATTAGATGGATGTGAAGACTACGTTACTTAATGGAGTGATTGAGGAGGAGGTGTACATAGAGCAGCCCGAAGGTTTCGAGATCTTTAGCAGCGAGTCGCATGTGTGCAGGCTCAAAAGAGCACTGTATGGGTTGAAACAAGCACCTCGTGCTTGGTACACACGGATAGACAGTTATTTTACTGGACTTGGATTCTCCAAGAGTGAGGAACATCCGAACCTATACCAGATTGTGGTGGAGGGTAAGTTGCTGATCATTGTACTTTATGTAGATGATTTGATTTTGACGGGTGATGAACTGTTGATACACTCATGCAAGGCTGATCTTGCAAAGGAGTTTGAGATGAAGGACTTGGGCCTCCTTCATTATTTAATGGGATTGGAAATTTGGCAGCGCAGTGATGGATTGTTTTTGTCTCAAGGCAAGTATGCCCGGGAGATAGTGGAGAAGTTCAACATGCATGGTTGCAAGCCTATCGACACTCCTCTTCTTGGTGGATGGAGGAAAGAGGATGCTACATCAGCAGAGGTAGTGGATGCCATTGTTTACCGACAGTTGGTGGGGTTGCATATGTATCTAGTCAATACACGACCTAACATATGCTACGATGTTAACCAGCTTTCACAAGCTATGGTTAAGCCTACCAAGCTCTTTTGGAAGGCAGGCAAGCATTAATTGAGATATCTCAGAGGCACATCGGGATATGTATTATGGTACTGACAGTCGAATGAGGTGAAGCTATGTGGCTTCATGGATGCAGATTGTGCAGGGAGCCCAACAGATAGAAAGAGAACATCTGGAGGGATTTTCAGTATCGGGTCGACAACAGTTTCTTGGTACAGTAGGAAGCAGAGATCCGTGGCACTCAGTTCAGTGGAGTCTGAGTACATGGCAGCTATTTTGGCTACATGTGAGGCTATATGGATGAGGAAGATACTGGTTGGGTTTGTTAGACTCCTATACCAATAGGTGTCATTTTTCGTGATTGTCTTGGTGAACTATGAAATATGTTCAAAACTTTTTCTTGTGCAAAGGTGTTCCATATTCTTAAGAAATCAAAAAATTTAAAAAAATTTAAAGAGAGTATACCCTAAAAGAAAATCAAAGGGTAAAAAGAATAAAATGGTCAAAAAATGAAAGAAATGAACCCCAAACAAAAATAGACCAGGAAAGTGTGCAAGTCTAAATGCCACTACTATTTCATTTTTTGTAATAAGCAATTGTGTGCAGCTTGTCAAAATTTTGCCACAATTTATGAAGAGTCAAACTGTTTAAACTTGACTCATTCATTTTTCAATTTCATGTTGCAGAATAGAGAATAAATATCTGACCAAACAGTTTAATCTTGGCAGATAAGTAGATAGGTAGAGTTAATAAAAGGTGCTCAACAGTTTAATCTGAGCCCTTGGATGTAATAAGTGTAGAAATAGATAGGTTTTCCATGTAAACGAAAAAGAAGATTGATAAGGGTTTGCCAGTCCAAGTGCACCCTAATAAAGAAGAGAAAATGGTAGTGTAAAGTAGATAGGGTAGGTAGATGATGTTGCAAATTTTCATTTGATGAATGATGGTGTTAAAATGTGTTAAGAATTTAATTTCATCACAAGTGCAAGAGCTGAACACTACATTGGCAGAATTTCAAAGCAAAACAAGGTCAAAATCATTAACTTCCCATCTCACTTTTTCCCTAACAATTTACTAATTTCCCCTAAGTGCTAAGGAATTTGAAGATTAAAGGGGCTCAAGGCATTTCCTTGACTTTTGGAGGGACCGGACCCTCGTCCCAATAATTGAAAAGACGTAAGTACTTGAAGTTATTCATCATTACACTCATTCACTTTTAATATTTTCCTAAGTAAAATTCCATTTTACTTAGGAAAATCATGCTATATTTCATAAAAATCCCTCAAAATTACTTGCTATTCTAAGTCTAAGTGTTGAAGTTGATATAATGCAAGTTGCTTTAGAAATCTTCACTTTCCTAGTTATGTAAAGTATTTTGAGTTTTCCTTGTTCCCTTGTCATATTAACATTTGATTTTATTTATTAAATCCTTATAACAAATAACCTTTTCCTATATATATAACTTCTTTTATGTAAATAACCCAAAAAACCCTTTTACTATAGGTTTTAGCCAAAGTATTTAAACCCACATGAGGAAATAAAAAACCCGCATTATAAATCCCTTTGGCTAAAAACATATCCATATAACTATCCCCGCCCCTTATAGTAAATGAATCATATTGATTTATTTCTATATAATAAAAAATACATAGAAAAAGGGTTTAAACATATATTTTTATGTTTTAAACGGAAAAAAACAAATAAAACCCGAAAATCTGACCCCGACCCTTCATAAAAACAGAATTAATTAATCACCTGGATTAGTTAATAACCTACCCTCTGCCAATGAAAATACTCCCGAAAAGATTAATTAAGTTAACGGGCCCGCACATTAACTCCCACAACAGCTTTCTGTCCGGATCACCGTTGGATCATCCGCCTGAAGATCTACGGCTCACATGCATTCCGCTACCCATCCTTCGTCTGAGACTTAACGCGCGAAATGGGAGTGGTTTCCAAACAGTGCACTGGCCACGCGTCGTGTGCTCAATGGAATCACTGCCAATTCGTAAAAAACTGCCTGCTCCCAAAAGCCGTGCGGAATATACCACTTACCGCCCATTCCCCGTGACATGTCCATTATACCTGATGACATCATCCTCAAAAATAATAAAAAATTCCTTTTGACTTTACGAATAAAACAAAACTTCACGTAATTTTTATCATTTTGTATATTGAAAGCGACTGTGCCCTCTGTGCGAAGAAATTCAAAATCGACTGTCAAATTACTGTTCAACTGAATTCTACTGAAAGCTACTATCAAACCAGTGTTCCAACATCCATCCGCCGCCAGTTGGTACCTGTTAATCACAATTCTTTTTCTAAAAACAGGTATTTACTCCATTTCGGCCTGAACTCTGAAAGAAACTAAGTTTTCCTTGTTTTTCCACTAAAACAGAGTTAAAAGTTGATTGCTAGTTCGTTCCCTGATCCTAAAAACTGTAAATAATATTCCTGAACTTGCAATTGTACCCATTTCCCCCGTCGAAACCTATAAATCTGCTCAAATTTTCATAAAAATCCCCGAATTTCCGTTTCTTTGAATACACAAGAACCAAAAAAATGGAAGTTCCTGTAGCCCTGAATGTAGCCCCATTGAATGCCCCTCATAGAGATTTGGATTACTTATCATTAGTGGATAAATATTTTCAGATCAAAGATTTAGTTTTCAGTGAAAGCCCCCTTCGAATTTATTGTCGCTGCAGAGACAATTATTTGAATGGCTCAGATATTATTGGGTTATGGGAGTCTGGTCTTCCTAGGTACCTTTTTCCCTCAGTCCATATCTTTCCTGAAATTATCCATTATTGCCATGCTAATTATGATCCAAATCAAAGAGAAGTTTTATCCCCAAGCCAGAATATCCTTTTTCCCATTACTGCTCAATCCATCAATAATATGTTACATTTTCAGCCTAGTGAAGCCCTTACTCCTTTGTTTTTGGGAGAGTTATTGGAGAAATCCACTAAATTATCCCAAGAGGAGTTGACTCGCATTTGCCAAACCTTCATGAGGCCAGAATATCAGCCTACAGGCCCTCCCCATTATGCTAGTGTTTATTTCAATGAAGAAAGTCAAAATATTTTGAGTATGATATCTTTCATAATGGGTTTCAATACCAGTGAGTATGTTGACCATTTAACCCTGGTGTTATTATCTATGTTCACCCCTGGACAACCTCCTGTTGTCAATTACAACTTTTCATCTTTTATCGCAGATAAGATACATGATCAATTGATGAAATTAGAGAATGAGAAAGTATTCAAGTATTCTACTGTCATTTACCATCTCATCCTCTATTACCAGCCAGATACTTTCCCTTTCTATATCAAAAAACTTGATACCCAAGGGAATCCAAGATCTGTTATATTTTGGTTAGCCATTACTCATAGTTCCCCAGATTCTCCCTATTCTTATAATGAGTTGATTGATCTTTTCATACATCCTGCAACTACTTTATTGACAGGAGTTGCCCCTCCAAGACTCAGCAATGAAATTAAGAAAATCCTTCAACTTTCAAAACAGTATAAGATAGGCGACTAGTACTTCTATCAGAATCATACTGAAATTAGAATTTACGGATGTGAATTGAGCCCTTTCAAGTTACCCAGATATGTTCCAATGAGAATTTTTGCACTTGAGTATTTCAGACAAATGAACAATTAAGATATAATCCACTTCTGTAATGCCAAGAAAAAGGCTCAACTCAGGATAAAGAGCCAATTAGGTCCATTTATCTACAGTTATAGGGATGGAGGGGAAGAAGCTCAACAGATATTAGAGGAACGTTGCAAATTACAGAAAAGTTTCTATTGGGTACCCCATGACCCATTCAACTTTATTTGTGATAAAAGAATGAAAAATAAATCATCACCCTACATGCATCGAAGAATCACTGAAATTGAAAAGTATGCTAATACAGATGAATGGGCAGAAGGAACATTAATTGAACAGAATAGTGAAGAAGACAATATGGACAATGTAATGAAAGATCTTCGAAAAATGCTTGACCTAGAATTTTTTGGGCAAGTGCAGGTACCAAACATTGGTCCTTCTTTAGCAGGGAATTTTCAACAAAAATCACAGGAAAACATTCCATCAATTGCAGTTGAATCCAAAGGAAAAGAGAAAGAGCCTGAAATACAAGTGATTGAAACATTCAAAATGACTGAACAACCTCAAACATCTAAGGCACAAGGACAAGTACATGTTCCTCCTCAAACCGATCCAATAGAAATGCCAAACTTGCAAACTCCACTGAATATTGAAAAGGGCAAGAAAAGAGAGGCTGAAGGTCCTACTCCACCTAAGGAATCTTCAAAATAGCCTCCGGCTAAAAGGCAGAAACTTAATCCACTTCCAGAAGTTGAATCATTTGAAGAAATCATTGATATTCCAGAAAGAGAAGATAGTCAGCAAACAAGTTCAGTTAGTGGTACATGCTCTGGTCTTCAAGGAAAGACAACACACAGGCAGTTAAGTCCAGAAATATCTTCTTTTAAACCTCCAATGAAAGATGCAAGAGACATAAAGAAGACTTTCATCAATATAAAAGCAAGGAATGATCCACTGAGGATACAGGTGTATAATCAATATCTTAACATGGCTCAAAAAAATCAAGAGATATTAATGTTAGCTTTTGACATTCAACAGGGTAAAATGGTAATGAGCCATTTTAAACCTAAAGTGCAACAACCACAGACAGCAACTGATTATATCAGAACCAATTTTGAGGTCCTAGAAAAAGATATTCATCCTTTGGACCAGATTGAATTACACAAGTAGACTGGAGAAATGATATATTCTACACTTACTGACAAAGCTATGGTAGCTCATGAATTACAAGATTCTTTGAATAATACAAACACCCAGCTGCAGATTGAGAAAGCTTCTTCCCAAGCAAAGGATAACAGGATAAAATCTTTGGAGGAAGTAATTATTAGTTTGGGTCATAATCCTAAGGATGTTAAGGGCATTGAAGCATTAATCAAGAGGAAAGATGATGGCATTGCTGCATTGAGGAAACAGTTGAAACTACCAGCTTCAAGACACCCTCAGACTGAAGAAGTAATGAAGGAAAATTCAGAAGAAGAGGTGATGGACTTACTTTTAAAAATGAATGAACGACTTGCTGAAATAGAGAAAGAACTTGAGCAAGCATTAAAAGATAAAGAGTCCATTATTCTAACAAAGACAACACAGGCAGCCACAGGAACAGGTACACCAATTACGGGCCAACAAGCAGAGCTAACACAGGTGAACACTTCTGATAAGAGTTCTGATGAATTAATCAAAGCAATGAATGAATTAAAACTGCAGGTGACAGAACTCCAAAGCTAAAAGTATCAGCTTTCCACTCTGGAAAATAAATATGATCAATCAAAAATAAGTATTGCTGAGAAGACAAGAGAAATCAAAAGACTAGAAAAATCAGTTAAAGCATTGGAAAAGGATCTTACAATGGAAAGACCTTTAAGTGAATTAAAAAAAATTATTTGGTATAACATTATTCAATCAATAAAGAACGTTTGGTATTCTATTCAAATGATATATGAACAACAGGATTTAGTCAAATTGGCTCTGGAAGAAATTGAGAGAGCAAGGGAAGAGTTAGGGAATATGCCAGAAGAAGCCAATAGACTTATTAATTATTTGAATACTCAGAATAAGCAGCAACTTGCAGAAGTTGGAATTCGGGACAGAACAAGGACTATCTTGGAAATCAAAAGAGTTTTTACCAAAAGGACTCTTATGCAAAATCTTGAAAGAAGGTGTTCAGACATGCAGCAAGAAATTTTTACCTTCAATGAAAGATTTGATGTTGTGTTAAATAAAGGTTTGCCCAGTCCTGTTAATGTAGAAGGTAGATTAATGGATTTGGAAAGTTTTGTAGCAAAATTAAACAAACAGGTTGATGATCAAGCCAATTCTTCGACCAGTACAGCAGCAGGAACATTGCCAACAGGGAAAAACCTTTATGAAAAATTGGAGGGTTTATTTTATCTTGAACATGAAATAAAACATTTGTTTCCATATCAGCCTAATTTTTTCAAATACACTGAAGCTAATGAAACATTGAGAAAATTGCAAAGAACCAGAGTGCCAGAAGTTCAATGGTGGGATGAGATGAAGGAACTTTTATAAATTTATCCTTAGGTGAAAAATTTTGGCCTATTTTTCTGAGGTATATCTTGGTAAAGGATAAATAGGTGAATAAAAGTCAAAGAGTATCCGTTCAGCAGTTAAAGTGTATCAGTAAGAATAAAAGAGTATCAGACAAGCAAGGCAGTAAAAAAGAATTACTCAAGAAGACAACAATGAGCTAACAAAGGAACTGCTTCCAGCACATTCTAAAAAAGAGGAGACAGCACACAACATCAGCTGATTTATCCTATTTTCGAGACCATCTGTCTCCATTTTTATTGTAACTTATTCATTAGTCACCCTAGATTATATCTCTTTTGTTATGAGATATTTTAAATAATCTTTTGTATAAATAAGCCCTCAATCGAATTAGTGAGGGTGGATTCTTCTACTTTGCTGTAACATTGACTTTTTGGAATAAAAGTGCTTTGGAGAAATTTCTTTGTGGCTTGCTGGATGATGAATTGAAGCTCAAGACTTTTTGCAGGATTCATGTGTCAAACTACAGTTCAATAAGTCTTTTCTATCCTATGTTTTAAGTTTTATATCTGTTTATAATATCACTGTGTTCCATTTTTGAATAATTGACATAAAAGAATAAATCAGAACTTACTTAAGTGTACTCTGATTTCAATTGTGATTATTCTAAATGTTTTCTTCTAAACTGGTTATAAGCAACGAATTCTTAATTGCTCTTTTTTCGCTGGTTTAAGCATTTTGATTACTATAGTAAAGAATTCTTAACTGCTCTTTATTTGTAATCATTCATTTTCTTTCTTTGAACATGTTGAAATATTCTTAATTTCCTTTCATCCCTTCAAAATCCATTCCATTCACTTTAATTTCTAAAATTGTTCTTTGTTTGGCTATCTTGCCCTGCAAAGCCATCTTGTGTGTAGAATATTAATCCAGTAAAGCCATCCTTTCGACTCCATAGCCCAATGGCCTGAAAATATTCAACCTTGCCCTTAGTTGGTGGATTCCACCATTCAAATTCAAAAAAAATTCTTGGACTTATAACTAGCCTAAAACTTTCTAAGAACAAAGCTAAATTTTAAAGAGAGAGCCCTCTCTGGATACATATTGGCTAGATTCTGTATCTGAAGGTTGGTTAGTGGTTACCTCGGGTTTCTTTCCTTTTCTTACAACTTCAAGGAAGGCCTGAGTGATAACATAGTGGCGACCATACTGGGGATCTGAATATCTTTATTGTCAATATTGTTTGCTTATAATCTATGGACAGAGTCTTAAGATCAGCGAGGTAGCCTTTGAAATGCTTTTGCTCTACAATTGCATAGTAAATAAATGCTGCTTCATTCTATCTCTGGTTTAGCTTAGTAACTAAACTTTAGTTTCAAACATTCAATCAGACTCTCTAGTTCAATAAATCTTTGAGAAAAATTTAATTAAAAATCTAAAACTTCTTGAAGAAAATTGTCGAAGTTGTATTTTTCATTCCATTTAAAAACCAAAAAAAAATTATCTAGAAAACTGACTGGGGAAGACTAACCTTTTTCTTCAGAAATACTTTACAGGTTCAGATCTGATCTATGATGGTGGACAGTGATCAGACACACAGAGGTTAAAATCATCCACTTGGCGACTCCAAATCCATTTCACAATCAAGACTCCACTGGAGGAATGAACCTGGAAGAACAATATGGAAAGATCAAGCTTTCAAATTGGATCTTAATCCAAGACATTATGTTCTTTCTCCTTAAGAATTTTTTTCAATATGTATTGTATTTTATATAAGGATCTAACTTGGTTGTACAGATACCGTGCCCTTTAATTATGGCTGATTTTCAAGATGATCCAAGAATAAAATGAAGATATGCTCCCATGAGCAGAAATCACATACCTGGATTTCCACACAAACTACCGAAGGTAAATTGGGGTGAAAATCTGCCCATGTTTCAAGATGAGAATATTGATAATCCTTTACTACATCTCATTAAATTTCATATACACTCATCAAGATTGAAGGGTGATTGGCATGAGTATTGCCTCATGAAGATATTCATGGGAACCTTAGAAGGAAAATCAAGGGAATGGTACGAAGCTCTCAAACCTGCAAGTTTGTTTTCTCTAAAAGATTTTCATAAGGCATTTTATGAGCATTACAAAGAAGATTTTCCATCTTTATCATTAGCTGAAAATTGTTGTGATCAAGCTGAAGATCTTATACATTACCTTAAAAATATTGATGAAGATTTTGGAAATTGGTTTTCTGAAGATTTATTAGAAGAAGTCCAAAACTTTCATTCTCAAGTTAAATGTCATAATAATCAAGAGGAGTTAAACAAAGATGAAATAAGTCATGAGATAAATCAAGATCCACAAAACCCCTCTGTATTAACAAATGATGTTTCATTTAATGTTTTGAATGGAGTTAAAGAAAATAATCAACCTCATGATCAAATTTTAGATAAGGGAAAAAAAAATTGTCATTTCAATTTAAGAATTCAGAGATTCCCACCCCCCCTCACCGAAGAAGAAATCAATTTGCTTCTAAACATGCAACCATCCTCAAAATATTTACATAATGAAGAAATTGTTTCTACTTCTTCTAATGTTGATGAATGTAATAAAGTTTTTATCCATGAAGGGATAGAAGAACAAGTTGATGCTCATGTTATTCTACTTTCCCAAAAAAGCCCATTGCTTGATAGCACTCCTATTGAGCAAAACAATAATTTTCAAAAAGAATTCAACCAATATAATCAAGATGTATTTGGATTGTTGGAAGAGAAATATACTGATCCAATGTTTATAATTGATGACATTCCTTATTCTGAAGACTTGCCTAAATATGATCAATATGATTTCCCAATTCAAGATAATTTCACAGAACAATCACTAGCTATTTTGAGGGATGAGATATTAGAACTTCAGCTTGATGAGGATTTTCTAAGGGATTTCTTTCTTCTCTTGAAATCAAGAAAATTTTCTCCTCAAGTTAAAAAATGGCTTCTTGATATAATTTCTGAAAATTATGAAAATGAAATCAAACTTTTGCATTCTCAAATTCAGTCATACAATTTCCGAAATCCTAAAGAATTCTTTGAAAATCTTCCTTCTCCAAAGCAAGAGGAAATTGTACTATCTTTTGACTTGCATATTGAAGATGATTATTCTTTCAAACACAAGACTAAAGAAATAAGTTCATGGTCTAATATTCATAATTCAACTGAACAATTAGTCATTGAAGGCCTAGAAGTAAATAACATACATCATGCTTTTATTGATCCTATATCAGATTATATGAAGAATCTTTTGAGCCCAAATCTACAAACATGTTTTCTCTATAAGGATCAAATACATCAAAAGTGGCCTTTACACATCATATCATTTATTATAAAGGCACATGATCATAATATACTTCCAATTTTGATCACAAGCAATCAAGTTATCCATTTATTTTTACAGCTACTTGATTGGCTTCATTGGCATTTTTGTATTACCTGATTTAATAAGATTTTTAGTAGATTAGAGAAGGCAAATGAGTGCTAATAAGCTCATAATTTTGAGCATTTTTTTTAGCTTTCAATTTTCAGCTAGTTTTTCATTAAGTTGGTTTGAAAATTTTTGTGTGTTGTTTTAGTTTCAGATTGGATTTCAGGTTTTAGAAAAAGGACTATGTTCAATTCAAGATTTTCAGCCACAGAAAATGCATGTTTGAGATTGGACCAAGACAGAAGATTTCCAACTGGGAAACACAATTTAGATTGGATGGTGACTTACTGAAGTTGAAGCCCGAAGTGAAGGCCCTAATCTTCAGAATTTTTACTATCATATATACAATAAATTCACCAGAAAAAAGAAGATTACATGGTTCAGTTTGAAGACATTTTGAGGCATCTGACCTGCTATTCTTGAATTTTCGCCAGGAAAAGCCATCCCCAAGTGGAGCCAGTGTTAGACTCCTATACCAATAGGTGTCATTTTTCATGATTGTCTTGTTGAACTATGCAATATGTTCAAACCTTTTTCTTGTGCAAAGGTGTTCCATATTCTTAAAAAATCAAAAAATTTAAAAAATGTAAAGAGGGTATACCCTAAAAGAAAATCAAAGGGTAAAAAGAATAAAATGGTCAAAAAATGAAAGAAATGAACCCCAAACAAAAATAGACCAGGAAAGTGTGCAAGTCTAAATGCCACTACTATTTCATTTTCTGTAATAAGCAATTGTGTGCAGCCTGTTAAACTTTTGCCACAATTTATGAAGAGTCAAATTGTTTAAACTTGACTCATTCATTTTTCAATTTCATGTTGTAGAATAGAGAATAAATATCTGACCAAACAGTTTAATCTTGGCAGATAAGTAGATAGGTAGAGTTAATAAAAGGTGCTCAACAGTTTAATCTGAGCCCTTGGATGTAATAAGTGTAGAAATAGATAGGTTTTCCATGTAAAAGAAAAAGAAGATTGATAAGGGTTTGCCAGTCCAAGTGCACCCTAATAAAGAAGAAAAAATGGTAGTGTAAAGTAGATAGGGTAGGTAGATGATGTTGCAAATTTTCATTTGATGAATGATGGTGTTAAAATGTGTTAAGAATTTACTTTCATCACAAGTGCAAGAGCAGAACACTACATTGGCAGAATTTCAAAGCAAAACAAGGTCAAAATCATTAACTTCCCATCTCACTTTTTCCCTAACAATTTACTAATTTCCCCTAAGTGCTAAGGAATTTGAAGATTAAAGGGGCTCAAGGAATTTCCTTGACTTTTGGAGGGACCGGACCCTCGGCCCAATAATTGAAAAGACCTAAGTACTTGAAGTTATTCATCATTACACGCATTCACTTTTAATCTTTTCCTAAGTAAAATTCCATTTTACTTAGGAAAATAATGCTATATTTCATAAAAATCCCTCAAAATTACTTGCTATTCTAAGTCTAAGTGTTGAAGTTGATATAATGCAAGTTGCTTCAGAAATCTTCACTTTCCTAGTTGTGTAAAGTATTTTGAGTTTTCCTTGTTCCCTTGTCAAATTAACATTTGATTTTATTTATTAAATCCTTATAACAAATAACCTTTTCCTATATATATAACTTCTTTTATGTAAATAACCCAAAAAAACCATTTTACTATAGGTTTTAGCCAAAGTATTTAAACCTACATGAGGAAATAAAAACCCGCAATATAAATCCCTTTGGCTAAAAACATATCCATATAACTATCCCCGCCCCTTATAGTAAATGAATCATATTGATTTATTTCTATATAATAAAAAATACATAGAAAAAGGGTTTAAACATATATTTTTATGTTTTAAACGGAAAAAAAACAAATAAAACCCGAAAATCTGATCCCGACCCTTCATAAAAACGGAATTAATTAATCACCTGGATTAGTTAATAACCTACCCTCCGCTAATGAAAATATTCCCGAAAAGATTAATTAAGTTAACGGGCCCGCACATTAACTCCCACAACAGCTTCCTGTCCAGATCACCGTTGGATCATTTGCCTGAAGATCTACGGCTCACACGCATTCCGCTACCCATCCTCCGTCAGAGACTTAACACGCGAAATGGGAGTGGTTTCCAAACAGTGCACTGGCCACGCGTCGTGTGCTCAATGGAATCGCTGCCAATTCATAAAAAATCGCCTGCTCCCAAAATCGGTGCGGAATATACCGCTTACCGCCCATTCCTCGTGACATGTCCATTGTACCCAATGACATCATCCTCAAAAATAATAAAAAATTCCTTTTGACTTTACGAATAAAACAAAACTTCACGCAATTTTTATCATTTTGTATATTGAAAGCGACTATGCCCTCTGTGCGAAGAAATTCAAAATCGACTGTCAAACTACTGTTCAACTGAATTCTGCTGAAAGCTACTATCAAACCAGTGTTCCAACATCCATCCGCCGCCAGCTGGTACCTGTTAATCACAATTCTTTCTCTAAAAACAGGTATTTACTCCATTTCACCCTGAACTCTGAAAGAAACTTTGTTTTCCTTGTTTTTCCACTAAAACAGAGTTAAAAGTTGATTTCTAGTTCGTTCCCTGATCCTAAAAACTGTAAATAATATTCCTAAACTTGCAATTGTACCCATTTCCCCCGTCAAAACCTATAAATCTGCTCAAATTTTCATAAAAATCCCCGAATTTCCGTTTCTTTGAATACACAAGAACCAAAAAAATGGAAGTTCCTGTAGCCCTGAATGTAGCTCCATTGAATGCCCCTCATAGAGATTTGGATTACTTATCATTAGTGGATAAAGATTTTCAGATCAAAGATTTAGTTTTCAGTGAAAGCCCCCTTCAAATTTATTGTCGCTGCAGAGACAATTATTTGAATGGCTCAGATATTATTGGGTTATGGGAGTCTGGTCTTCCTAGGTACCTTTTTCCCTCAGTCCATATCTTTCCTGAAATTATCCATTATTGCCATGCTAATTATGATCCAAATCAAAGAGAAGTTTTATCCCCAAGCCAGAATATCCTTTTTCCCATTACTGCTCAATCCATCAATAATATGTTACATTTTCAGCCTAGTGAAGCCCTTACTCCTTTGTTTTTGGGAGAGTTATTGGAGAAATCCACTAAATTATCCCAAGAGGAGTTGACTCGCATTTGCCAAACCTTCATGAGGCCAGAATATCAGCCTACAGGCCCTCCCCATTATGCTAGTGTTTATTTCAATGAAGAAAGTCAAAATATTTTGAGTATGATATCTTTCATAATGGGTTTCAATACCAGTGAGTATGTTGACCATTTAACCCTGGTGTTATTATCTATGTTCACCCCTGGACAGCCTCCTGCTTTCAAGTACAACTTTGCATCTTTTATTGCAGATAAGATACATGATCAATTGATGAAATTAGAGAATGAGAAAGTATTCAAGTATTATACTGTCATTTACCATCTCATCCTCTATTACCAGTCAGATACTTTCCCTTTCTATATCAAAAAACTTGATACCCAAGGGAATCCAAGATCTGTTATATTTTGGTCAGCCATTACTCATAGTTCCCCAGATTCTCCCTATTCTTATAATGAGTTGATTGATATTTTCATACATCCTGCAACTACTTTATTGACAGGAGTTGCCCCTCCAAGACTCAGCAATGAAATTAAGAAAATCCTTCAGCTTTCAAAACAGTAATAGGCGATTGGTACTTCTATCAGAATCATACTGAAATTAGAATTTACGGATGTGAATTGAGCCCTTTCAAGTTACCCAGATATGTTCCAATGAGACTTTTTGCACTTGAGTATTTCAGACAAATGAACAATTAAGATATAATCCACTTCTGTAATGCCAAGAAAAAGGCTCAACTCAGGATAAAGAGCCAATTAGGTCCATTTATCTGCAATTCTAGGGATGGAGGGGAAGAAGCTCAACAGATATTAGAGGAATGTTGCAGATTACAGAAAATTTTCTATTGGGTACCCTATGACCCATTCAAATTTATTTGTGACAAAAGAATGAAAAATAAATCAGCACCCTACATGCATCGAAGAATCCCTGAAATTGAAAAGTATGCTAATACAGATGAATGGGTAGAAGGAACATTAATTGAACAGAATAGTGAAGAAGACAATATGGACAATGTAATGAAAGATCTTGGAAAAATGCTTGACCTAGAATTGTTTGGGCAAGTGCAGGTACCAGACATTGGTCCTTCTTCAGCAGGGAATTTTCAACAAAAATCACAGGAAAACATTCCATCAATTCCAGTTAAATCCAAAGGAAAAGAGAAAGAGCCTGAAATACAAGTGATTGAAACATTCAAAATGACTGAACAACCTCAAACATCTAAGGCACAAGGACAAGTACAGGTTCCTCCTCAAACCAATCCAATAGAAATGCCAAACTTGCAAACTCCACTGAATATTGAAAAGGGCAAGAAAAGAGAGGCTGAAGGTTCTACTCCACCTAAGGAATCTTCAAAACAGCCTCCGGCTAAAAGGCAGAAACTTAATCCACTTCCAGAAGTTGAATCATTTGAAGAAATAATTGATATTCCAGAAAGAGAAGATAGTCAGCAAACAAGTTCAGTTAGTGGTACATACTCTGGTATTCAAGGAAAGACAACACACAGGCAGTTAAGTACAAAAATATCTTCTTTTAAACCTCCAATTAAAGATGCAGGAGACATAAAGAAGACTTTCATCAATATAAAAGCAAGGAATGATCCACTGAGGATACAGGTGTATAATCAATATCTTAAAATGGCTCCAAAAAATCAAGAGAGATTAATGTCAGCTTTTGACATTCAACAGGGTAAAATGCTAATGAGCCATTTTAAACCTAGAGTGCAACAACCACAAACAGCAACTGATTATATCATAACCAATTTTGAGGTCCTAGCAAAATATATTCATCATTTGGACTAGATTGAATAACACAAGCAAACTGGAGAAATGATATATTCTACACTTACTGACAAAGCCATGGCAACTCATGAATTACAAGATTCTTTGAATAATACAAACACCCAGCTGCAGATTGAGAAAGATTCTTCCCAAGCAAAGGGTAACAGGATAAAATTTTTGGAGGAAATAATTATCAGTTTGGGTCATAATCCTAAGGATGTTAAGGGCATTGAAGCATTAATCAAGAGGAAAGATGATGACATTGCTGCATTGAGGAAACATTTGAAACTACCAGCTTCAAGACACCCTCAGACTGAAGAAGTAATGAAGGAAAATTCAGAAGAAGAGGTGATGGACTTACTTTTAAAAATGAATGAACGACTTGCTGAAACAGAGAAAGAACTTGTGAAAGCATTAAAAGATAAAGAGTTCATTATTCTAACAACGACAACACAGGCAGCCACAGGAACAGGTACACCAATTACAGGCCAACAAGCAGAGCTAACACAGGTGAACACTTCTGATAAGAGTTCTGATGAATTAATCAAAGCAATGAATGAATTAAAACTGCAGGTGACAGAACTCCAAAGCGTAAAGTCTCAGCTTTCCACTCTGGAAAATAAATATGATCAATCAAAAATAAGTATTGCTGAGAAGACAAGAGAAATCAAAAGACTAGAAAAATCAGTTAAAGCATTGGAAAAGGATCTTACAATGGAAAGACCTTTAAGTGAATTAAAAGAAATTCTTTGGTATAACATTATTCAATCAATAAAGAACGTTTGGTATTCTATTCAAATAATATATGAACAGCAGGATTTAGTCAGATTGGCTCTAGAAGAAATTGAGAGAGCAAGGGAAGAGTTAGGGAATATGCCAGAAGAAGCCAACAGACTTATCAATTATTTGAATACTCAGAATAAGCAACAACTTGCAGAAGTTGGAATTCAGGACAGAACAGGGACTATCTTGGAAATCAAAAGAGTTTTTACCAAAAGGACTCTTATGAAAAATCTTGAAAGAAGGTGTTCAGACATGTAGCAAGAAATTTTTACCTTCAAAGAAAGATTTGATGTTGTGTTAAATAAAGGTTTTCCCAGTCCTGTTAATACAGAAGGTAGATTAATGGATTTGGAAAGTTTTGTAGCAAAAGTAAACAAACAGGTTGATGATCAAGCCAGTTCTTCGACCAGTACAGCAGCAGGAACATTGCCAACAGGGAAAAACCTTTATGAAAAATTGGAGGGTTTATTTTATCTTGAACATGAAATAAAACATTTGTTTCCATATCAGCCTAATTTTTTCAAATACACCGAAGCTGATGAAACATTGAGAAAATTGCAAAGAACCAGAGTGCCAGAAGTTCAATGGTGGGATGAGATGATGGAACTTTTATAAAATTTATCCTTGGGTAAAAATTTTGGCCTATTTTACTGAGGTATATCTTGATAAAGGATAAATAGGTGAATAAAGGTCAAAGAGTAACAATTCAGCAGTTAAAGTGTATCAGTAAGAATAAAAGAGTATCAGACAAGCAAGGCAGTCAGAAAAGAATTACTCAAGAAGACAGCAACGAGCTAAAACAAAGGAACTGCTTCCAGCACATTCTAAAAAAGAGGAGACAGCACACAACATCAGCTGATTTATCCTATTTACGAGACCATCTGTCTCCATTTTTAGTGTAACCTATTCATTAGTCACCCTAGATTATATCTCTTTTGTTATGAGATATTTTAAATAATATTTTGTATAAATAAGCCCTCGATTGACTTATTGGGGGTGGATTCTTGTACTTTGCTGTAACATTGATTTTTTGGAATAAAAGTGTTTTGGAGAAACTTCTTTGTGGCTTGCTGGATGATGATTTGAAGCTCAAGACTTTTTGCAGGATTCATGTGTCAGACTATAGTTCAATAAGTCTTTTCTATCCTATGTTTTAAGTTTTATATCTGTTTATAATATCACTGTGTTCCATTTCTAAATAATTGACATAAAAGAATAAATCAGAACTTACTTAAGTGTACTTTGATTTCAATTGTGATTATTCTAAATGTTTTCTTCTAAACTGGTTATAAGCAACGAATTCTTAATTTCTCTTGTTTCGCTAGTTTAAGAATTTTGATTACTATAGTAAAGAATTCTTAACTGCTCTTTATTTGTAATAATTCATTTTCTTTCTTTGAACATGTTGAAATATTCTTAATTGCCTTTCATCCCTTCAAAATCCATTCCATTCACTTTAATTTCTAAAATTGTTCTCTGTTTGGCTATCTTGCCCTGCAAAGCCATCTTGTGTGTAGAATATTAATCCAGTAAAGCCATCCTTTCGACTCCATAGCCCAATGGCCTGAAAATATTCAACCTTGCCCTTAGTTGGCGGATTCCACCATTCAAATTCAAACAAAATTCTTAGACTTATAACTAGCCTAAAAATTTCTAAGAACAAAGCTAAATTTTAAAGAGAGAGCCCTCTCTGGATACAGATTGGCTAGATTCTGTATCTGAAGGTTGGTTAGTGGTTACCTCGGGTTTCTTTCCTTTTATTACAACTTCAAGGAAGGTCTGAGTGATAACAGGGTTGTTCGATTCACACATAGATCCTACTGTGATATATTGTGATAATCAGAGTTGCATCAAACTCTCGGTTAATCTAGTATTTCATGATAGATCTAAACACATTGACATCCGGCATCATCATATCAGAGATTGTTTGCAACGGAAGATCATGTTACTTTCTTACATTCCTACGGAGGATCAGGATGCTGATATCTTGACGAAGGCGCTCAGCAGGAGAAAATTTGAATACCACAGAGGTAGGATCGGGGTGGCAGATAATCCCTATCTTGTTGAGAGGGAGTGTTGATATTGCAACAAGATGATGAGCTTAGTGGAAAGAATTTGCCTTCACTAAGTGGGCCCACAGGCTATTTTTGGCACAAATCTATTTTTAGACTATGTCTATTTTTAGAGATGTCGATCATATTCTATGAGTTGTAGGATGCTATTTGTGGATGGTTGGTTAAGTTGGAAAAATAGATGGACTTCTATTTTTAGACATATTGGGCGGTGTTGTTGATCCTAGAGACAGCCTAGAGTTGTGATAGACCAGTGCCTAGGACATCTTATCTTAGCAAGGAGCATATGGTATAACAAAGGAAGTTATCAATAAAAAAGCTCTCATGCTATCTCTTATAAATAAGGAATATCAACCTGAATGGGACAGAGACCTTCAGAAACTGATGCAGAGGAAAGAATATTGCAGAGGCGACATGCAAAACTCCAATATGAAAGCAACAAACAATTCAGAGACAACTCACTGTAAAGAGGGCCAATTCAGAAATACCTCACAGAAATAAATTATCAGAAGGTGTATGTAGTGAATGAAACATTGAGAGAATATTAGTTGTCATTGAGCTGATATACAGATACACAATACCACCATGTAATGGGCGTACCAATCTAAGAATCCATACATGACAATAGCGTTTTAAAAACACCCTCCCAAAGCAACTAATATAGCAGAAATACGGTTTAGATGAATAGTGGAACAAAATATCATGCATGAGCCATATTTAAAGCGCTTGACTAATTCGAGCATGGGTATCAACTAGGATAAATCCATACCAAAAATCAGTGAGCCACTCACATTTCAAAACATGATACAGGAAAGATGGATGAAATGAAATGATCTATTAAAATAAAACATAAGAGAGAAAGTTACACACTGTGAGATACCAAAGACCAGAATCCTCTTAACAGATGGAACTCCTCCTCACTGAGACCCTATGGGCTCTGAGCCTTCATACAAGAGTTCGACAAAATGTTTACAAAAATCCGTTCACTGCATAATTTTCTGATAGAATCTGGAACCTTAAATCATCTGTTCTTCTGGAGCTTTATAGGAGAAAAAGAAAGCTCGAAAAAGGATTAGGTGATGAATATTAAGTTTGCTTCATTAATACAGAATGGCGGAAGCGTGCACGCCCATACTGCTTGATGACTTTCTAATGTTGTTTGTACCCTGTTGCCTGTTTCCTAAAATAAATGTACTGGGTTAAAAACTCTTTAGGAACACGACAAAGGAATAAAATCGCATAGACATTCCATCCTTTCCTGAAAGAAAATGGTGCCGAAAAGAAAGCTTTAGAGTATGTTTCTTGCGAATGGTACCCTCTTCTTTTAAAACCCTGAATTACGGTTTAAGATCTTAAATGCTAAAAATTGAATCCCTCAATCATTCACTGATATTTTTCTGCTGCTCCATTAATATCTCCCTCTGCGCAATTTGTGCTTTAAATGACTCTGGAGGGTTTGGCAGATTTTAACCCTGCTTCTTTAATGGAAGTCTTGTTGACATACCTTCCCAGGCCTTTCTCCATAATTATAGCCTCTAAAAAATGGTACTTTGATGTATTCTCTATTACAGCAACAGAGACTGTGAATCATGGCAGTTTTTTGCCGTTGTGACCCTGCAAAACCCGCAAACTCGTTAGGAAAACCATGCACGGGGAGGGTGGATGCAGTGGCAATAACTGTGTAGCAACGTGGCATGATGAAATGGCGGAAGAATGTGGGGTGGCGACGAAAATGTAGTGGAACGATGGTGAATGGACTGGGTGGATAAATGCATTGGTGAAGTTTGGCGGAGCGCAGCAAATGAAAAACCTTTGAATTTGACCTTTTGAATGAAATATAAGGAAGACGGAAGAAAATACTACAAATGACACGTGGAATGGTGACGTGGCGGGAGCTGAGAAGTGGTGTGGCGTGGGTTTAGCCTAGACCATCCGATCTTAGGAGGAGATCGACAGTGAAAAACGTATAGGGGGGCAATGAGATGGTAGGCCATGGGCACTGTTGACTTGGACTAACACCCGTGCAGCTTCGCGGCGCAATTACCGTCAGATAGATCGCCCCCGATCGGACGGCTCACGTGCATATCGCGTCGGGTCTTTGATCGGATGATAATGCGTGATGAAGGGTGGTTTTTGAGCCATATGCGGAGACACGTGGTAAACACTATATGGAATCACTCCGGATTGAGAAATACCGCCCGCCTCCGAAAGGTGGTGTGATATAAACCACCTGTTTTGTATAGTGCATGGAGCGGGGACCACCAGGGCGGGAGTACTATGAGCTGTTGATCTGCGGTTTAAATGGAAGGCGGACAGGCGATGCGGGCGATGAACGGAGTGGGCCATGGGCGCGATGGAGACTTGCGAATGCCGCCAGATCTTTACAGATCGACGGTTATAAACGCGCCCGATATATATATATGTGCATGATGAGCACTTCTGGGTTTAGCGCTTGGTATGGCATCCAGGTTACATGGAGAAAATGACTGAGGGGCTAGGGCTGAAAGGTGCCAAACCTTATATATTTTCAAATGTGGGTTTTGGCCAATTTTAATGCGATTTTGAGGCTAAGCAAAGGTAACGATGAGCAGAAAACGAATTTCTCAGGGCGAAAGAGGGGTTTTTGGAAGGTTTAAGCAAGGTTTCTTATCAAAGTTTCAATAGAATGCTGATCTGATCAACATTGGCTCCATCTGGGGATAGCACGTTCATCCCTGGACGTGTCAAGAACTTCGCAGACCATATGATAATCATCTGTGCTAACTCTGCTCTTCAGCACTTCTACCTTTCTTTTCCATAATTCATCACGACACCCACATTATTTCAAACAAGAGTGAAAACAAACTAATATACAGTATAATAAATCAGGCTATCTCTGCCTGAATTAGAACTGGAAGTAGGGTTTAAGAAACTGACCATTTACAGGGGCATCAAGCAAGTCACCCTATAAATTTTCCAACTTGAAAGTATTGTTACCTCCTTGTTCCACAATTTTGAAAGGACCAAACCAAAGTGGGTCGAATTTACCATGTTTTCCTTTTTCATTCCTCCGGATATCCCACCTGAGCACTAGATCACCAATCAACGAATTCCTATCCTTGGCATGCTAATCAAAAAGGTGTTTCATCTTCTCTTGATACTCTGTCAACCTTTGATTTACCTAGCTTCATGTTTCCTCCAATTCTACCAGCTGATTTATTCTCCTGGTCATGTCATCAGGCTCTTCTTGACCTTCCTGCATGAATTGGGCCACTGGTAGGGCTAACTGTATAGGGAACACTGCTGCCCTCCCATATACTAATTCATATGGGGATTTTCCAGTTTCTCTCTTGCTAGTAATTCTATTTTCCCACAGAGATAATTTCAACTGAGAATCCCAATTTCTCTGATTTTCATTTATAGCCTTCTTCAGTGCTCTTACTAGGGTTTTATTGGAAGACTCTGCCAAGCCATTTCCCTGTGGATAATAAGTTGTAGAGTGACTTAGTGTGATGTTATACTGCTAAAAGAAACTCACAAACTTTGTAGACTTGAAGGCCTGCGCATTATCAGTCACTATTCTAGCAGGGCAACCAAACCTGGATATGATGTTTTCTTCCATGAACTTTATTATCACAGTATCTGTGGTGTTCCTCGCAGGTATGGCTTCCACCCAATTTGTGAAATAATCAGTGGCAGTTAAAATCCACTTATACTGACCACTCGATCGAGGATGTATCTCACCTATAAAATCAATTCCCCATTGTCGGAACGGTTCATCCACATGCACGAGAATCATGGGCAAAGGTGCCAATTTCTGTCTCTTAGCAAATTTTTGACACTTCTCATAGGCTCTTACCCGGGCGAAAACGTCTCCAAAAAGCTTGGGCTAGTAAAAACCAGCCTTCAGGATCTTGTGAGCAGTGGCCCTCCAACTGTAATGACCCCCACAGATACCTTCATGAAATTCGGCTATAATGCTCTCTACCTCATCCTCTGTGAGACATAGGATTAGGATGCCTGAGGGATCTCGCCAGTATAGCCGGCCATTGGCAACTATGTACTTCTGTGATTTTAAACTCAGAGTTCTATATTTAGCTTTATCGCAGCTTGGAGGGCAGCTGAGTGTGAGGAGATATTCTACTATCTCTTTGTACCATTGACTGGTGAGGCACTTTACATGTATTTCTGGAGTAGCTACCCCAATTCCCTGTCTCTCTTCTTTTTCCTCAGATTCCTCACTTCCTATTATGGACAAATTTATATCCAAAGCCTGATAATTTGACTCAGATAAGATCTTGGCTAGCCCTTGTCCTTTGATCAAATTAGTAGGGCGAATGTCTAATTCATACTCCTGTATCTTAGCAATCCACTTTCCCCTTTTTCCTTCACTATCCCCTTGGATAAGAATGTCTTTTACAGCAGCTGTAGGCACAAATGCGGTGATATGGGACTGCAAGATATACATGCGGAATGCTTTGAGGGATTTTACTAGGGCGTATGCTTGCTTTTCCAATATGTTATATTTCAATTCTGGATCACGGAGCACCTGACTGAAGAAGTCAATGGGCTACTCGTACCCCTCCTCATTTTTCTGCAATAAAACTCCTGCTATTGTATGAGGTGATGCAAAAGAAAAAATCTTGAAAGGTTTAGCATAATCTGGTCCAACTAGCAAAGGGGCTTCTGCAAAAGCATTTTTTATCCTGATAAAGGCCTCTTGTGATTCCTGGGACCACTTAACTTCATTATCTTTCTTCAGCATGTCAGTTATATGTCTAACTATTTCAGCATACTTAGGGATAAACCTCCTCAGGAAATTAATGCGCCCTAGGAACACTTGTACCTCTTTCTTATTTCTAGGAAGAGCGATACCATTTATAACCTCTACCCTCTTAGGATCTATCTTCACCCCATCTTTAGTCACAATGTGTCCCAAAATTTTACACTCTTATAATGCAAATAAAGAATTCTGAGGGTTAAGAGAGAGACCATACCTTCTGCATTTCTCAAAGGTTCTACGCAGATGCTCAATGTGCTCAGTATCATTCTTTGAAAATACAGTGATATCATCGAGGTAGACTACCAGGAATTTATCTTGCTCCCCAACAAAAGCAATTTCCATGGCCCTTTGAAAAGTGGCCCCTACATTAATCAATCCAAAAGGCATCCTGGCATACATAAATGTACCCCATGGTGTAGTGAAAGCAGTCTTCTTTTGATCTTCTGGAAATACAACTACCTGATTATAACCAGAGAATCCATCCATCATTGACATCCTAGAGGCTCGAACCACTTTCTACAGGATGTGATCCATCTTAGGCAGTGGATAATTATCCTTTAAGGATGCTCTGTTTAAATTTCTGAAATCTACGCATAGCCTTATTTCCCCATTCTTCTTTTGGACATGGACCAAGTTTTCCACCCATTCAGAGTACCTCAATGGCACAATTATTTTGGCCTTTAACAGCTTCTTAATTTCCTTCTTAATAGAAGGAAGCAACAGGGGATTTATTTGTCTGAGCTTCTGCTTATGAGGCTTTGCACCCTCCTTTAGTGGGATTTTGTGCTGCATTATACTGATGTCAAAAGTTTTCAAATCCTGATAGGACCATGCAAACACATCTTTGTAAGACTGAAATAATTTCTGATATAGCCCTTTATATTCTTCTGGGACTTTCTTGGACAGTTTTACAATTTTGGGGTCAGCATCAGTACCAAGATTCAGGTCTTCTACCTAGTTTTCTTTTACCACTTTGCTTGGCTGCAGTGAGACATCATTTTTGTCAAATAATATTTCTAGAGGCACCAGACCTCTAGGTATAATGTTTCCCTTTAACTGCAACACTTTATTACCTACCATTTTCTCCTCCCAATTTCTTTCTGAAGTGTCTTCAGGCTCAGCTTTTTCTTCAGCATCAATCTCCATATTGGAGAATTCCCCTATGGTTTCCAGGAATCTCTTCATCTTTTCTTCATCCTAAAATACCTGCCAGTGCTTGATGTTATCTGGGATTGACGGCCGGTAACGTACCTCAATTTCATATCTTAAAAGAGGGTTCTGAGGTGGACGAAATGTACTAGTAGCCACAGCAATGGAATCAGCCATCCTATTCTGGTCTCGGGGCATGAACTGGATATTGAATGCCAAGAAGAAATTTTCCACCACGTCCCACACTTCATTCCTATAAGCCCTCAGCTGAGGATGTTTGGTCTGACACTGATTCCTGACATGTCTAACCACCAGTTTTGAATCTCCTAGAACTTTCAAACTTTTTATATTCATGTTCTTGGTTGTCTGCAATCCTAACAGAAGTACTTCATATTCAGCCACATTGTTAGTAGCTTCATATTCCAGTTTGAAGGAAAATGGGACCCATTTCGCTGTAGGAGAAATCAATAATATTCCAGCTCCATTACCTTCTTTTGAATTTTCTCCATCGAAATGAAGTGTCCAGATCCCTGCTTCATGGTTCTCTGAGGGATGTTCAGTCTTGATCTAGCAGAAGGATGGTTCATGAGCATAATCTTGATCTTCTTCCAGCATCAAGCATGAGAAATCTCCTTCTTTACTGTGGACTGGTGAATTAACAGAGTTGTCAGCCTTAGTCACCATCTTGACAAATCTAGTCTCCCTTTACAACCTCCTCTCCTGGCCACCAAAAACTGGGATAGTGGCATATGTTAAATACAACTTAATTGACCCACCAATTTTTGTTCCCCAGGACCTTGACAGTAACATGCCAAAGCGAGTTGGGATGTCTGCCACCATGATGTCCATTACTACACTTTTTGCCGGGATTTGGGCCAAATTGACTACCAAATCTTTGATCATCCCTAGGCATTTAACTCTTTTGGAATCAAATGAATAGAGGTCCTTGTATGGATGGGTGATTTGTAATCCTAGTTGTTCCATGATTGACAGAGGTATTAGATTATGGGATGCTCCATAATCTAACATACAGTTATGCAATAGCAGGTCATGAATCACTAGAGAAATATAGAAGGGAGGAGTAGAAGCATATAATTCCTCAACATGTGGGCAAAAAAAAACCATGGGTCTTTCCTCTTGAAGGTTGAGACTATCTGGGGTGAGTGCTGCTTCTGGAGGGATCATAAAAGAGGTGAATTGGGACTGATATGCAGGTTGCTTCAATAGTTCAGTCAAGGGGACTGGGATTTTGACCTTCTCAAGTTCCTTTTGCAAACTGAAAATAGGAGAGGACTTCTCTGTTACAACCTCTTTTGACTCTTTATTCTCAGCTGAGGGTTTGACTTCTTTTGACACAGACTTGGTATTAGGGGGAATGACTAATTTTGAAGAGGAAGGAATCTGATCATTAGACTGCAAAGGTTTGTTTAGAGGGCCCTTACCTTTGTCTGTGGCTTTCTGCGTCGTAGAATCCTTCTGAGTAGGTGCTTCCTTTTGGGGAGGCTCCTCTTCTTGATTTTGAGTACGAGTCCTCTTCCTAGAGGATCTGAGATCATATCTTCTATTAAACTGTGCTTGCATGAAATCAGCAAATTTTTTACAATAATGATCAATTTCTGCGTCTTCTGTGTCTCTGGCTTTTTCTTCTTCTTGCAATGAGCACTCGGTTCCATCATTTCCTTGCAAAGGGCATTCTTCTCCATCACTATTTGAGAAAGCAAGATTTGCATCCTCCAGTCCATAAGCAGTGTCTTCAGTAGGATCATCTACTGGACCTTCGAGGTACAATGGGTGTGGTACTTGATCTTGTTGTTCCTTTGCTTCCCTTGGCAATATTTACAGGGGTGGTTTCCTATACTGAGGATTATAACCTCTGTTTTGAGCATTGTGGAAATTCTTGGAGGCTAAATTATTGGTATCCAACTCAAGCTTGACCAGTTTACTAGAAAGGTTCTTAATCATTTTTCTCATTTCTTCAATTTTGTCATTAGCTGAGTCTCTGTCTTGGTAGGAGGTAGATACCTCCTCTTTGCCCCTTCTTCTAGTATCTTGCTCAGATTTTCCCTTTGATTTTCCAGTGGAGGCAAAGTTTTCTTCCAATTCTAGTGCATCTGTCTGAGCATCATCCAGAGTAGCAGGCTTTCTTTCTCTGAGAGAGAAACCAAATTCTGAATCAAAAGCTGCTACAAAAACAACTTTAGCAGTAGTTTGATGAGGTTTCATATCAGCAGGAAGACTCAAATACAATTTATTAAATCTCTTGATAAATTCTGACACTCCTTCATTATGTCTTTTCTTGAGTGTATTAAACTCAATAAGACAATGTCCATGGTCCTTCTTCTCTCCCCATTTTCTGAGAAAAGTATCTTCCATTATTTCCCAAGTGGTAATAGAATGGCCTGCCAATGTCTTAAACCATTTTCGAGCTTCACCATCAAGAGATTGGAAAAACAGCCTTAAGACCACATCTAAATGTTCCACATTAAAACTCTCTGCAAAAGCACATAATACCTCAAGATGTTTTTGAGCATCAATCTCGTTTTCCCCATTGAATTGGGGTAAAATATTCAAATAATCCTATGGCAAATCATTCAACACTTGGGGTAACGCCAGAGGGGCATATTTATTTAGCAAGAAGCCTGGAACATTGGCCATTGGAGGGGGTGGAGGTAGTGCAATAGTTTGATGAGTAAGAGGAGGAGGAGGAGGTGGAAGTGGGGTATGAATAAAAATAGGAATGTAATGAACAGCAGCCTGAGGTGTTGAGGGGAATAATGGTCTGTTAACAGCAGATACTTCGGTGACTTCTTTAACCTCTTCAACCTCAGGAGTAGGGTAAAAATAATCTTTATTTCTGACACCTCCTCGGGGTGGACTATCTGAATAATAATAATCAGTATCTCCCACGGTGGAGTCGGGATCTGACACTTGAGCTTCTTGAGAAGAAGAGGATGGAAAGTCTTCTATAGACAATTCAAGGATTTCAAAGTGGACTGATTTTCTTTCCCTCCAATTTCTTCTATGTATGATCTTTTCAGGGTCATACACTGAAGGTGTCTTTGGCTGAGACATATCTGACCTAAGGTGTGGCTTACAAGGAGCCAGGACTGCAAATAAATTTATCAAATAAACAAATGTGGAATCTCCAAGGTGAGGGATCCACAACTCTTAACTCTTCATACTCACCTACTTGAAGAGTGAATTAGGTTTTGTCGAGGCCCAGGGATTTAAATTTTCTCAACTTCGTTCCCCAGCAATGGCGCCAAAAAGATGTTGTCGATCCTAGAGATAGCCTAGAGTTGTGATAGACTGGTGCCTAGGACATCTTATCTTAGCAAGGAGCATATGGTATAACAGAGGAAGTTATCAATAAAAAATCTCTCATGCTATCTCTTATAAATAAGGAATATTAATCTGAATGGGACCGAGACCTTTAGAAACTGATGCAGAGGAAAGAATATTGTAGAGGCGACATGCAAAACTCCAATATGAAAGCAACAGACAATTCAGAGACAGCTTACTATAAAGAGGGCCAATTCAGAAATACCTCACAGAAATAAATTATCAGAAGGTGTATGTAGTGAATGAAACATTGAGAGAATATTATTTTTCATTGAGCTGATATACAGATACACAATACCACCATGTAATGGGCTTATCAATCTAAGAATCCATACATGGAAATAGCGTTTTAAAAACACCCTCCCAAAGCAATTAATATAGCAGAAATATGGTTTAGATGAATAGTGGAACAGAATATCATGCATGAGCCATATTTAAAGTGCTTGACTAATTCGAGCATGGGTATCAACTAGGATAAATCCATACCAAAAATCAGTGAGCCACTCGCATTCCAAAACATGATACAGGAAAGATG
Organism: Pinus albicaulis; assembly: GCA_034641835.2. Taxonomy (NCBI): domain Eukaryota; kingdom Viridiplantae; phylum Streptophyta; class Pinopsida; order Pinales; family Pinaceae; genus Pinus; species Pinus albicaulis. Next base: position 7,660,527 of record CM076581.1, on the reverse strand, counting down.
GATGAAATGAAATGATCTATTAAAATAACACATAAGAGAGAAAGTTACACACTGTGAGATACCAAAGACCATAATCCTCTTAACAGATGGAACTCCTCCTCATTGAGACCCTACGGGCTCTGAGCCTTCATACAAGAGTTCGACAAAATGTTTACAAAAATCCGTTCACTGCATAATTTTCTGATAGAATCTAGAACCTTAAATCATCTATTCTTCTGGAGCTTTATAGGAGAAAAATAAAGCTTGGAAAAGGAGTAGGTGATGAATATTAAGTTTTCTTCATTAAGACAAAATGGCGGAAGCGCGCACGCCCATACTGCTTGATGACTTTGTAATGTTGTTTGTACCCTGTTGCCTGTTTACTGAAATAAATGCAATGGGTAAAAAACTCTTCAGGAACACGGCAAAGGAATAAAATCACATAGACATTCCATCCTTTCCTGAAAGAAAATGGTGATGAAAAGAAAGCTTTAGAGTATGTTTCCTGCGAATGGTACCCTCTGCCTTTAAAACCATAAATTATGGTTTAAGATCTTCAATTCTGAACGTTGAATCCCTCGATCATTCACTAATATTTGTCTGCTGCTCCATTAATATCTCCCTCTATGCAATCTATGCTTTGAATGACTCTGGAGGGTTTGACATATTTTAACCCTGCTTCTTTAATGGAAGTCTTGTCGACATACCTTCCTATGCCTTTCTCCATAATTACACCCTTTGAAAAATGGTACTTTGATGTATTCTCTATTACAGCAACAGAGACTATGAATCATGGCAGTTTTCTACCGCTGTGACCCTGCAAAACCCGCAAACTCGTTAGGAAAACCATGCACGAGGAGGATGGATGCAGTGGCGATAACTGTGTAGCAATGTTGCATGATGAAATGGCAGAAGAATGTGGGGTGGCAACGAAAATGAAGTGGAACGATGGTGAATGGACTGGGTGGATAAATGCATTGGTGAAGGTTAGCGGAGCGTAGCAATTGAAAAACCTTTGAATTTGACCTTTTGAATGAAATATAAGGAAGATGGAAGAAAATATGACAAATGACACGCGGAATGGTGACATGGCGGGAGCTGAGCATTGGCGTGGCGTGGGTTTAGCCTGGACCGTCCGATCTCAGGAGGAGATCGACAGTGGAAAACGTATAGGGGGGCAATGAGACGGTGGGCCATGGGCATTGTTGACTTGGACTAACACCCGTGCAGCTTCGCGGCGCGATTACCGTCGGATGGATCGCCGCCGATCGGACGGCTCACATGCATATCCCACCGGGTCTTTTATCGGATGATAATGTGCGATGAAGGGTGGTTTTTGAGCCATACGCAGAGACACGCGGTAAACACTGTATGGAATCGCTCTAGATTGAGAAATACCACCCGCCTCCGAAAGGCGGTGCGATATAAACCACCTATTTTGTATAGTGCACGGAGCAGGGACCACCAGGGTGGGAGTACTATGAGCCGTTGATCTGCGGTTTAAACGGACGATAGACAGGTGATGTGGGCGATGAACGGAGTGGGCCACGGGCGCGATGGAGGCTTGCGAATGCCATCGGATCTTTATATATCGACGGTTATAAACGCGCCCGATATATATATATATATATATATATATATATATATATATATATATATATATATATATATATGCGTGATGAGCACTTCCTAAGCTTAGCGCTTGGTCTCGGTATCTAGGTTACATGGAGAAATGACCGAGGGCTAGGGGTTTAAAGATGCCAAACCCTTATATATTTTCAAAATGCGGGTTTAAATAATTTTAATGTGATTTTTGAGGCTAAGCAAGGTAGGCCCATGACAGAAACAAATTAGGTGAAAGAGGGTTTTTGAAGGTTTTGCCAGAGTTTGCTTATCAAAGTTTCAATAGAATGTTGATATGATCAATAGGCGGAATCTATTTTTAGATTGCCACTCTAAAAATAGATATGTCGAATATTATTAGCTCTTAATAATATTTGGACTATAAACATTATCGTATTCTCTTGGAGCACTTCAGTTAAGTGCACAGATGTGGCACAGGAGCTGACAGAAGGAATTACGCTATTCCTGAGGGTTAAGTGGAGCTATTGCATGGATACTTCAGTTAGAACTCATGTGACAGAGTTTGGTGGAGTTATTGAAGTAGTTGGTGGAGTTGTGTTCAGTTTAACTGAGTTAAACATAGTTGAGTTAGTTGTATCTAGTCTAACTGATTGATACACTAGTGAGAGTGGTGTGAATTAATTATTAATTAATTCACTAATTATTAACTCATTAATCAACTAAAGAATACATCAGTTAACTATAGTGCATGGACAGTTTCAGTGGAGACCAGTGAAGAGGTAGGTGAAAGAGCAATGTGACTATAGTGTTGCATGATTTGCAACATACAGTGGTTGGAGATGCCAATGAGGATTGCGTGAGCAAGGCTGGACCAATTCGAGTTCAATCAGAGCCATTCTTCAGCAATGATTGCGCAGTGGAGGCAGGCTATCGGGTGGCAGAGATTGGAGTATGAGATTTGCTAGATCAGACCTGATTAGTGTGTAGAAATTGGAGATTGTACTGAGAGCTTGTGAGGAGCTTTGTATGATGATTGTTACATGATCTATATGACATATAATATACATATAGTTTGGGGTTTTCAGCTTTAAGCTTTCCCATAAGATACTGTGTTCATATGTGTGATTTTTTATGGTTTTAATGTGCACATGCGATTGTTTTTATTTCCACAATTAATGATATTTGGTAGAAGAGATTCTGTATTGTGCATGAAGTCAAATAGTGTGTGATTAGGATAATCTCAGATGTATAACATATCAGTTATATAAATTTCTACATAGTAGATTAAGTGGCAAGGTTTATGGACATGGAAGCTGAGGCAAATGGGGTTTTTAAACAAAGATAATTCACTCAAGGACATAGGTCAACACATTAATTCCATTAGTAAAGGAATTCAGAGCACATGATTGTGAATTCTGAGTATTAGCAACGAAATTTACTGCTAGGGTTTCAAAGGTAGTTTACTCACAAGATACAGGAAAAACACAGTCATCCCATTACTAAAGGAAGTCAGAGCATAGGGTTATGAATTCTGAGTAATAGCAATGATATCTACTGAAAATAGTTAAACATAATAGGTATATCAATAAAGCATTAAAACCCCATGAGAATCTCAGGTCTATCAAGAAGAAAACCTTTCTGCATTACTGATCACAGTCAATTACATAAAGCGACAAATTTTGCCAAAAAGTCTCCAACCCATTTCTAATTCTACCTCTTGCTCCATATATAGCTTTTACAATATTGAATTCTATGATCCATCATCAAGAGAATTCGAATTTCTATTATTGACACCTATTCTAACCATAAAACAGGCTTATTAATTACAAAATGACAGCTTGACTATCTTTGAAGAGTCCTAATTCAAATAGGACTAAAACTCCTAAATATAATTATAACAACCGTATATAGTCTTCAATTCATCCTTTGCCACATGCAACCTCATGAGGTCGAATTTGGTGATGCCTCCAACCTTATTATGAACCCTGATGTTCCATGACCTAGCTGCCCTAAAAACCAAGAAACTTTTTTCTGCAATTATGCCTTTACTTTCATTGATAATATTAAAACTCTTTTGCTGGAAATTTTAAATTCTTGAGACAAAAGACATGTGTTATCACTTCCTTAGAACCACGCCCTTCCACCTGTACAAAAATTAAGTCCTTGAAAGAGTGTAAAGAGAGCTGATGTGTCTGCACTACGAAAATATCAGTTGTATCTTTGTAAACATCCCTTAACATCCACTTTCTTCTGCTTTAACATCTGGAACTTCATTTGTGAACCCTTTCCATCCTCTAGTAGCATCAACACTTCAAAAACCAGATGTTTTACCTCTTTAAACGCCAACAAAAAGCTCAAAACTGCACCTTCAGCAGTTTCGTAGTGCGCTATGAAACTGCTGTGTATGTCATCTACACGATTTTTTTTTCAAAAATCTTAGTTTTTAAAACTTCTTGAAATTTTTCCATGATTTATACAAGATTTAATAATCAACATATGTCATCCTTGAAGTTTTTTCAAAAAGTGAAATCCTTCTCCACAACAAAACTGCATTGAGAAATTATAACTTATTGTTCTGATTTATCTGAAAAATAGGTGTTGAGACAGAGATTTTTTTTTCTCACCCATAATTAATTTTTCAAAACTGAAGGAGGCTTTTGGATACTATGATGTCTTAAACAAAAACCTATCTTTTTTTTTTGAAATACGTCTCCTACTACCCAGAAACTATCTTTGAACAACCTGTATAAAACTAGAAAATCCTAATTTCTGAAAATATGGCTTCAAAGAAAGCCTTGTATCTCCCAACTGGTAACACTTGTGAGAAACGTGAGATAGGTTATTGTAGCTGGAGATTGTATGAAAAGAAACCTCCTTAATAATTCCAAAATACGTTTTCTTGTGGCCAGAAACTGATCATGAAATTTACCACTAAAAATAGAAAACAAAGTTTTTCTCTCAATGACTTTCAGCTATTTTCGTAGCGCAAGTTGAGTCATCAATATGTCCCACATAATAATTAATTTGAAGAAACTGAAAAAGGTTTTTGTATTTTAGTATGTTAGGAAGAGAAACCTCTTTCATTTCTCAAAAATTAGTTTTCCGTTGCTCAGGAATCTCTCTGGAAAAATACTACTAAAAGCTGAAAAACAGAGTTTTTTGCTGAAAAAGGTTGGTTCAGCCATTTCGTAGCGCAAATCACCCTTTTTGAACTAGTTGCACTACGAAAATGTGGATTCCTAGCATGATTGCAAAATTTGACCTTAAACCTAATGGAATGAATTCTAAATGGATGATGGGACCTTTACACCATGGAATAAGGTTGTTAAACTTTGTTTGGAAATGAAAATGAGACTTTTGAGACTCTAAACCTATCAGCTACCCTTTAAAGCATGAAATGACCTAACACCTATCTAAGACCATGACTAAAACAAGGTAAACTTTTAGAGTTTATTGATCATGGAGTGGACCTAGAAGACTTCATTTGAACTTATAATACGACCTATCCTTTACCAATGACTTAAAATTACTTCTAAACCTCCTTGAAATCATGACCAAAAGTAGAGATGACACAATGATGTTTTGAGAATTTTTGGGTGGTAACAGTCGTCATGACCTTCCCTTTTGCAGTGAGTGAAATAAGGCTTTTCTCCTTCATCCTCATTCGTTGATGTCGTCTTCTTTTCCTTTCCATTTCCTTTCCCTTTGAATTTTCCATTTGAAGGTTTGAAACGTGGTTTATTTGAATGATCATCCTTATCATTTCTGCCCCTGTTCTCAAGATGAATGGCCTTTACACTAGCCGAGTCAATGGTAGTAGGTTCAAACATTAACAATGAATGTCTAATGTAACTATTTAATGAACCAATGTACTTAGTTACAACTTCAGGAGAATCCAATGAAATGCCCAAACTTAGTTCTTGTTTTCAAAATTCCTCGGTAAAGATTTGCATGTTTTGTCCTTTACCTTTCCTTAGGTACTGCCACTCCATTAAGGCTTTATCCTTATAACCTAAGGGATATAATTTCTCTTTAAGTGCGGCAATAAAATCTGAACAGAAGGAAAGAAGGTTACCCAAAGTACTGCTGCCTCAATTTTTTCTCTCCCACTAGATGAGAGCTGTGGCACTCAATCGAAGAGAAGCCAACTGATATTTGCCTCATCCTCCACAATCTGCTAAATCCTATAGTAGAGTTCAAGCTGCATAATCCAATTGTTAAGCTTCTCTACATTATTTTCACCGTTATACACTGGTAGATCAAATTTAACATCTAACTTAAAGAAAGGTTTATTAGATGCATTTCCATAATTTTTATTATGATGGTGAGAAGATCAGGAAGTATTTTCATTTCCTGAAGGAGGCGGGTCTCCTCTACCACCTCCATGCGCTAAACCTTCTCCTTCTGAAACATGCTCCCCTGTTTTCTCTATCTTCCCAAGTCTAGAGAAAAATTTCTTAATCTGATCTGCCATGGTGTAGAAGGTCTTACAGAAGTTGACCTCCTCTTTATGTCACTCCTCATCACTCATGTTCCTTCTCTAATGTGCATGTCCTGCTTCGGGATAAAAATCCTGTAGCATCCCTTCACCTCTTCGTAGCATGTTCCTAGTTACAATACAAGCATGTAATTCACATTTACAAACACCTGCTTTGATACCACTTGATCCAAAATATTTTGGAGATGTGTTAAATAATGACATGTGAAAATTGTAGCTTAAAACAATAAACTTTAAAGGCAAAAACGTAAAAAGAGGGAAGCAATTAAAAATCATGCAAGAGGACACAAAATTGATGTCGGAGTTCGTCCAGGAGGGACTACGTCTTCGGGCCCTACTCAAATAGTGGGGAGGCCCTTTTCTTCATTAAGTGGCGAAAATGAAAGTACAAGTACAAAAATGAGAAATAATGCCCTTATACCTCCATAGCTGAAAGTGCCCGAAACTTTCAGACCTCTGATGAAGAAATGGAAAAAAGCATTGGATTAGTGGTGTCAAGTAGTGCAGAATCCATATAAAACTTGCCTTAATGTGACAAAGTGAAAATCTGGCCCCTCTAGAAAAAGGCTCAAATCATGGTTCCACCCCCTCCTGCACATTTCTCATGGTTCCGTTGCCTTGGTTTCTGTGCCCGCTCCTATCTTCCCTGGGCACACTATATAAATGAAGGTTTTTATAATGTTTGGTTGGCGGAGTTTACAAAGAGTTCATTTAGGTGAATTGGTTTTAGATCCGAGTTGTGTGGAGGAGGTTTGGTGGTCAAACCTCGATCGCTCTGATTTTAGAAGGAAACCTGTTCTTCTTAAAAAAACCACATTCAAAATTTAGACTTCATCATTTTATTGTTTAGTAAAAGTGATATGTGGGGGGGTCGGGCCAGCATTGGGCAGCCCTCCCCCATCCTTTTCCACCGGCTATTTGTAGTGCATGGCACCCGTATGGCTTGGGTGGCGGTGGGGTTCAACCCTCGCTTCCATTAATATATGGCGGTACCATATGGTTTGGGGGCGGCGGGGTCATGGCTGCTGACCCCCCTTTAATAAACTTTGTTTTTTTATCAATTGTGAATCCGTAGGGGGGTAAGGCCGGGGTCATGTTCCTCCTTAACCATTTTTCATATTTCATTATTATTTGATTTATTAAAACAAACCCGTCAATTTTAAGACTTCTGTAAATTGACTGCAGGAGACATTTTAACCATCCCACAAATTCACCTGGAATCCAGCCTGGGTTGGCCGAAATTTGGTGGCCGGGTTCTAGCACAATTGTTGCCTCCTTAATTTGCCACACCACCAAGTGAACCCTCGAACTTTGACTACTCCTAACTCCTTCATACGGACTCAGAATTGAGTGTTGTTTGCACCGTTGGAATCAGAAAGACGAGATATAAAACTTGAAATTAAGTTTACCACATTCCAGGAACTTTGATTTTTGAGCCTTTGTACTCAAGCCACTTGTACCTAGACCTATTTGATCCACCTGGATTAGGGGCTGAAGGAATATCTTCAAGAGGTGGAGGATTTTCATCCTCGCTGTCATCATCTGAAATAGAAGGAATTCTATAAAAAATAGAAGAGATAGGGATAGGTGGGACATACGACATTGTTTGATCTTAACTTAATAATTTGATGGCCAGATTATTTCTCAGCAAAGGCCTTAAAGGCCAAGAACATGTTAAAAACTTCACTCTTGAGTTTTAAGAAGTATACCCAAGTGCGTCTGGAAAAATCATCAATGAAAGTTAAGAAGTAATTATAACCAGAGAAAGAAAAAATAGGAAGTGGACCACATAAATCACTGTGCACAAGCTACAAAGGGGATGAAGCGTGCGAAGAGGCAGGTTTGTCAAAACTATCTCGATGATTTTTTTCGAGTAAACATCTGGAGCAAACACCATTTCATCAAGATACCATAGGAAGACCTATCACCATATTTTCTTTACAAATATTTTGAAGAAAGCGATAGTTTAAGTGACCAAATCACTCATGCCAAAGTTTTCTCATTTCATCATTATGAGCAACAAAAACGGACGGAAGACATGATGACCCAAAGTTGTCAAACTTATACAACCTTGTGGAATCATCAACAATGCCAGTAGCTAAAATATGTTTAGGATCTTTGAGGTCCTTGATTACAACATCATGAGGTGAGAATTCTATTGTTTTCCCTTCACCTGAATCAGTTATTTGATAAACAGATAGAAGGTTGTAGGACAAGGTAGGAACACACAATACATCATTAAAATGACCATTATATAGATGAATGGTTCTAGATCCTACAACACTAAGATATCTATCATCAACAACATGAATATTTTTGGTGTTACAATCATTTAAAGAAGAAAGCATGGCTTTATTTTTGGCCATGTGGTAAGAAGCTCCATAATCAATGAGCCACTCATGGGAAGAAGAAGAAGAATATACATTTAATGCATAACCAAATCTTGATGCTTGACAACCACAAGCAAAAATTGTCATTCGTGAAGATGAAGTTGAAGAGTTCTCCAAATTGATGTGGTGCTTCTTCATTGCTGCTTCCAAGGCTTCCATCTTCTTGAAACATTTGGACTCTACAAGGTCATCACGATTACAAAAGTTGCAATGTACATCCATTTTCTTCCCTTTGTTTCTATTTTCCTTATCAGTTTGGTGAGTTGCTTTTTCAGTTTGCAGTTGAAATTGGTTAAGACCCTTGTCTGGTTTAATGCCATTCTTTTTATAATACTTCCTTGTAATGCCCACTTGATACCATAAGGAAAATTTTGATTAGTTTTTAATTAATCTGTAAATAATGACTTATAATTTTTGACTAATATCTACACTTGTGATATTGTAATTTTATTTTAGTTTTAATGGTATGACTTTTATTATTTATTTCATTTCTAATATGTCTTCTCAAATCAAATCTTAGATAAGGTATGGTCTTCCCTCATTTATTTCTAAATCAAATATCTATATTTTTTACACCCAATATGTCTTCTCAATTGAACTTGTAGATAAGTTATGGAATTCCCTCATTTATTTCTAAAATCAAATATCTAGATTTTGTACACCCAATATGCCTTCTCAAATCTACATTTTGGTCTTCTCCCATTTATTTTTGAGTAAAATATCTATATATGGTAATAAAGTAAAGGTTAATAAATTAGAAGGATGAGGAGGCAATCATGACATTAATGGCAAGTAGTGGAAGTGGATGAGAGGAAAGGATATAAAATGGAAGGAGGATGAGAGGAAAAGGGGGAGGATTCTTGGTCTTGTTTGGCATTGGGGGGAGGATTCTTGGTCTTGTTTAGCATTGGAGAGGATTCTTGGCCTTGTTTGGAATTTGAGGAGATCCTTGGTCTTGTTTGGCATTGGAGGGTGTTGATTCCAACTTGGACACACTACAGTTGGTTGGACTTGGGCTCAGAGGGCTAGGGAGCCTATGGTGGTTCCCTGGGCTAGGAAATCAATCCTAGTTGGCTAGGAGGTAAATCCAGTCGGGTAATGCAGTAGGAGCATCTCAACATAAATTAAAGGGCATCTCAACCAAGCTATTGATACATGTATTCTTCAATTATTGATTACTCATATAAATTATTAAAAATTAAATTTCTTACTTTACTTGTTACAAATATATTTTACTTTCATTTTATCATCAATAAATGTCAAGGTATAAATAGATTATTTTCTTGCTTATTGTGTTTAAATTAAATGGATAATTCTAGGTTTAGTTAAAAGATCTTGGATCTAGGTTCTCACATATGGTATCAGAGCTAGATTCAAAACTTAGGCCTAAATCCCACTAACCCATTGTGAAATTGTGTTTCAAAAAAAGTAACAAACTAATATTTTTTGTGTATGAAAATAGCCAAAAAAGTTAAAAAATTAAAAATAATAAAAAATAAAAATTTACAATTTTCCAGTGTGGAAATTACCTTCTTATCCAAAGCAGAAATTTCTACCTCAACTTTAACTTGTGAAGAGAAATTAACAAATTGAAGGGCACTAGATTTTCCTGATTTATGAGCATAAATGACTCTTGATGAACATACCAAAGATAATTTATCCTCTTTATAGCACATTTGTTGTTCTCAAATCACAACGATTCACCTATATTGCATTTCCATTCCATTCGTATCATAGTGAAATAGGTTTCCATTAAATGGAGATAATTGTAAACCGACAGAAGAAAATTCCTCTTGGGAAATTGAGAGTTGAGATAGAAAACTTATTTTTGCCTCTATATAATTTTCAAAGGGATTACGCCTCCACAAAATTTTATTTCTTAATATATAATGCTTTTGATCACTCTTACTCTTTAGAGATAATAAATTCATAATTAAATTAAGTTTAAGTTATTAAAAGAAAAAAATATTATAACACTCTAATCCTTTAAGTTTTTATAATATGAATGTAAAAAGAAATTAAGAATATAAAGTTATATAATTCTCAATAAATGGATAATGAATTAGGAAATGGATAATGTCTTCATTGTGGAGTGGGATTCTTCATAAATATCATTGTGACTTCATATCATTCGAAATTATGAAAGACAAAAATAAAACTATCCAAATTATCCAGAATAATGAAAAATAAAATAAAATCCTATATAATATTATAAGATTTCAAACCATTTTCATTATAATTTCAACTTTTGCACTTGAAATCTACACAAACAGAGAATGGATTTCTAGGGGCCTTAGTCTGCCTTCTCTGATTGATGCAGCAAAAGTCATGGGCACGTGTAAAATATTCCCAAATGGGAAAATGCAGTAATACTTAAACACAATATAAGAACTGAAACTAATTAAACAATAAATCTCAAGACAACATTAGAATATATAGGGAAGCTGAGCCATTTATTATACGGAGATGAATCAGTTACACAATGTACATAAAATGAGTAGATATAGCCCAAGAGATGGCCTAGAATCACCCTACAACAATGTTGCAACTAGCACTACGTAATTGGTGAGCTTACAGGAAGCAATACTGCATTGTCCCTTCTGCTGAAGACATGCATGAACTGTTGCAAAAGGAAATGCGGATCTAGGGTGTTACACCATTTTTTGGTCATCTATCCTCTTATCATTAGATGGACCCAAGTACACCATGTAAGACCAATTTTACCCTAAGTAAAATTGCTTTCACTATGTAAAATAAATTAATAAACCACATTTATTAGGTTGTGTATGGTCTAAACAGGAAACCCCAAAAGGAAATATTAAACAAACCTATATTTGTTTGATTTTCCTCATGGAATAATTAATTAAACCATAATTTAATTATTATTCCCAGTCATGTTTAACCCAAAAACGAAGAAATTAATTAGATAAACCTTTATTTATCTTATTATTTTCTAGGAATAATTATTTAAATCTTATTTAGATAATATTCCTTGTTAAATATGACCAAATCATCCACAAATAATTAAATAAATCATTATTTATTTGATTATCCTTCAACCACTTCCTTAAAAGATAAATAAATCATTTATTTATTTATTATTGACAAATAAAGGGATTTGACCCAAGTCAAATACTTTTTCCCTCCAACAAATATAATAAAATATTCCATAAAAGGTGGATCTAGATTTAGTTAACATTATTTTAATCATGCACCAAGATCTAGAATGACCCAATATTTTGTTATAAATAGGAGGGTTTTTCCTACCATTCTTCACCTTTTGTTGCCTATTAGATCACTCTGGATCTAAACTCTTGGTCTGACTTTGAGCTATTATCATTGTCATATTTTCCATTATTTGCTGTGTGAGCTCCCTTTGAGTTCTATCTTTGTCTGGGTTTTCTACACCAACAGGAGAGAGAAATGCTAGATCCGAAGTGCTGAGGACTTCCAAGAACCCATCCCATTGAGGAGAATTGGAAACATCTTCTTGTTTTCCTCCCAGGTGCCCTTAATACAAAAAATTCTTTAAAAAATTGTTCTTGTCTTGTCTATTGGATATATGGAGCAAAACCTTCTTTTTACTGCTTAATGTCTTTCTATGCATAGATCTGGTTTTTGCAGCTCTTGTCTTGATCAACTAACTGCAGATCTGAAGATATTGGCAGCCATATTTGATGTTAGGGCTATTAGTTATGCGTAGCTAAAGTGGTCCTTTTTCATACACTTCGACAAAGGATTCATACTATGCTTCAACGAACGGTGAATAAGCACAAAACCAACTGGCATCTTATGCTCTTCCCTGCTTTGTGGGCCTATCGAACTACTGTTAAAACCGCCACTGGGTTTACTCCTTTCCACCTCGTTTTTGGAGAGGAGGCAGTCTTACCGATCGAGTGTGAAATCCCTTCCCTACATCTAGCCGTTGAACTTCTCCCTGATACCCAACCTCTAGAACAACGACTTATCATGCTTGAGCGCACCTCCGAAGACCGTCGTGTTGCCTTGCAAACCATGGAAGCGGCCAAGAAACGCACCAAAGCTCAGTATGACAGAAAAATCTAGCCTCGTACTTTTCACGAAGGTGATCTTGTTCTAGTTTATGACCAGGCCCATGATGTCCTTGGTCATGGGAAGTTCGACTCATTATGGCTAGGCCCTTACATCATCAGTAAGGATCTCGGTAAGGGGGCATACCTCTTAGAGGATTTCGAAGGCAATCCCCTTCCTAATCGTCGCAATGCACTCTATCTTAAGAAATATTACCCTTAGCATTTCCCTTCTGAAATGCATGTTTTATTTTCTTTTAGATAGCCAGCATCTTTTTCATTTTCGGGATTTGATACTTCACCAGGACCCATTTTGTCCAAGACAGGTCACTTCCCCTCTCATTAAAATTGCATTTCTTCACTTACAACACTTGTCCTTGGGGCATCACTTTGACTCCTTACTTGTCTTTGTTCGTGTTGATTTTCGTCGTGAGTTACCATATTGTACTCATGTTTTCATGGTCCCCCATTGGACCTTTACTGTGTGGCAGCACCTTCGAGTCACCCTTGTTTATAGAATCCAAGTGGAGTCATCATCGCATTCATGGAGTCTATCCCGAGTCCCTTTGTACCCCGCTATAGTCCTCCATCCCTCATTGTTTGGTTTCTCTCTTGTGTCGCACATTATGGCCTTCAGTCCCACTGTCCCTTATCCCAGATGATATTGTGTCAGTCGCTGCCATGTCATTCATGCCCTTTATGCTCTAGCAAGGGAAGTCGTCCATTCGTTACTCATTCCCCTCCATTCCATCATCATCATTGGTATTAGTCTGTCCGTCGCTCTACTATTTTCTCTCGTGCCTTAGTTGAGGATCTCTCATTGCCTCACCTATGGCGGACCTCCTTACGCCCGACATCGGCTCTAATGACTCGAAAGGCAGGAGTCCCCAGAACCTCAACCTTCAGTTCGACTTCCACTCTTGTTCGGTGCCTTGGATCAGGCAAAGGGATCTCTCCTTTCCCTTTGACCTGATTGTTTCTCATCCAGCTCTTTTAAGCAGTCGAGATCCATATACTTGATGGTTAGGTGATGCAACGGCCTTGGTGATTCCGAATTATTGTGTGAGATGTCTCGGCCCTCATGAGAGGTGGCCACAGAGTAACCCCCAGGCCGGATGACCTCTTCATTGCAGCCCTCGATGCAGCTCCATATATTTGATGATGTCGGCCTTAGTCGCTTGCAGCGCCTCTTTGATTTGCATGTATCAGTCAGATTTTGTGAGCCCTTCCCCACTTATAGGGGGCATTTGGGTTGTATTTGTATCTCATGTACTCAGATATTATTGTATAAGTCCTGGCTGTTATCCCAGGCACAGCATGTATGTGGGATTCTTCATTGTATTTTTATCTGGCTCATGATTATGCCGGATGTACTTTATGGTTCGGTCCCTTGTTTACTGGACACACTATTCTTTTGTACTTTGTCTCGACGGGCATAGGTATGCCTCCCCCACCGCCTTTAGCACAGGTACCCTCTCATAAAAAAGAGACTTGTTGCACCTGCACGTCTCGTCTCCTCAGGGTCTAGTTCTTCAGCACCTTAGTCTACCTCATATTTCTCTCTCTGACTTCCCTCTTGATGTCTGGTGATTGAGTTCTTACAACGTACTTCGGTCATACGATTTTCTCCTAACACTCGCACTCTGGGGGGCAATCTGTTACACCATTTTTTGGTCATCTAACCTATTATCATTAGATGGACCCAAGTACACCATGTAAGACCAATTTTACCCTAATTAAAATTTCTTTCACTATGTAAAATAACTTAATAAACCACATTTATTAGGTTGTTTATGGTCTAAACAGGAAACCCCAAAAGGAAATATTAAACAAACCTATATTTGTTTGATTTTCCTCATGGAATAATTAATTAAACCATAATTTAATTATTATTCCTAATCATATTTAACCCAAAAGAAAGAAATTAATTAGATAAACCTTTATTTATCTTATTATTTTCTAGGAATAATTATTTAAATCTTATTTAGATAATATTCCTTGTTAAATATGACCAAATCACCCACAAATAATTAAATAAATCATTATTTATTTAATTATCCTTCAACCACTTCCTTAAAAAAGATAAATAAATCATTTATTTATTTATTATTAACAAATAAAGGGATTTGACCCAAGTCAAATACTTTTTCCCTCCAACAAATATAATAAAATATTCCATAAAAGGTGGATCTATATTTGGTTAACATTATTTTAATCATACACCAAGATCTAGAATGACCCAATATTTTGTTATAAATAGGAGGGTTTTTCCTACCATTCTTCACCTTTTGTTGCCTATTAGATCACTCTGGATCTATACACTTGGTCACATTCTACATTATTTGTTGTGTGATCTCCTTTTGAGTTATATCTTTGTCTGGGTTTTCTACACCAACAAGAGAGAGAGATTCTAGATCTGAAGTGCTGAGGACTCCCAAGAACCCATCCCATTGAGGAGAATTGGATACGCCTTCTTGTTTTCCTCCTAGGTTCCCTTAATACAAAAATTATTTCAAAAAACATTTTTCTTGTCTTGTCTATTGGATGTATGGAGAAAACCCTTAATTTTACTGCTTAATGTCTTTCTATGCATAGATCTAGTTTTTTGCAGCACTTGTCTTGATCAATTAACTGTAGATCTGAAGATATTGGCAGCCACATTTGATGTTAGGGCTATAAGTTATGCGTAGCTAAAGTGGTATTTTTTCGTACGCTTCGACAAAAGATTCATACTAACATAGGGAGCTCAGGAGCTCTGATGATGCCAAGATTCAAGATCTGGCCAATGTGATAGGAACCCAAGATAACCTAGAAAGGATTTTCCAGATCTACAATTTTGGAAAATCACCTTCCTAGGGTTTGATCCTTTGACTGATGGGTTTACATATTTGAAGCTATATCTGATCTAAATATGGCTGCAATATGATGTATAAACAAATATATGCTTTGAGGGTTGATCCCTCCTTTAGATATACAAGCTAGAATCTTGAGATCTTGTCTCCCCTTCCTCCTCCATCAAGTTGCAGCAATTGAATATGTAGCTGCCACAAAAAATGTGTTGTACAAGAGGGAGAGGATCTATGCCTGATGAAATATGCTTCAATAGACTCCAGGCTGATGGAAATAGTGATAGCAAAGTGAGGGGATGGTCCCTCATTGGATTACTATATGAAATTCTAGCAACTTCCTTCCTCCTTTGGATCTGCAATGATGGACATCATAATTCTAGATGGAATTACTACTGCTAGGAGGTCAATAACTTTTGGCCTGATGCCAAATTTGAATGAAGCCCTGGGAATGTTGATCTTCAAGCCTAAGGTGATAGGCATAAACCTACACCAGTTCTCTAGCTGAAATACTGAAGACAACCTCCACCTTCCAATTGATCTTCAGAAATTGAGTAATTCCTGAAGGTAGATGTTCTGTAGATGATGGAAATGAGAAGTCGCACCAATTCCTGATGTAAAATGAAGTAAAACCCTCTTCCAAGAGATCATGCAATGAAAGAGGAGGGATTCCCGACAAGGAACACCCTATGCTAAACAACACTTGCAATCTTTGCTAAACAACCCAAGAAAGCAATGGAATGTCACATGACAATTCCAGATCTAAACATATGTCAAAATCAATAATCAATAGCCTGCCTTCATTGTTGTCTTTATCTCCTTCTTATAGTTTTGGAGCCTTCCCATGCCTTGGCCCTCATCTAAACTGTGTTGTGCATGTGTACATGATCCTCCATGTTTGACTGTGCTATCTCTCCAAGTCATCCATCATGTCTAGGTGCAATGTACACCATCTCCATCATGTGTGCATTAATTGCAAAACTTCCTCCATCATCTCATCATGAATGCTCCATGATCTTTTGTTTGATTCCTTCCATTATCTTAGTTGACTGTATCAACCTCCATGATCTATCTCACTAATGAGACATGGTCTGCAATCCATTCACATTAGTAGTTGCTCCAATACCTCCTTTATGTATATCTAGGCTTAATTAATTCACATTCACACATAAAAAGTGGATATTTATTCATCATGAGGATTATGGGTCCCTCCACCCTTTTATTTACTTAATTAAGTAAGTTTATTAAGAACTCTAATATTCCAAATATCATGTGAAAATTTGGGAATATTACAGTCCTCCCCGGAAAAATGTTACTTGTCCTCAAGCAACTGCAAAAGTGGATGCTACAGAAAATATCCTCCCTCCAAATGGCATCCTCATGTGGAAGGCCTTCCCATTTTTCACAATGTGTCATGCATGTCTAGCTCCAAAGCTGCCTCTCTAGAATTTCTAGAATGGCCTCCAACTGAAAAGTTAGATACCCTTCCTCATCAAAAAATCTCCAAGTGGCAATCATATGATGACCAAAGTTCTCCTCTATACATGAGACACATAAGATGAAGTGGTTCATTCCCAAAGTGGAAAGTCCCAACTCATGAATTATCTCTCCAACCCATGATACATAGAGTATGTTACATCTATCAATGCCCTCATCATTAGCCCTATTGGCCATGTAGGAATCAAACATCACATCATCATAGTGAAAAACAAGAAGTAGAGACATATGGGAAAACATGAAAAATATCAAACCATATTCTCCTAATAACAACCAACGCAAAAAATCCTTCTACTGCCATGCTATATCATCATGAAAAAAGTAAGAGAGCCATACTCTCTCAAAATAAGCCACCACAACAATGATTCTTGTTTCCATGCCAAATCATCAATGAGAATATGAGAGCCATACTCTCTCAAAAGAAGGCACCACAACAATGCTTCTTTTTGCCATGCCAAATCATCAATGAGAATATGAGATCCATAATCTCTCAAAAGAATCCAATGCGACAATGCCTCTTGCGGCCATACCACATCATCATTGTACCAAATGTAGTGGCCATATTCTCTCAAAAGAAGCCACCTTAACAAGGCATCTTTCTGTCCCATCACAACATCATCATACCATGTACAATGATCATAATCCCCCAACAGAAACCAACGATGTAAGGCCTCCTGTTGCCATCCTCCAACAATTTCATGCAATGTATGGGAAGAATTCAGTCCATACTCTCCCAATAGTAACCATAGCAACAAGGATTATTGCTGCCTCCTTACATTATCATGGTGCAAGTCATGGAGAAACATATAGTAATGGACATGTGTGATGTCTCATCAACATAATACAAACAAGCTCCCTTATGCCACATCATGTGAGAGTTGTACTTTTTCCCAACCTCAAGTACATACATGAACATGAGATTTATCTCAAACAAAAATACATGTAAAGACATGAGACATATCCCAAACAAGAGTAAATACAAGGACATAAGATATAACATGTGATTTCCAAACTCTCTCATCAACAACCAAAGTAACCATGCCTTTTTCTTTTGCATTCTTCCAGTGATGTGTAAGGCATGAATCAGAAAATTATGACTCATTGAGTGGTAGCCATACTCACTCAATAGTAGCCAACACAACCATGCTTCTTGCTGGCCTGTATCATAGGTCTGAAAGTGGTTTTGCAACCCCTTTCTCCATACTATCAACCACTCATCCCAATGTGGATGATGGATATTATTCTGCAAAAACTTGGTATCCTCCCATTGTAGGAAACCAACCTCCTCAAACTGATGAAGAACTTTGCACTCCATGAAATGTTGAAGTGCAGCTCTAATGAGATCTCTGCATGAGATCTTCTTCTCATCCATGGACTTCCAAAACCAATGAGGTTATGGATCTGCTACAGGTAGAAGTCTCTCTTTGAGCTGTGAGATGCTCATTGAGAAAGTGTTATCTAGAAAGGAGAAAATATTTCTCATGTCAAGATGTCTACCATTTATCATCTTAACCTCCATTTCTTCATGAGTGAAGCTACCTTCAGAATGCTCCAAGAATAATGGGGCCTCTTCATTATCACTGCTACGAAGTGACAACGTTGTAGATCTGCAGGGTAACACATATGATGTCTCAAAGTAAGGCACAATTCTAATCTCATAACTAGCCATTGTACATAGGATCATGCTCATCCCCTTTTCTGCAAATCTACACTTCAACTCAAAAGGTTGAATTTAATCCATCCATAATAAACTGGGATAGCTTTTCATCTCCTCCTTGATCGGATTAAGGGTCCTCTGCGCTGTGATATGTTGCTGCTTCAAATCATCATTTTGATCTAACCCTTGGTTATGCATTGGCCTTGATGGCATGTCCCCATAGGTTCCAATAAGATCTATTGAAACAATAGGTCCTGAATGTGTATGCATACCTTGGATCAACTGATGTGTGGGAATCTCTTGACAGAACACAAGAGTTCCTCCAACCGGGACAATGGTGTCTCCAACTGCTAGTAAGAGAAATGGTTGCTCTTCAATCAATGTACCAGTGCTGGAATCTTCCTCCTCTTCCTCATGCATCTCTTGAATCATGCATGGGACTCTATATGTCAAGAGCTCAAGACTATCTTGCAAGGTTGCAAGTGCCTCTTCTCCGGATGTAAGTAATTCTGTATTTGGCGGTGAATGTAGTGACTTCTTGTCCAGAGTGACAATATTGACATCCTCCTTTGTTTCCTTAGAAAATGTCTCTTTGTGGAACATATATGTCTTCTTCATATCAAACTTCTTCCTCAAATTGTGAAAGAAATATGAATATTTAGTCACCTTTGCATACTCCATGTGACTAAACCACCAATCATTGGCTTCACCTAAGAGATGAAGTGTTGCAATTTGGACAACCTCTTTTTCAGCCACAGGATGTAGCATGAAAAATGTATGTAACTCTTTCCTCCAAGCCTTGACAGTGCTTGATGAATATCCATCAAATGTAGGCAAATAGAATCTATTGTGCCTCTTGTTAGACTCCGTCTTATCAAGTCCTCTGTCAGAGTCGAACTCACCAAGGTTCATAGTCATGGATGGCAAAGAGTCTTTAAGAGCTTTAGGTCTAGGGTTTTGTTGACTTAGCCGCATGAAAGGCTCAAAGAAGAATGTTGTATGTTGGATAAATTGTGTTTGTAAAAGTGGTTCTCTGCACTTCTCATTGGCATTGGTACAGGGTTGTCAGCATTTTTTATCAACATTCTTGTTGAGAATTTTGCTGGATGGAAATTTGTTGCCACATTTGCTATCATAAAACATTCCTACTTTGTTGGCTTCTTAGTTTACATGTTGTTCAACTTAGCTTTGGTGTTTTCTTCAGTGTACATTGTGACACATTTTGCACCTGCAGCAGCAGGCTCTGGCATCCCTGAAATTAAGGGCTACTTGAATGGTATTGATACACCTGGATTTCTTCTGTTCAGAACATTGATTGGAAAGATTTTTGGCAGCATTGGTTCAGTGGGAGGCGGTTTGGAACTTGGAAAAGAAGGTCCTCTTGTTCACACAGGAGCATGTATTGCTTCTCTTATTGGACAAGGTGGGTCTACAAAGTACCATATCAACTCTAGATGGTTTCGGGATTTCAAGAATGACCGTGATCGTCGTGATCTTGTAACATGTGGATGTGATGCGGGTGTTGCCGGTGCTTTCAGAGCTCCTGTAGGTGGTGTGCTGTTTGCACTTGAGGAAGTTACATCCTGGTGGCGGAGTCAGCTTATGTGGCGTGTCTTTTTCACATCAGCTATAGTTGCAGTTGTTTTTCGTGCTTCAATGGGGTGGTGTAAGCATGGAAATTGTGGCCATTTTAGCTCTGGAGGCTTTATTATTTGGGACATATCTGGTGGGCAAGAGGATTATTCATTTCAAGAGTTGTTGCCGATGGCTGTTATTGGGGTTATTGGAGGGCTTCTTGGTGCCATTTCTAATCAGTTAACTCTTTACATATCTTCATGGCGTCGAAATGTATTACATAAGAGGGGAAACCGAATTAAGATTATTGAAGTATGCATAGTGTCTTTAATAACATCAATCCTATCATTTGGATTGTCGTTCTTAAGAAAATGCACTCCTTGTCCGGATCTGAAAGAGTACCCTGATATTGAATGCCCACGACCTTCAGGAACCTACGGAAATTATGTCAATTTCTATTGCTCCAAAGATGGAGAGTATAACGATCTTGCAACCATTTTCTTTAACACACGGGATGATGCCATTCGCAACTTATTCAGTGCAAAAACAATTCATGAATACAGTGCACAAAGCCTTCTAACATTTTTGGCGATGTTTTACTTTCTTGCTATCATCACATATGGCACTGCAGTGCCATCTAGACAATTTGTACCAGGAATAATGATAGGATCAACATATGGACGTCTTGTAGGCATGTTCGTTGTAAAAGTATACAAAAAGTTAAACGTGGAAGAGGGAACGTATGCTTTACTTGGAGCTGCGTCTTTTCTTGGAGGATCCATGAGAATGACTGTGTCTCTTTGTGTCATTATGGTTGAAGTCACAAACAATCTGCAGCTTTTGCCCCTAATTATGCTAGTTCTTCTCATATCTAAGGCTGTTGGTGATGTTTTTACTGGAGGACTTTAAGAGCAAGCTCTCGCTATGAGGTATCCCATTGTTTAACTCTTGCTGAAACAGTATATAATATGATGTGCTTATCTGTGTTCATATGACATCAGTGTATTCATGATTGATGATGAAGATCATAGTTTTTACACTCGCCCTTTTCGAACCAAATACACACGGGAGGATTTTTTCTTCTAAGTGTACATATTGTTCTTTACAAAAGCTGTCATAGTTTTGTCTTCAAGTGATGATGATCAATCAAAGGATAGCCTGGGGGAGTTTGCCTCAGTGAGTAAACACGCAATGAGTTATGCAGAATCAGGGGTTGATGCCAAGGACATTGCTCTGTGGAAAGCACTCTGTGCTTCACGCAATATTCTTATCAATCAGATACAAAGTATTGGTAGGGGAAACAATCGGAGAATTGATGGTCTGGAAAATATAGAAGAAATAACAATTAAATCTATTGCAAGAAAACTTGGCAAGAGACCTACACCAGAAACCAATGATATTGGGAATAATGAACTGCTTGGGAAGGAGAAGTCAGGTTCAGAAGAATCAACACATGTGTCAACAGAGGGCTCAGAGCAAGACACTGGATCATTTGATGAGGATGAAGAAGACTATTGGTAAATGTTATCCAGGGCAGTATACACCTGTTATAATTTTTGTTTTTCTTGATGGTGCATTAAACGGAATTTTGTTTTCCTTTATCAAAGGGCGTAATCTTTGTTCAAAACTATTTTTTATTAAAAATGTTTTTTCAAAGGGTAAATGTGATGTGGCAACAAAGCCATCAAAATAAATGAAGACTCACCTACCATGTTATAAGATTAGGAAAGGAACTCATTTTGTCTAGTCACAATGAATGGATCTACTTTGTTTTTCTATCAAGCTATAGCAGAGATTTTCAAATGATAAAAGTAACGTGGCAATCAAAGTCAGAAGTCAAATTGAAGTGCAGATAACTATCCCAGCAGAGCCATCGAATTGATTGGCCTATTTTTGGTTTTCAGTTGCAGTTCAGAAAATTTAGCTACAGGTTTTGCCCATTTATCTATTATCAATAAACAAATTGTAATGCTGCTCCTTTTTAGGGCAGACTTTCCCTATTTTTATGATTTTAGGTGAAACTGCTCCTTATTTTATCGATCAGTTATCACCTTTCTAAGTTTATTTAATGTATTGTAAAACTAGTCAGAGGAGAATTCGAGAGATAAGGGAGGAGAACATAGTTTTATCGTATGCTTTGACAGAGAAACTAATTGAATGGTACAGCTCTGTTTCATAAGATTCTTGTGGCGTAAAATTTAGCAAATGTGTCTTTCTTTCTGTTTCATATGTAATCGTTATGTTTTTCATTTCATTCATAAGCATTTCCAGCTGAATGTTTTTAAGTAGAAAGGTAGAATCCAGATAACTGCTCTGCCTTAGGAGAACGTTCAGTATTTGTGTAATTTTCTTCTGTTTGATAAGGATTCATCACACATGCCCTTGTCAACTTCTTAGCAGTCTTGCCACTCCACTTAATTTCAACTTGGAATTGTTAAACTCTATGCCTATCTCGCCTTGTGGAATAATCCGTGCTTTTGATTAGATCTCTGCTCTTGCTGTCTTTGCCTCACACAGCCCAGAAATCCCAAACATTTATTAAAAACACTTTTCATATCTATTTACTAGCCTAAGATCAGTTGTTCATTTGGTCATCTCAGCCCCTTTGAAAATCCCTTGCCGAGATAGACCCGGAGAGAGCCCTCTCCTGTCCTCGTAGGGCTAGCTACGAGGCTAAGGTTGGTTTGATGTTGCCTCGAGTTTTGCCTTCTTCAGCCTGAGGCAGATTCGAGCGCTAACATAGTGGCGACCATACTGGGGAGATGGTTTTCTGTTAATGTGACAGTCGACTTGTAGATTGTCTTGCCCCAGTGCAGGAAATCAAGTTGCAGATCTGATGCTGATGGTGGACAGTAGTCGGACACATATGAAGGCTGAAACTTTCGCCTGGCGACTCCAGCTCGATCCAGAGATTCCCTCTTGAAGCTAAAACTGGTTTCTGTGAGTTAGTTGTTGAAAAACTTGAGAAGGAGATTCAGTATTTGAATGATCAGATCCAGTCATACGATTTCCGAGATCCCAAAAAGTTCTTGGAAACTCTCCCTCCTTCAAAAAAAGAAACCATAGAGCTGCCTACAGATGTTTGCATTGACAGTGTGCAGCTGGAAGTATGTATTGCGGAGTTGGGGCAGCAAACAGAGTCTGGCTTTTGCGATCCTGTTGCAACATACATGGAAATGTTTTTCAGTTTGACTGATAGATCAAGCTGTCTTATACATAGACAGATTCATTATGTGCATGTAGGGCTGCCAGCAATTACATCTGTGTCCTGGAGATTTCAAACATTGAAACATAGCAATGAAAAATCCTTCATCATTAATTTCAATATCTTCTAACCAATTTCTAACCTCTTTTACAGCTTCAGAAAGTGCAGGGTTTGCCACATACCCTACCATTGCATGAATGAATCAGCGAGCACTGGAATCTCTGGATCGAGCTGGAGTCGCTAGGTGAAAGTTTCAGCTATGCAGTCTGACGCTGCCCACATCGCATCAGATTCGTAAATTTGATTTCGCACCGGGCAGACAATCTATAAGTCGATCATTACATTAACAAGAAACCATCTCTCAAAGATGTCGCCACTATGTTAGCGCTCGATTCTGCCTCAGGCTGAAGAAGGCAAACTCGAGGCAACATCAAACCAAACTTAGCCTCGTAGCTAGCCCTACGAGGACAGGAGAGGGCTCTCTCCGGGTCTATCTCGATAAAATGAGCAATAGGGTACGAGATGACCTATAGTGAAATGTTGATCTTAGGCTAGTAAAAAGATATAAAAAGGGTTTTTAATAAATGTTGGGGTTTTCTGGGCTGTGTGAGGCAAAGACAGCAAGAGCAGAGATCTAATCAAAAGCACGGATTATTCCACAAGGCGAGATAGGCATAGAGTTTAACAATTCCAAGTTGAAATTAAGTGGAGTGGAAAGACTGCTAAGAAGTTGACAAGGGCATGTGTGATGAATCCTTATCAAACAGAAGAAAATTACACAAATACTGAACGTTCTCCTAAGGCAGAGCAGTTATCTGGATTCTACCTTTCTACTTAAAAACATTCAGTTGGAAATGCTTATGAA
This sequence comes from Pinus albicaulis, assembly GCA_034641835.2. Taxonomy (NCBI): domain Eukaryota; kingdom Viridiplantae; phylum Streptophyta; class Pinopsida; order Pinales; family Pinaceae; genus Pinus; species Pinus albicaulis. The sequence continues at coordinate 7,636,382 of CM076581.1, read as the reverse complement.
TGAAATGAAAAACATAACGATTACATATGAAACAGAAAGAAAGACACATTTGCTAAATTTTACGCCACAAGAATCTTATGAAACAGAGCTGTACCATTCAATTAGTTTCTCTGTCAAAACTGTACAATAAAACTCTGTGTTCTCCTCCACTATCTCTCAGAATTCTCCTCTACAAATGATTTTACAATACATTAAATAAACTTAGAAAGGTGATAACTGATCGATAAAATAAGGAGCAGTTTCACCTAAAATCATAAAAATAGGGAAAGTCTGCCCTAAAAAGGAGCAGCATTACAATTTGTTTATTGATAACAGATAAATGGGCAAAACCTATAGCTAAATTTTCTGAACTGCAACTGAAAACCAAAAATAGGCCAATCAATTCGATGGCTCTGCTGGGATAGTTATCTGCACTTCAATTTGACTTCTGACTTTGATTGCCACGTTACTTTTATCATTTGAAAATATCTGCTAGCCAATGAAAAAACAAAGTGTAGATCCCATTCATTGTGACTAAAGACAAAAATAGAGTTCCTTTCCTAATCTTCTGCTGTAGTGGGTAGTCTTCATTTATTTTGGTGCGCTTTGACTGCCACATCACATTTACCCTTTTGAAATTTTTTTTTTAAAAAAAAATTTCAAACAAAGATTACGCCCTTTGATAAAGGAAAACAGAATTCCGCTTAATACACCATCAATAATAACAGGTGTATACTGCCCTGGATAACATTTGCCAATAGTCTTCTTCATCCTCATCAAATGATCCAGTGTCTTGCTCTGAGCCCCCTGTTGACACATGTGTTGATTCTTCTGGACCTGACTTCTCCTTCCCAAGCATTTCATTATTCCCAATATCATTGGTTTCTGGTGTAGGTCTCTTGCCAAGTTTTCATGCAATAGATTTAATTGTTATTTCTTCTATATTTTCCAGACCATCAATTCTCCGATTGTTTCCTCTACCAATGCTTTGTATCTCATTGATAAAAATATGCGTGAAGCACAGAGCACTTTCCACAGAGAAATCTCCTTGGCATCAACCCCTGATTCTGCAGAACTCATTGCGTGTTTTACTTGCTGAGGCAAACTCTCCTAGGCTATCCTCTGATTGATCATCATCACTTAAAGACAAAACTGTGACAGCTTTTGTAAAGAACAATATGTACACTTACAAGAAAACATCCTCCCGTGTGTATTTGGTTCGAAAAGGACGAGTGTAAAAACTATGATCTTCATCATCAATCTGCCAGACTGCTACAATGTCATCTGAACCTGAATCTGGCACATCATATTGCGCATGTACTGTTTTGGCCTCGATTCAAGCAATGGGATACCTTTTAGCCGAGCTTGCTCTTCATAAAGTCCTCCATTAAAAACATCACCAACAGCCTTAGATATGAGAAGAACTAGCATAATCAGGGGCAAAAGCTGCAGATTGTTTGTGATTTCAACCATAATGACACAAAGAGACACAGTCATTCTCATGGATCCTCCAAGAAAAGACGCAGCTCCAAGTAAAGCATACGTTCCCTCTTCCACGTTTAACTTTTTGTATACTTTTACAACGAACATGCCTTCAAGACGTCCATATGTTGATCCTATCATTATTCCTGGTACAAATTGTCCAGATGGCACTGCAGTGCCATATGTGATGATAACAAGAAAGCAAAACATCGCCAAAAATGTTAGAAGGCTTTGTGCACTGTATTCATGAATTGTTTTTGCACTGAATAAGTTGCGAATGGCATCATCCTGTGTGTTAAAGAAAATGGTTGCAAGATCGTTATACTCTCCATCTTTGGAGCAATGGAAATTGACATAATTTCCGTAGGTTCCTGAAGGTCGTGGGTATTCAATATCAGGGTACTCTTTCAGATCCGGACAAGGAGTGCATTTTCTTAACAACGGCAATCCAAATGATAGGATTGATGTTATTAAAGACACTATGCATACTTCAATAATCTTAATTCGGTTTCCCCTCTTATGTAATACATTTCGACGCCATGAAGATATGTAAAGAGTTAACTGATTAAAAATGGCACCAAGAAGCCCTCCAATAACCCCAATAACAGCCATCGGCAACAACTCTTGAAATGAATAATCCTCTTGCCCACCAGATATGTCCCAAATAATAAAGCCTCCAGAGCTAAAATGGCCGCAATTTCCATGCTTACACCACCCCATTGAAGCACGAACAACAACTGAAACTATAGCTGATGTGAAAAAGACACGCCACATAAGCTGACTCCGCCACCAGGATGTAACTTCCTCAAGTGCAAACAGCACACCACCTACAGGAGCTCTGAAAGCACCGGCAACACCCGCAGCACATCCACATGTTACAAGATCACGACGATCACGGTCATTCTTGAAACCATCTAGAGTTGATATGGTACTTTGTAGACCCACCTTGTCCAATAAGAGAAGCAATACATGCTCATGTGTGAACAAGAGGACCTTCTTTTCCAAGTGCCAAACCGCCTCCCACTGAACCAATGCTGCCAAAAATCTTTCCAATCAATGTTCTGAACAGAAGAAATCCAGGTGTATCAATACCATTCAAGTAGCCCTTAATTTCAGGGATGCCAGAGCCTGCTGCTGCAGGTGAAAAATGTGTCACAATGTACACCGAAGAAAACACCAAAGCTAAGTTGAACAACATGTAAACCAAGAAGCCAACAAAGTAGGAATGTTTTATGATAGCAAATGTGGCAGCAAATTTCCATCCAGCAAAATTCTCAACAACAATGTTGATAAAAAATGCTGACAACCCTGTACCAATGCCAATGAGAAGTGCAGAGAACCACTTTTACAAACACAATGTATCCAACATACAACATTCTTCTTTGAGCCTTTCATGCGGCTAAGTCAACAAAACCCTAGACCTAAAGCTCTTAAAGACTCTTTGCCATCCATGACTATGAACCTTGGTGAGTTCGACTCTGGCAGAGGACTTGATAAGACGGAGTCTAACATTGGCTCCAATGGGGATGGCAGCTGCCGCTTCTTGGAGGTGCCAAGAACCGCAGAGCTTTGGGAGAGCAGACAGTGCCTCCATCCATTGGGCAATGGAATCATTATTTCAAGAGACAACACGAAACTTTCAACTCATTTATGGACTGAAACTTGACTGAAATGATTGAAAAACTAACTCGTCAAACTTCAAACTAAAACTGCAATGAAACTAGAACGAAATGCTGCCCTTTAGCTGCTTATTTATTTACAAAATCTACCCTACTTCGCTGCAAAAACAATAGATCAGGTAATACTGTAATGCCAGATCAACCATTCAAGTAAACCTGAGAATGATGCCACTTGAGAATGCTTCCACCAGGACATAGATGTAATTGCTGGCAGCCCTACATGCACATAATGAATCTGGCTATGTATAAGACAGCTTGATCTATCAGTCAAACTGAAAAACATTTCCATGTATGTTGCAACAGGATCGCAAAAGCCAGACTCTGTTTGCTGCCCCAACTCCGCAATACATACTTCCAGCTGCACACTGTCAATGCAAACATCTGTAGGCAGCTCTATGGTTTCTTGTTTTGAAGGAGGGAGAGTTTCCAAGAACTTTTTGGGATCTCGGAAATCGTATGACTGGATCTGATCATTCAATACTGAATCTCCTTCTCAAGTTTTTCAACAACTAACTCACAGAAACCAGTTTTAGCTTCAAGAGGGAACTTTGGAGATTTCAAACATTGAAACATAGCAATGAAAAATCCTTCATCATTAATTTCAATATCTTCTAACCAATTTCTAACCTCTTTTACAGCTTCAGAAAGTGCAGGGTTTGCCACATACCCTACCATTGCATGAATGAATCAGCGAGCACTGGAATCTCTGGATCGAGCTGGAGTCGCCAGGCGAAAGTTTCAGCCTTCATATGTGTCCGACTGCTATCCACCATCAGCATCAGATCTGCAACTTGATTTCCTGCACTGGGGCAAGACAATCTACAAGTCGACTGTCACATTAACAGCAAACCATCTCCCCAGTATGGTCGCCACTATGTTAGCGCTCGAATCTGCCTCAGGCTGAAGAAGGCAAAACTCGAGGCAGCATCAAACCAACCTTAGCCTCGTAGCTAGCCCTACGAGGACAGGAGAGGGCTCTCTCCTATCCTCGTAGGGCTAGCTACGAGGCTGAGCTTGGTTTGATGTTGCCTCGAGTTTTTCCTTCTTCAGCCTGTGGCAGAATCGAGCGCTAACACCTCTTTCTTCTATTGTTGCTATAGGATCTTCTTTCTTCTTTGAGTTCAAAGAATTCTTGGAGAGTTAGACTCTCTTTGAATTCTCTAGACTGTGCCTTGTACTCTTCAAGATACAAACTGAGAGTCTCATGAGTCTTAGGTTATTTTCTTTCTTCATTTCTACACCCTTCAAAGAAAGTGGGCATAGTATATCTATGAGGAGATCTATGATTCTCTGATCTTCTTTTCTGCTGATAGGAAGTGCTTGGACCTTCCTTAGAAAATCTTTTTCTTGGATCTTCTTTTTGCCTTTCCTTCTTCATTTGTTTGACCTCCTTGGAGATATCTTGCTTTGATCTAAAGAAAGGAGTGGCAATACTATAATCCTCCTTCATGATAGATCTCATCTATCTGCTTCTTCTTTTGATGCAAAAGATGAAGTGTCCACAAGCTGAGCCAAAGATCATGCTCTAATACCACTGTAATATTCCCAAATGGGAAAATGCAGTAATACTTAAACACAATATAAGAACTAAAACTAAGTAACAATAAATCTCAAGAAAAAATCATAATATACAGAGAATCTGAGAAATTTTATTATATGGAGATGAATCAGTTACACAATGTATAGAAAATGAGTAGATCTAGCCTAAGAGATGGCCTAGAATCACCCTACAATGGTGCTGCAACTAGCACTGCATAACTCGTGAGATTATAGGAAGTAATACTGCATTGTCCCTTCTGCTGAAGATATGCATGAAATTTTGCAAAAGGAAATGCAGATCTAGGGAGCTCAGGAGCTTTGATGATGCCAAGATTCAATATTTAGCCAATGTGATGGGAACCCAAGATAACCCAGAAAGGATTTTCCAGATCTACAACTTTGGAAAATCACCCTCCTAGGGTTTGATCCTTTGACTGCTGGGTTTACAGATCTGAAGCTAGATCTGATCTAAAGATGGCTGCAATATGATGTATTAACAGATCTATGCTTTGAGGGTTGATCCCTCCTTCAGATCTGCAAGCAAGAAGCTTGAGATCTTGTCTCCCCTTCCTTCCCCTTCAAGTTGCGGCAACTGAATATGCAGCTGCCACAGAAACTGCACTATACAAGAGGGAGAGGTTGTATGCCTACTGAAATATGTTGCAATAGACTCCAGGCTGATGGAAATGTGAGGGGATGATCCCTCACTGGATTACTAGTTGAAATTCTAGCAACTTTCTTCCTCCTTTGGATCTGCAATGATGGACAACGTAATTCTGGATGGAATTACTGCTGCTAGGAGGTCAATAAATTTTGGCTTGATGCCAGATCTGAAATGAAGCCCTAGGAATGATGATCTTCAAGTCCAAGGTGATAGGAATAAACCTACACCGCTTCTCTAGCTGAAATACTGAAGACAACCTCCACCTTCCAACTGATCTTCAGAAATTGTGTAATTCCTGAAGGTAGATGTTCTACAGACGATGGAAATGAGAAGTGGCACCAATGCTTGATGTAAAATGAAGTACAAACCTCTTCTAAGAGATAACTCAATGAAAGAGGAGGGATTCCATACCAGGAACACCCTGTGCTAAACAACACTTGCAATCTTTGCTAAATAGCCCAAGAAAGCGATGGAATGTCACATGACAATTCCAGATCTAAACAGACCTCAAAATCAATAATCAATAGCCTGCCTTCATTGTTGTCTTCATCTCCTTCTTATAGTTTTGGAGCCTTCCCATGCCTTGGCCCTCATCTAAACTGCGTTGTACATGTGGACATGATCCTCTATGTTTGACTGCGCTGTCTCTCCAAGTCATCCAGCATGTCTAGGTGCAATGTACACTCTCTCCATCATGTGTGCATTAATTGCACAACTTCCTCCATCATCTCATCATGAATGCTCCATGATCTTTTGTTTGATTCCTTCCAAGATCTTAGTTGACTGTATCAACCTCCATGATCTCATTAATGAGAGATGGTCTCCAATCTATTCACATTAGTAGTTGCTCCACTACCTCCTTTATGTAGATCTAGGCTTAATTAATCCACATTCACACATAAAATGTGGATATTTATTCATCATGAGGATTATGGGTCCCTCCACCCTTTTATTTACTTAATTAAGTAGGTTTATTAAGAACTCTAATATTCCAAATATCATGTGAAAATTTGGGAATATTACAACTGGACATGTCTGACGTGACACACGCTATGACCAAGATAACTTTGTAAATTAAATAGATGTAACAACTGATTGAATCTGGGGTTGGACTCAACAAGATTTGGAGTCATTTATTCTAATTCATTCTGAGAATTTTTAAAATTATATAAATATAAATAAAATTTGATATACTAGGATTATCTGCAAGTTATGCAGTTAAAATAAAATAAATATTCACACATAAGATCACATGTTCCCTATCTATGAAGGAGTATATTTCATTAACTATAGAGAGTGAGAAAATAGATTGGACAGATACCATTTTTCTAGAGACCTTACAAGATCAGAGAGTTACTACCTAACTTCAAAAACTATATCTATATTATATTTTATGGTTTTATCTTTTTTCTCTTGTAAGAGAAAAATAAGCTAAAATCAATATCTATAAGGTAGTGATATGATAAATTGTTAGATCTTACTCTTGTTTATCAAATACTAAAATATCCATAAAACTTGCAATAAAATTAATTTCAGTAATCTCTAATTTAACAATCAATAACGGATAACTGGCAGAAAATAGCCAAATGTTAAGGAAGTGTCTTCAATTTAGCAAGTGAAAAATGAGTGAGAATTAAAAATGTGTAATGCGATCTTTGTTTTGGAAAGATTCTTCCTAGAAAATGTCCCGTTAAAACACCTCACTATTAAGAGTTCACGAATTTAATTCTCTCCATACTCACCACTATCTTGTGCCCTTATCGATGTCAAACTTAAATGACAGTTTAAAAAAAAAATCCATTGGGTATTGTCTATTCATCATCGCTTAATGGAAAGTTTTTATTACTAATTCCCATATCGTTGCTGGAATGGAAAATTAGACAAGCATACATAACTTTTGTTTTTAAATATTAATTAAGTTTATTTTGAATGGTCGTGAAATGTATAAAATTTCCTTTGTTTTTAAATTTTAATTAAGTTTGTTTTTAAATATTAATTAAATTTATTTTGAATTGTATAAATTTTTATTTATTTTTAAATGTTCGTTAGATTCATTTTGAATTGTCATGTAATCTATATATATATATATATATAGCTTACTCTTATAATTAGGTGATACTCACGTTTATATATATATAACAAGAACATAATTGGTTTCTATTTATACTTTTTAATTTTACCCGATGGCCGGTGGAAACATATTTTAACTAGTTTCTTTTTGTCGGTGGAAATATACCCAGTGGTCAGTGGACAAAGTCAGAAATATACTTCATGAAAATTGAACGTGTTCACTAGTTGGAAATTAGGCATACAAGATATCAGATATCTACATATTAATTAAGTACATAATTTCAAAAATTTGAAACCAAGTTGTCAAAAGGCCAAGGCAAGCTATTCTTTCTCTTAATTTAAAAATTCAAATACTAAGTTGTCAAAAAATACTAAGTTGTCAAAAAGGCCTTTCTTCTTTATGATGAATTATTCTTCTTCAACTTGTTATGAAGTCGAGGCAGGCAACCTTTTGAAGGTTGGGAGGACTTTTGAATTTTTGAAGATGTTATCACCCTAGTAATTCTTAGGTCGTGGGATTTTGGTTTAAAGTTAAAGAAAACTAGGGGTAACCAAGAACCTCTTTTAGATTTCAGGATCTAGCCTTCCTGAATTCTGGAGAGGGATCTCTCCTTAAGATTTAACTTTGTTTTAGATTTGAGTTTTAGGCTAGGTATGATTGAGAAGTTGGTTTGCTTGAAAAGTTTGGTGGGAAATAAGATTACTTGGAGACAAATTAAAGAGGGATCTACTAGTCCATTGGGCTATGGGGTCAAATGTAGCAAACAAGACTGAAAGGCAAGGCCAAAAAGATGCTAATGTACTCAGGGCAACGTAGATAAACCTCTGATATTTGGATAGTTTGATTGGATGGGATGTCTTGCTTTCGGGATAAAGGGCAGTGAAGGATCCTTTGATCCAGTAATAAGGAGAAGGAGGCAGAGTTCAAATGGGACTCAGGAGAAACTAAGAATTCCTAGGTCCGAAAATTAGCAGAAAACATTGAAATGATCAATTAGTTAAGACAGTAGGTTTTTTACACTTATCCTGAAATAATACTCCTAATTAATCATTCATATTTGAAAACATATATGAAATTGAATGGAAATTCAGAAAGGAAACAATGACATAAAGAAATCACTTTACTCATTATCTTATCGCAAGAATCCTGAGATATGAAGTCCAGTTAGCTATTGTCTAGTCTGCTACTGTGAAATCAACACATGAGCCTCCAAAGCACTAGGAAAATATCTATAATAATCTCAACAATTTTATTCCACCCAAAATAATTCAAAGGGTGAAGTATTTATACAAATTCTAAACTAAAATATCTTGAAAAATATCAAGATTGGTTTACAAAATATCTCAAACCGTTTTACATAAATAGAACTTAATTAAAGGACACTCAAAAATAATGCATCTATTTGGCACTATTTTTTATGGATAGGTGATGAAAAAGAGAAGAATTCGAATTTGGTCCAACTCTTAGTTGATGATGAGGCATCCAAGTCACTAACTGTTTCCTTTCTTTGTGCATTTTGCTCCAGTAATTCTACAAACTTCGGATCCAATGATACCTTTGTATTTCTCAATCCGAAATAGATATGTAAAAAGTGAAAGAGGTTATTGTGGAAGAATATGTTGGTGAGATAAAACTATTTCAGGTTCCTAAAATTCCTCTCCAGCTGTTCACAATAGGCTCTGCAAAAATATGTGTAAAATAGAGTTTTATAGAGTCTGAAAAATAGGCTGTAAAGATGCGCATGTATTTTTCATTCTGTAATAGCGGTGAAAAAAGTGAGATAGGATTTTTTAGATGGTTCTATTAGAAGTAAAAAAATCATTTAGTTTTGTAAGATATATTTCTAATTAGCCACTATCTTCTCTGAAAAATGATGACTTAACAAGAATTTTCTGGAAAGAGAGCTTTCAAATATTGTTTAATATTTCCCAATCCGTAATGGCTGTTAGAAAAGTGAGAGAGGTTTTTGTAGTTGGACACTTTAAGAAGATAAACCTCTTCATATTTGCAAAATTCATCTTGGATTGGTCACAATAGTTTTTACAAAACAATGACTTATACATGAAATTTCTGCAAAAATGTTCCGTCTTGTTATGTTTTCATCTTTTCACCTTTTTGTTCTTTTAACTGTTTTACTTTCACTTTGGATAAAATTCATTGTTGGTGAAAGTATTTTCATCTCTTTTTACCATTTACTGACTCTGTATTTAATTTTACTATTTACCTTTGACTGCTCTGTAACTTTTTTTTAACTTTCACTCTAACTTTTACCTGATACACCTTAACCACTGATACTCTTTAACTGTTATGTTTTCACTGTCCCCATGAATTTTCTTTTCACTTTTACCATTCACTCTGCACATTTCATCATTATGGTCTCTCTCTGACTTTATTTTATTCTTTCTTTGTATACAAATTGTTTTTTGAATGAATCTTTTGAATTAAAATTTGAGAATTTGGAGCAAACAATTTTGTCAACTAGTATTGAAACTGTCGGCCCAAATCCATGTTCTGATAATAACCTGCAAAAATAAAACAATTTGTTAATGAAATCTAAGTCTACATGGAGGTGATTGAAGGCTTTTAGAAAGAAATGTAGAGTGAGATCTGCTTGTGGAGGTTTAACTCTGTTTTTAGGCACTCTGGCTTCTTCTGTAAGATTAAATGGTTTACAAAAGTAATTTACTTTAAACAGAGGGGTAACTAAGCATTTTAGGCTAGAGATATCTTCTTTTGGGCTTTTTTCTTAATTAGGTTTATCTGAGGAAAGACAGGAAACTGGAATAAAATAGAAAACAGGGTTTTTCTGAGTTTTTTTGACTGAGAAATAGGGTTTCAGGCATATTCAGAGTTCAACCTTTTAAATCTTTGAATTTTGGTCTTTGGAGCTTAGACATGGAGGAAACTAGCCTTTAAAAGACTAGCTCCAGAACATAGAGCTCCCTCAATTCATAGGTATTTTGATGTTTTGACAGGGTTTCTGAAGCTTCTGTGGTCGAATTTGGACTTCTGTTGATTTTGTTGGGGCCAAAACAGTGTACTTTGTTATATCAACAGGGTATCTTCAGTTGAAACTGGATCTTTGACGTTGTAGAGGGTAGCTTTAATGGTCTTTCAGTCACAGTGGTAAAGTTTAGCTCCGGGGCTATAAATTGGCTATCAAAGGTTCGACTTTCATTCACAGAGCTGGGAGTATTTTCTTATCCAGTGAGGGGAAATAATACATAAAAAATGAAGAAAATCTAAGTTTAAACCTTAGATTTTGATCATTAACGTATCATTTAATGCAGGTCACAATCAAATGGCAAGAGCGGATTTTCTTTGAATGCGAAACCATTAGTGGTTATCGCATTGCTCCTGGGCTGTAAATGGTTTTTCACTTTTGGAATGCAATCCAATAGAAATAAGATACATAGCAGGCGGTGGTTTCACAAAATAGCTTTTATCGCATTATTTTTTACAAACTTTGACTAACCATTTTTGTTATGCGATATTGAATATGCGCCGTCAGATTTGATTGAGAGATGCAAATGGTTGAGATCTTTTGGAAAGTTGCAAGGAAACAGTAAGGTGGGGCCGGGCTTTTACGATGAGCCGTTGATCTTGAAAGGTTAAGATATACGGTGAGAGACAAATGCAATATTGGGGATAGGTAGGGCATGAAGCAAGTTGTCTCTTTTATCTAAGACCGTTAGATTAAAGAATCATCAGTGATCGGGCGGCTAGGGATGATTCGGGGAAATGTTGGGTTTAATTCAATAGATTAATAGGTTTACGTATATATAAACGAGGTTTATATATAGGGTAAAAATGCATGGGGTGGGTTAATGGATATTTTAACTAAGGTTTGGAATTTATATGAAACATGAGGTTTCACATATAAAAAAAAGAAAAAAGCTTGAGGCTCTTAACCTTAGTTTTAGGTATGCGGGAAATGGGAGTATAAGTATTTTTTGTGCGTTATTTTAAATACACAGAATGTAAATAAAAATCGCCTTTTGTATTATCTAACTTTATTATATAGTTTTAAACTGCGGAGGGGTCTAAAAACCATAGGGGAAAGGGTTATATTTTTATAGGTATTTTTATGTCAAAGGGGTAATTTCGGGATGTTATTTCAACATGTGATTAATATCTTTGACACAAAAGCATATAATAAGGGGGTTTTTGGGATATTAAAATAAAAAGAAGCTATATTAATAGGACTAGGATATTTGATAGGAGTTAATAAAATATGTTAAGTGTTAATATGAAAAGGGACAATGAATACTCAAAATTTCATAAATAAAACTAAGGAAAGTGGAAATTAGAATAAAGCTTAATTTTCATAATTCCTTCACTCTTACTTAGTATATCATGTTTTTTGAGGGTTTTACACTTTGTAAAATGGGGGAAGTTAATTAAATGGGCCTTTATGTAACATTTAAGCAAGAAAAGAGTTCTTACTTATGAAGTAAAATGGTGATGAGTTCATGGAGGGGTAAATGATGAAAATTCCCAGGATTATTATAGAAACTTAACATCTTCAACAATTTAGTCATTGAGCCTTGGGTTGGTCCCAACAGAAGTCAAGGAAATGCCTTGAGCCTCTTTGACAGATAGTTTAGAATATCAAATTGCTATGGGGAGGGGAAATTAGTTATTTAGAGCCTGGTGACATATATTTACAATCGTGTTTCCCACCTTCTTCTACCTACCCAGTCATCTCTTCTAACATTTTTTCCTTCTATTTTAATCAGGTGCATTTGAACTAGCAACCTTACAACCTTTTATTCTTTTTTGAAAGTAGTAAACTAGCTAATTCTACACTTATTGCATCCAAGAATCCAGATTAAGTTGTTGGATTCTTTTATTCTCTACCTAACTACTGAATTGTCATGATTAAACTGTATGACAATTCTTTATTCACTATCTATAACATTTGAAATTGAAACATGACAAGTTAAGATTAAATTGTTCAACTCATCATGGATTATGGCATTTATTGATACTCTGCCATAATCAACTGCAAAAAGTAAAAGTAGTGGCATTTAGACTTGCACACTTTCATGTTTTATTCATATTTTTTCTTTTGGGGTATATCATTTTTTCTAAGTTCTTTGATTTTTCTTTTAGGACTTTTACCCTCTTTTTGCTTTTCTATTTTTTTTTTACAAAATATGGGAAAAAAACTTGCAGAAAGCAAAGTTGGTACATATTTACACAACTATCATCGGTCAAGTCAAAATTATGAATCCTATATTTATAGGTTGTTAACATTGGCTTCACTTGGGGATGGCATTTCCTTTTGAGATGTCAAGAACATTGTTGACTAGTAGCCTGATCCATTGGGCCAATCCCAAACATGCTTTTGCTATGACTGAAAATCTTGAATTGAATATGGTATTTTTTCTGCAAACTAAAATCTGATCTGAAACTAAAAAAACATACTACAATTCTCAAACCAAACTGATTAGATCTTAAATATCTTTAGGACCTTCTCCTTAGCTTTAAATCTTAATGAATTATACCAAAACTAGCTAAAAAATGAATACTAAAAAAAAATGCTCAAAGATTTGAGCTTATTTGCACTCATCTACATACTCTAATCTACTGTTAATTTTGTTGAATCAGGTAATACAAAAATGCCAATGAAGCCAGTCAAGTAGCTGTAGAAATGAATGGATAATTTGACTGCTTGTGATCAAACTTGGAAGTATAAATTGATCATGTGTCTTCATAATCAATGATAATATGTGAAATGGAAATCGCTGATATATTTGATCATCATAGATAAAACATGTTTGCAGATTTGAGCTAAAAATATTATCCATATAATTTTCTATAGGATCATTAAAAGCATAATGTATGATTTTTAGTTCTAGGCCTTCAATGATTAGTTTCTCAGTTGTATTCTGAATATTAATCCTTGAAACTATTTCTTCAGTATTGTGTTTGAAAGAATAATCATCCTCAATATGAAAGTCAAAAGATAATACAATTTCCTCTTGCTTAGGAGAAGGAAGATTTTACAAGAATTCTTTAGGATCTCGGAAATCATATCACTGAGTTTGAGAATGCAAAAGTTTAATTTCATTTTCATAATTTTTAGAAATTATCTCAAGAACACATTTTTTAAGTTGAGGAGAATATTTTCTTAATTTCAAAATAAGAAATATATCTCTTAGAAAATCCTCATCAAGCTGAAATTATAATATCTCATACCTCAAAATAGCTAGTGATTGTTCTGTGAAATTATCTTGAATTGGGAGAACATAATTATCATCATACTGATCATATTTAGGCAAATCTTTAGAAGAAGGAATGTCATCAATTATAAACATTGGATCAGTAGATTTCTCTTCCAACAATCCTAATATATCTTGATTAGATTGGTTGCATTCTATTTGAAAGTCATTGTTTTGCTCAATAGGAGTGTTATCAAGCAATGGGCCTTCTTGGGAAGGTAGAATAACATGAGCATCAACTTGTTCTTTTGTCTCTTCATGGATAAAAACTTTAGTACATTCATCAACATTAGAAGAAGTAGAAACAATTTCTTCATTATGTAAATATTTTGAGGATGGTTGCATGTTTAGAAGAAAATTGATTTCTTCTTCGGTGAGGGGGGGTGGGAATCTCTGAATTCTTAGATTGAAATGAGAATTGTTTTTTCTCTTATCTAAAAATTGATCATGAGGTTGAATATTTTCTTTAACTCCATTCAAAACATTAAATGAAACATCATTTGTTAATACAGAGGGGTTTTGTGGATCTTGATTCATCTCCTGATCTATTTCATCTTTGTTTAACTCCTCTTGATTATTATGACATTGAACTTGAGAATGAAATTTTTTGACTTCTTCTAATAAATCTTCAGGATGCCAATTTCCAAAATCTTCATCAATATCTTCAGCTTGATCACAACCATTTTTAGCTAATGATAAAAATGAAAAATCTTCTTTGTAATGCTCATAAAATACCTTATGAAAATCTTTTAGAGAAAACAAACTTGTAGGTTTGAGAGCTTCGTACCATTCCCTTGTTTTTCCTTCTAAGGTTGCCATGAATATTTTCATGAGGCAATCCTCATGCCAATCAACCTTCAATCTTGATGAGTGTATATGAAATTTAATGAGATGTAGTAAACGATCATCAATGTTCTCATCTTGAAACATGGGTAGATTGTTACCCCAATTTACCTTTGGTAGCTTGTGTGGAAATCCAGGTATGTGATCTTTGCTCATGGGAGAATATCTTCATTTTATTCTTGGATCATCTTTAAAATTAGCAATAACAAAAGGCCACGGTATCTGTAAAACCAAGTTAGATTCTTATATAAAATACAATATATATTGAAAAACCTTATTAACGAGAAAGAACATAATGCCTTGGATTACGATACAAGTTGAAAGCCTGATCTTTCCATATTGTTCTTCCAGGTTCATTCCTCCAGTCGAGTCTTGATTGTGAAATTGGTGTGGAGTCGCCAGGTGGATGATTTTAACCTTTGTGTGTCTGATCATTGTCCACCATCATAGATCAGATCTGAACCTATAAAATGTTTCTGAAGAAAAGGTTAGTTTCCCCAGTGTATTTGTCATTATATTACCCACAACCTTTAAAATTAATCTTAAAGTAGAAAAGATATGTTTTAAAAATATTTCTCTAAGATTAAACTTAAAACTGGAGAGTGGTTATTCCCCAGTATGGTCGCCAATATGTTATCACCCTAGTAATTCTTAGGTCGTGGTATTTTGGTTTATAGTTAAAATAAACTAGGGGTAACCAAGAACCTCTTTTAGATTTTAGGATCTAGCCTTCCTGAATTCCGGAGAGGGATCTCTTCTCAAGATTTAACTTTGTTTTAGATTTGAGTTTTAGGCTAGGTATGATTGAGAAGTTGGTTTGTTTGAAAATATTGGTGGGAAATAAGATTACTTGGAGACAAATTAAAGAGGGATCTACTATTACATTGGGCTATGGGGTCAAATGTAGCAAGCAAGACTGAAAGGCAAGGCTAAAAGGATGCTAATATACTCAGGGAAAGGTAGATAAACCTCTGAGATTTGGATAGTTTGATTGGATGGGATGGCTTGCTTTCGGGATAAAGGGAAATGAAGGATCCTTTAATTCGGAAATGAGGAAGAGAAGGCAGAGGCCAAACGGGATCTCTCCTCAAAAAATATATACAATAATCTCAACAATTTTTATTCTACACAAAATACTTCAAAGAGTTAAGTATTTATACAAATTCTAAACTAGAATATCTTGAAAAAATATCAAGATTGGTTTACAAAATATCTCAAACTGTTTTACATAAATAGAACTTAATTAAAGGACACTCAAAACTAATGCATCTATTTGGAACTATTATTTATGGATAGGTGATGAAAAAGAGGAGAATTCGAATTTGATCCAACTCTTAGTTGATGATGAGGCATCCAAGTCACTAATTGTTTCCTTTCTTTGTGCATTCTGCTCTAGCAATTCTGCAAACTTGGTGTCCAATGATACCTTTTTATCTCTCAATATAAACTAGATATGTAAAAATTGAAAGAGTTTATTGTGTATGAATATGTTGGTGAGATAAACCTCTTTCATTTTCCTAAACTTCCTCTCCAGCTGTGCACAATAGGCTCTACAAAACGATATGTAAAACAACGTTTTATAGAGTCTGAAAGCTAGGATGCAAAGATGTGCATGTATCTTTAATTATGTAATAGTTGTGAAAAAAGTGAGATACATTTTTTGAGATGGGTCTCTTAGGAACAACATCCTCCTTCATTTTTGTAAGATGTATTTCTTATTGGCCAATATTGTCTCTGCACAATGATGACTTAACAGGAATTTTCTGCAAAGAGAGCTTTCAAATATTGTTTAATAATTCTCAATCCATAATGGCTGTTAGAAAAGTGAGAGAGGTTTTTGTAGTTGGAAACTTTAAGGACATAAACCTCCTTCAGGTTTGAAAAATTAATTTTGGATTGGTCACAGTGGTTTCTGCAAAACAATGACTTAAACATGAAATTTCTGAAAAAATATTCCTTCTTGTTATGTTTTCATCTTTTCACCTTTTTGTTCTTTTAACTGTTTTACTTTCACTTTGGATAAACTTCATTGTTGGTGAAAGAATTTTCATCACTTTTTACCATTTACTGCCTCTGTATTTACTTTTACTTTTTACCTTTGTCTGCTCTGTAACTTTGTTTTAACTTTCACTCTGACTTTTACCTGATACACTTTAACCACTGATACTCTTTGACTGTTATGTTTTCAGTGTCATTATGAATTATCATTTCACTGTTACCATTCACTGTAAAAATTTCATCATTCTAATATCTCTCTGACTTGATTTTATTTTTTCTTTGTATATAAACTGTGTTAGGTAAACATGACTCGGGATAGAGTCAATGTTGACTAGGGTAAATAGTAGTGGTTTTGGGGCACATGGTTTTGTGCACCCATGGTTTTAGCCCATGGTATTGCATGTAATGGAGCCTATAAGAGGCTGGGAATACTTAATTGTAATGTAGGCCTGGAGGTGAGCAGTGAAGGCTCACTTGGCCAGATTGGCCAGGGTTTTGGCCAATGGTTAATGAAATTTCATTGGTTGGGTTTTTCCCCGGATTTGGGGTTTTCCCGGATAAACATCTGTGTTTATGTTTATGTGATTTGTTGTTGGTTATGTTTATTTATTTCTCTCATTAAAATATTTATATTTCTTGCGGTAAATTCCTAACAAATGGTATCAGAGCCTGATTTAAGATACTTGTAGGACCGTGGATCGTTTTATTAACTAAGGCCATTCAATCATTGGGGAAAGAGAGTAATTTTATTAGATCAGGTAGATCTGATGTTTGAAGATCTAGATCTACGTGTGAAGGAGACATGATTTGTTATGGAGATATGCAGATCTGGATTCTTCTCACTAAAGGTGAGTTCAAAGCATACATCGAAAGTGTTTCCCATGGTGAATGTTGGAAGCATCGGATCGGTGGGGAAAACAAGCAACGAAACTGAGAAGGGATTCTCCTAACATTCAAATTTGCGCCAAAGAAATCGATGTCAGGCTTGAGCTGCATAGATTTTAGATCCCATAAATAGTTCTGCATTCTTGATTAAGAATTCTCCAGACTGCGTGGAGCCTGTCATGTGTAGATCTGCATGATATCAAAAAACGATGTGAAGTTGTCAATGGTGAGCACCCTACTGCGGACAGAGGCAGCAAACCATTTTGGAGCCATGGCAGTCCATTGGTTTGACCTCGTCACCTGGGTGTGATAGCAGTGTGGTCTCAAACAGAGGAGCAGGAGAGGATCGATCAACATGATGCTATGGTGTATTACGACAATAATCTTAGGGGTTTTGATGAAAGTATTGAGGTTAAGCATTTCTGGGTTTTTGTGCGAGCAGCCCATGACTGCATCAAGTGGGAGCAGTGGCCTGGCAGAGGAGAGACGAGTGCAGTAGATGATTAATGAGCGGAGGCATAGGATAAAGGTCACGAGAATCCAAGACATACCCAAAGTTAAAAAACCCTAGAAGGAAATCGAGCTTTACAAGTTTATTTTCGGCAAAGATCAGAAGGAGGAATTCACAAAAGAAGAACTGCAAATGATTGGGCTGGGGTACGAGAAAACTGTGTGCTTCAAGGAGCTGTGCGACCCCACTCTGAGGCATCAGCTTGACTGGTATAAATACGGTTCCTACAACCCTCATGAACGAAAGGGGATTGTTGTGGGGTAGCCTGTGAGGGGGAGAATGTCTGATATGAGGGTTACCATGTTCAGTAATGTCAAAGACGCAGAGGAGCAATTGTTAACAAAATGTATGGTAAAATATGAGAGGATTTGTTATATACACTCTCATTCCAGTAAAATGATCTTGAAGCATGGAGAGTCGCAATGATGTGAGGGGATGGGTGTCAAATACACTCACAAGTGTTTGATAGAATTCATCTAAGAGATGAGTAAGGTAGAATTGGTTGTAGAAGACTCAATGTAAGCAATGGCAGCATGGAAAATGGGTCATGAGAAGACCATGAGACTTGGAGGTTGTTAAAGCAAGAGAGGATATATGCATGTGGATTAATTAATTGATGAACCATGTATCTGAAGAGAATTCCTAGAGGACTGGCAATTACAGAGGCTGGTAACCCATGTAATCCGGTAGATGGATTCTTTTTATATGGACATTGATTTCATATGTATAAAGACAGTAACAATAATAATTAAAAAATAATAATAATAATAATAATAATAATAATAATTATTATTATTATTATTATTATGGAGTTAATTTTTATATGTAAATGGGCATACTGCTGTAAGACCTGGTATGGCATGCGTACCCCTAGGGAATCACTGGTAAAGTCTGGGTTAGGCCTAGGTGATAGGGGGGATGTCAAATTAACAGTTACCCTAGGTAAAAAAAAAAATTGAAGGGGGGAAGAGCTAGAGTGAGCGGAGTTGTCTCACTTAGCATGTTTGGCTGGATTTAGTCAATAATCCCCAAGTCAAGTTTAAGGGGGGAATTGTTAGGCAAACATGACTCGGGATAGAGTCAAATCTGACTAGGGTAAATAGTAGTGGTTTTGGGGCACATGGTTTTGTGCACCCATGGTTTTAGCCCATGGTATTGCATGTAATGGAGCCTATAAGAGGCTGGGAATACTTCATTGTAATGTAGGCTTGGAGGTGAGCGGTGAAGGCTTACTTGGCCATATTGGCCAGGGTTTTGGCCAATGGTTAATGAAATTTCATTGGTTGGGTTTTTCCCCGGATTTGGAGTTTTCCCAGATAAACATCTATGTTTATGTTTATGTGCTTTCTTGCTGGTTATGTTTATTTATTTCTCTCATTAAATTATTTATATTTCCTGCAGTAAATTCCTAACAAACTGTTTGTTGAATGAAGCTTTTGATTTAAAATTTGAGAATTTGGAGCAAACAATTTTGTTAACTAGTATTGAAACTGTTGGCCCAATTTCTTATTCTGATAATAACCTGCAAAAATCAAACAATTTGTTAATGAAATACAGGTCTGCAGGGAGGTGATTGAAGGCTTTTGGAAAGACCTGTGGAATGAGATCTGCTTGTTGAGGTTTAACTCTGTTTTTAGGCATTCTGGCTTCTTCTGTAAGATTAAATGGTTTACAGAAGTAATTTACTTTAAACAGAGGGGTAACTGAGCATTTTAGGCTAGACATATCTTCTTTTGGGCCTTTTGCTTAATTAGGTTTATCTGAGGAAAGACAGGAAACTGGAATAAAACAGAAAAAAAGGGTTTTATGAGTTTGTTTGACTGAGAAATAGGGTTTCAGGCATATTCAGAGTTTCAACCCTTTAAATCTTTGAATTTTGGTCTTTGGAGTTTAGAAATGGAGGAAACTAGCCTTTAAAAGACTGGCTCCAAAACACAGAGCTCCCTCAATTCGCAGGTATTTTGATGTTTTGACAGGGTTTGTGAAGCTTCTGTGGTCGAATTTGGACCCCTGTTGATTTTATTGGGGCCGAAACAATGTAATTTGTTATATCAACAGGGTATCTTCAGTTGAAACTGGATCTTTGACGCTATAGAGGGTAGCTTTAATGGTCTTTCAGTCACAGTGGTAAATTTTAGCTCCAGGGCTATAAATTGGCTATCAAAGGTTCAACTTTCATTCACAGAGCTGGGAGTATTTTATTAACCAGTGAGGGGAAATAATACATAAAAAATGAAGAAAAAATAAGGTTAAACCTTAGATTTTGATCATTAACGTATCATTTAATGCAGGTCACAGTCAAATGGCAAGAGTGCATTTTCTTTGAATGCGAAACCATTAGTGGTTATCGCATTGCTCCTGGGCTGTAAATGGTTTTTCACTTTTGGAATGCGATCCAATAGAAATAAGACACATAGCAGGCGGTGGTTTCACAAAATAGCTTTTATCGCATTATTTTTTACAAACTTTGTCCGACCATTTTTGTTATGCGATATTGAATATGCGTCGTCAGATTTGATTGAGAGATGCAAATGGTCGAGATCTTTCGGAAAGTTGCGAGGAAACAGTAAGGTGGGGCCGAGCTTTTACGATGAGCCGTTGATCTTGAAAGGTTAAGATCTATGGTGTGAGACAAATGCGATATCGGGACAGGTAGGGCATGAAGCAAGTTGTTGCATTTATCTAAGACTGTTATATTAAAATATCATCGGTGGTCGGGCGGCTGGGGATGAGTCGGGGAAATGTTGGGTTTAATTCAATGGATTAATAGGTTTACGTATATATAAACGAGGTTTATATATAGGGTAAAAATGCATGGGGCGGGTTAATGGAGATTTTAACCAAGGTTTAGAATTTATATGAAACATGAGGTTTCACATATAAAAAAAGGAAAAAAGCTTGAGGCTCTTAACCTTAGTTTTAGGTATGTGGAAAATGGGAGTATAAGTAATTTTTGTGCGTTATTTTAAATACATAGAATGTAAATAAAAAGTGCCTTTTGTATTATTTAACTTTATTATATAGTTTTAAACTACAGAGGGGTCTAAAAACCATAGGGGAAAAGGTTATATTTTTATAGGTAGTTTTGTGTCAAAGGGGTAATTTCGGGATTTTATTTCAACATGTGATTAATATCTTTGACACAAAAGCATATAATAAGGGGGTTTTTGGGATATTAAAATAAAAAGAAGCTATATTAATAGGACTAGAATATTTGATAGGGAGTTAATAAAATATGTTAAGTGTTAATATGAAAAGGGACAATTAATACTCAAAATTTCATAATTAAAACTAAGGAAAGTGGAAATTAGAATAAAGCTTAATTTTCATAATTCCTTCACTCTTACATAGTATATCATTTTTTTTTAGGGTTTTACACTTTGTAAAATGGGGGAAGTTAATTAAATGGACCCTTATGTAACATTTAAGCAAGAAAAGAGTTCTTACTTATGAAGTAAAATGGTGATGAGTGCATGGAGGGGTAAATGATGAAAATTCCCAGGATTAATATAGAAACTTAACATCTTCAACTAGTTAGTCATTGAGCCTTGGGTCCGGTCCCAACAGAAGTCAAGGAAATGCCTTGAGCCTCTTTGAATGATAGTTTAGAATATCAAATTGCTATGGGGAGGGGAAATTGGTTATTTAGAGCCTAGTGATATATATTTACAATGATGTTTCCCACCTTCTTCTACCTACCCAGTCATATCTTCTAACATTTTTTCCTTCTATTTTAATCAGGTGCATTTGAACTAGCAACCTTACAACCTTTTATTCTTTTTTGAAAGCAGTAAACTATCTAATTCTACACTTATTGCATCCAAGAATCCAGATTAAACTGTTGGATTCTTTTATTCTCTACCTAACTACTGAATTGTCATGATTAAACTAAATGACAATTCTTTATTCACTATCTACAACATTTGAAATCGAAACATGACAAGTTAAGATTAAATTGTTCAACTCATCATGGATTATGGAATTTATTGACACTCTGCCATAATTAACTGCAAAAAGTAAAAGTAGTGGCATTTAGACTTGCACACTTTCATGTTTTATTCATATTTTTTCTTTTGGGGTATATCATTTTTTCTAAGTCCTTTGATTTTTCATTTATAACTTTTACCCTCTTTTTGCTTTTCTATTTTTTTTTATTTTTTATTTTTACAAAATATGGGAAAACAACTTGCAAAAAGAAAATTTGGTACATATTTACACAACTATCATCATTCAAGTCAAAATTATGAATCCTATATTTATAAGTTGCTAACATCGGCTTCACTTGGGGAGGGCATTTCCTTGTGAGATGTCAAGAACACCGTTGACTAGTAGCCTGATCCATTGGGCCAATCCCAAACATGCATTTGCTGTAGATGAAAATCTTGAACTGAATATAGTCCTTTTTCTGCAAACTGAAATTTGATCTGAAACTAAAAAAGCATACTACAATTCTCAAACCAAACTGATTAGATCTTAAATATCTTTAGGACCTTCTCCTTAGCTTTAAATCTTAATGAATTATTCCAAAACTAGCTAAAAACTGAATACTAAAAAAAAATGCTCAGAGCTTTGAGCTTATTTGCACTCATCTACCTACTCTAATCTACTGTTAATTTTGTTGAATCGGGTAATACAAAATTCCAATGAAGCCAATCAAGTAGCTGTAGAAATGAATGGATAATTTGACTGCTTGTGATCAAACTTGGAAGTATAAATTGATCATGTGTCTTCATAATCAATGATAAGATGTGAAATGGAAATTTCTGATATATTTGATCCTCATAGATAAAACATGTTTGCAGATTTGAGCTAAAAATATTCTCCATATAATTTGCTATAGGATCATTAAAAGAATAATGTATGATTTGTGCTTCTAGGCCTTCAATGACTAGTTGCTCAGTTGTATTCTGAATACTAATCCTTGAAACTATTTCTTCAGTCTTGTGTTTGAAAGAATAATCATCCTCAATATGAAAGTCAAAAGATAGTACAATTTCCTCTTGCTTAGGAGAAGGAAGATTTTCCAAGAATTCTTTAGGATCTCGGAAATCATATGACTGAATTTGAGAATGCAAAAGTTTAATTTCATTTTCATAATTTTCAAAAATTATCTCAAGAACACATTTTTTAAGTTGAGGAGAATATTTTCTTAATTTCAAAATAAGAAAGATAGCTCTTAGAAAATTCTCATCAAGCTGAAATTCTAATATCTCATCCCTCAAAATAGCTAGTGATTGTTCTGTGAAATTATCTTGAATTGGGAGAACATAATTTTCATCATACTGATCATATTTAGGAAAATCTTCAGAAGAAGGAATTTCATCAATTATAAACATTGGATCAGTAGACTTCTCTTCCAACAATCCTAATATATCTTGATTAGATTGGTTGCATTCTATTTGAAAGTCATTATTTTGCTCAATAGGAGTGTTATCAAGCAATGGGCCCTTTTGGGAAGGTAGAATAACATGAGCATAAACTTGTTCTTCTATCTCTTCATGGATAAAAACTTTAGTACATTCATCAACATTAGAAGAAGTAGAAACAATTTCTTCACTATGTAAATATTTTGAGGATGGTTGCATGTTTAGAAGCAAATTGATTTATTCTTCAGCGAGGGGGGGTGGGAATCTCTGAATTCTTAGATTGAAATGAGAATTGTTTTTTCTCTTATCTAAAAATTGATCATGAGGTTGAATATTTTCTTTAACTCCATTCAAAACATTAAATGAAACATCATTTGTTAATACAGAGGGGTTTTGTGGATCTTGATTCATCTCCTGATCTATTTCATCTTTGTTTAACTCCTCTTGATTATTATGAAATTGAACTTGAGAATGAAAGTTCTGGACTTCTTCTAATAAATCTTCAGGATGCCAATTTCCAAAATCTTCATCAATATTTTTAAGGTAATGCATAAGATCTTCAGCTTGATCACAACAATTTTCAGCTAATGATAAAGATGGAAAATCTTCTTTGTAATGCTCATAAAATACCTTGTGAAAATCTTTTAGAGAAAACAAACTTGCAGGTTTGAGAGCTTCGTACCATTCCCTTGATTTTACTTCAAAGGTTGCCATGAATATTTTCATGAGGCAATCCTCATGCCAATCATCCTTCAATCTTGATGAGTGTATATGAAATTTAATGAGATGTAGTAAAGGATCATCAATGTTCTCATCTTGAAACATGGGTAGATTGTTACCCCAATTTACCTTTGGTAGCTTGTGTGGAAATCCAGGTATGTGATCTTTGCTCATGGGAGCATATCTTCGTTTTATTCTTGGATCGTCTTGAAAATTAGCCATAACTAAAGGCCACGGTATCTGTAAAACCAAGTTACATCCTTATATAAAATACAATATATATTGAAAAAATTTCTTAACGAGAAAGAACATAATGCCTTGCATTAAGATCCAAGTTGAAAGCCTGATCTTTCCATATTGTTCTTACAGGTTCATTCCTCCAGTGGAGTCTTGATTGTGAAATTGGTGTGGAGTCGCCAGGTGGATGATTTTAACCTTTGTGTGTCTAATCATTGTCCACCATCATAGATCATATCTGAACCTATAAAATATTTCTAAAGAAAAGGTTAGTTTCCCAAGTATATTTGTCATTATATTACACACAACCTTTAAACTTAATCTTAAAGTAGAAAAGATATGTTTTAAAAATATTCCTCTAAGATTAAACTTAAAACTGGAGAGTGGTTATTCCCCAGTATGGTCACCAATATGTTATCACCCTAGTAATTATTAGGTCGTGGGATTTTGGTTTATAGTTAAAGAAAGCCAGGGGTAGCGAAGAACCTCTTTTATATTTCAGGATCTAGCCTTCCTGAATTCCAGAGAGGGATCTCTCCTCAAGATTTAACTTTGTTTTAGATTTGATTTTTAAGCTAGGTATGATTGAGCAGTTGGTTTGTTTGAAAATATTGGTGGGAAATAAGATTACTTGGAGACAAATTAAAGAGGGATATACTAGTCCATTGGGCTATGGGGTCAAATGTAGCTATCAAGACTGAAAGGAAAGGCTAAAAGGATGCTAATATACTTAGGGCAAGGTAGATAACCCTCTGAGATTTTGATAGTTTGATTGGATGGGATGGCTTGCTTTTGGGATAAAGGGAAATGAAGGATCCTTTAATCCGGAAATGAGGAAGAGAAGGCAGAGGTCAAACGTGATCTCTCCTCAAAAAATATCTATAATAATATCAGCAATTTTTATTCCACACAAAATACTTCAAAGGGTGAAGTATTTATACAAATTCTAAACTAGAATATCTTTAAAAAATATCAAGATTGGTTTACAAAATATCTCAAACTGTTTTACATAAATAGAACTTAATTAAAGGATAATAAAAAATAATGCATATATTTGGCACTATTTTTTATGGATAGGTGATGACAAAGAGAATAATTCAAATTTGATCCAACTCTTAGTTGATGATGAGGCATCCAAGTCACTAATTGTTTCCTTTCTTTGTGCATTCTGCTCCAGCAATTCTGCAAACTTGGGGTCCAATGATACCTTTGTATTTCTCAACTGACATAGATATGTAAAACGTGAAAGAGGTTATTGTGGATAAATATGTTGGTGAGATAAACCTCTTTCATTTTCCTAAAATTTCTCTCCAGCTGTGCACAATAGGCTCTGCAAAACGATATGTAATACAGAGTTTTATAGAGTCTAAAAAATAGGATGTAAAGATGCACATGTATCTCTCATTCTATAATAGCTGTACAAAAAGTGAGATAGGATTTTGTATATGGGTCTCTTAGGAACAAAACCCTCCTTCATTTTTGTAAGATGTATTTCTTATTGGCCAATATTGTCTCTGCACAATGATGACTTTACAGGAATTTTCTGCAAAGAGAGATTTCAAATATTATTTATTCCCAATCCATAATGGTTGTTAGAAAAGTGAGAGAGGATTTTGTATTTGGACGTTTTAAAGACATAAACCTCCTTCAGTTTTTCAAAATTCATTTTGTATTGGTCACAATAATTTCTGCAAAACAATGACTTAAACATGAAATTTCTGAAAAAATGTTCCTTCTTGTTATGTTTTCATATTTTCACCTTTTTGTTCTTTTAACTGTTTTACTTTCACTTTGGATAAACTTCATTGTTGGTGAAAGTATTTTCATCTCTTTTTACCATTTACTACCTCTTTATTTACTTTTACTGTTTACCTTTGTCTGCTCTGTAACTTTGTTTTAACTTTCACTCTGACTTTTACCTGATACACTTTAACCACTGATACTCTTTGACTATTATGTTTTCAGTGTCATTATGAATTATGATTTCACTGTTACCATTCACTGTGCAAATTTCATTATTATAATCTCTCTCTGACTTGATTTTTTTTTTTTTTTGTATACAAACTGTTTGTTGAATGAAGCTTTTGATTTAAAATCTGAGAATTTGGAGCAAACAATTTTGTCAACTAGTATTGAAAATGTTGGCCCAATTTCTTATTCTGATAATAACCTGCAAAAATCAAATAATTTTTTATTGAAATACAGGTTTGTAGGGAGGTGATTGAAGGCTTTTTGAAAGACCTGTGGAGTGAGATCTGCTTGTAGAGGTTTAACTCTGTTTTAGGCATTCTGGCTTCTTCTGTAAGATTAAATAGTTTACATAAGTAATTTACTTTAAACAGAGGGGTAACTGAGAATTTTAGGCTAGAGATATCTTCTTTTGGGCTTTTTTCTTAATTAGGTTTATCTGAGGAAAGACAGGAAACTAGAATAAAACATAAAAGAGGGATTTTCTGAGTTTGTTTGACTGAGAAATAGGGTTTTAGGCATATTCAGAGTTTCAACCCTTTAAATCTTTGAATTTTGGTCTTTGGAGCTTAAAATGGAGGAACATAGCCTTTAAAATACTGGCTCCAAAACACAAAGCTCCCTCAATGTGCAGGTATTTTGATGTTTTGACAGGGTTTCCGAAGCTTCTGTGGTCGAATTTGGACTACTGTTGATTTTGTTGGGGCTGAAACAGTGTACTTTGTGATATCAATAGGGTATCTTCAGTTGAAACTGGATCTTTGACACTGTAGAGGGTAGCTTTAATGGTCTTTCAATCACAGTGGTAAATTTTAGCTCCGGGGCTATAAATTGGCTATCAAAGGTTCAAATTTTGTTCACAGAGCTGGGAGTATTTTCTTGACCAGTGAGGGGAAATAATACATAAAAAATGAAGAAAAACTAAGGTTAAACCTTAGATTTTGATCATTAACGTATCATTTAATGCAGGTCACAGTCAAATGGAGGGAGCGGATTTTCTTTGAATGTGAAACCATTAGTGGTTATCGCATTGCTCCTTGGCAGTAAAAGGTTTTTCACTTTTAGAACGTGATCGAGTAGAAATAAGACACGTAGCAGGAGGTGGTTTCATGAAACAACTTTTATCGCATTATTTTTTACAAACTTTTTCTGACCATTTTTGTTATGCGATATTGAATATGCGCCGTCAGAATTTATTGAGAGATGCGAATGGTCGAGATCTTTCAGAAAGTTGCGAGGAAACAGTAAGTTGGGGCCGGGCTTTTACGATGAGTCGTTTATCTTGAAAGGTTAAGATCTATGGTGTGAGATAAATGCGATATCGGGGACAGGTAGGGCATGAAGCAAGTTGTCGTGTTTATCTAAGACCATTAAATTAAAAGATCATCAATGATCGGGCGGCTGGGGATGAGTCGGGGAAATGTTGGGTTTAATTCAATGGATTAATAGGTTTATGTATATATAAACGAGGTTTATATATAGGGTAAAAATGCATGGGGTGGGTTAATGGATATTTTAACCAAGGTTTGGAATTTATATGAAACATGACGTTTCACATATAAAAAAAGGAAAAAAGCTTGAGGCTCTTAACCTTAGTTTTAGGTATGCGGGAAATGGGAGTATAAGTATTTTTTGTGCGTTATTTTAAATACACAGAATGTAAATAAAAATAACCTTTTGTATTATTTAACTTTATTATATAGTTTTAAACCGCGGAGGGGTCTAAAAACCATAGGGGAAAGGGTTATATTTTTATAGGTATTTTTGTGTCAAAGGGGTAATTTCGGGATGTTATTTCAAAATGTGATTAATATCTTTGCTACAAAAGCATATAATAAGGGGGTTTTTGGGATATTAAAATAAAAAGAAGCTATATTAATAGGACTAGGATATTTGATAGGGAGTTAATAAAATTTGTTAAGTGTTAATATGAAAAGGGACAATGAATACTCAAAATTTCATAAATAAAACTAAGGAAAGTGGAAATTAGAATAAAGCTTAATTTTCATATTTCCTTCAATCTTACTTAGTATATCATGTTTTTTGAGGGTTTTACACTTTGTAAAATGGGGGAAGTTAATTAAATGGGCCTTTATGTAACATTTAAGCAAGAAAAGAGTTCTTACTTATGAAGTAAAATGGTGATGAGTGCATGGAGGGGTAAATGATGAAAATTCCCGGGATTAATATAGAAACTTAACATCTTCAACTAGTTAGTCATTGAGCCTTGGGTTTGGTCCCAATAGAATTCAAGGAAATGCCTTGAGCCTCTTTGACTGATAGTTTAGAATATCAAATTGATATGGGGAGGAGAAATTATTTATTTAGAGCCTGGTGAAATATATTTACAATGATGTTTCCCACCTTCTTCTACCTACCCAGTCATATCTTCTAACATTTTTTCCTTCTATTTTAATCAGGTGCATTTGAACTAGCAACCTTACAACCTTTTATTCTTTTTTGAAAGAAGTAAACTATCTAATTCTACACTTATTTCATCCAAGAATCCAGATTAAATTGTTGGATTCTTTAATTCTCTACCTAACTACTGAATTGTCATGATTAAACTGTATGACAATTCTTTATTCACTATCTACAACATCTGAAATTGAAACATGAAAAGTTAAAATTAAATTGTTCAACTCATCATGGATTATGGCATTTATCGACACTCTGCCATAATCAACTGCAAAAAGTAAAAGTAGTGGAATTTAGACTTGCACACTTTCATGTTTTATTCATCTTTTTTCTTTTGGGGTATATCATTTTTTCTAAGTCCTTTGATTTTTCTTTTAGGACTTTCACCCTCTTTTTGCTTTTCTATTTTTTTTATTTTTTATTTTTACAAAATATGGGAAAACAACTTGCAGAAAGCAAAGTTGGTACATATTTACACAACTATCATCAGTCAAGTCAAAATTATGAATCCTATATTTATAGGTTGTGTTATCCACCTATAAAATTTTGGCATAGCAAACAGGTGGCTAAATAGTTTTCTAAGTCTTCAAGAGGAACATTTTCCTTGAAAATCTATCATTATTGAAGCCTTAAAGTGTTTTCTAACCTCTGAAGAAATCCTCACTTTTGTTTCCATTTGATAAGCCTCATTGTTTGTGAAAGAAGATTCCCTCAAAAAGGCCTCCATCTGCTCCATATTAATCCCTCAAAATCCCATTTTCATCACTTCTCCCCTCACAAAATTCCTCTAAAAATCCCTTCATCAACCTTCTAAATCATCAAATTCTCTTTTTAAACCTTATAGCTCCCTTGATTTAGTTTAAAAATCCCCTTTTCTGCCTACTAGAACCCCCCATTTGGCCTTCAAAAGCACTATTTTTGGCCTAAAATACCTTATTTTACACTATATCAGTCCTAGGCCCCTGGGGGCTATATCCATTAGCCCCTTTTCTCATATAGCCTTAGCCCTGCAACCGGGTGCTAAAATTCCCCAAAAATCCCTTTAAAAAGCATAAAAAGCACTTTTTCCGCTCCATTGAAGGTTAAGCCCCTGAGGGCTTATTTTCTCCAGCCCCCCTCCATGTGACCCGACGCCCAGGACCAGGTGCTAGCCCCCATCGCGCAATCGCAATCGGGGTTTCCTGTCTCTTGTTGCCTTTCACCAAAATTCTGATGCGATCAGTTCTTCTCCAAGTGTTCTGATGCGATAAACGCTTTCCTTTTAAACCCCGGTCACATTCCCTCTTTTCATGGGACCGCGCCCAAGCACCAAAGCCTGATTGCAATCGCAAAGAACCCATTCACTTTGTTCTTTTCATAAATTCCCGATGCGATGAGATCTTTGCCTCCGATCTCCAATCTAATCTCTACCGTCGAATCCACAAGAACCGACGGCCGGGATTTAATCTGGTCTCCACTCATAAGCCAATATACCTCCGCCCGAAACATTTCTCCGATGCAATATCAACCGTCCACTGCGCCTGATCCAACGGTTGGAGATAAACCCGATGGCCCACTTCCGCCCTTGCATTTTTCCCCATTGCGCTTTCATTCCCACCGTCAGATCTCTCCGCCCTCCATCGAACGATCGAGAAGCATATCGCATTATTTTAGTGTCTCAACGTTAAAGTTTTGAAATCGCGTAATATGGGAAATTTTGTTTTTCCACGTGGTGATCGATCAGTGGAACCGCGTTTTTTTTGTGAAATCAGCTTACCACTCTGGACCCCATGCGAAAACCATTCTGGTTTTCTGCTTACTACCCTCCACATTAAGACTTCATGTTTAATCACAACCGTTGTTCGGGTCTCATCCAACGGCCCATATCTGTTCTCGCATTTTCCATTCACCATCCAACTGACCTTTAAAATAACTTCCTCCGCAAATCATAGTTGTCGATGTTATCCAATCTAACGGTTCACATCCCATCGCGAGCCCTTCCATTCGCTTTCACCTATACTCCCAAAGACCCCGTCAAATGATCTCAGCCATAGATCACTATTGCTTAATGAAATCCAATGGCCCTGATATAATATCTCCTCCTTTCCATTACTT
Source organism: Pinus albicaulis (assembly GCA_034641835.2). NCBI lineage: Eukaryota > Viridiplantae > Streptophyta > Pinopsida > Pinales > Pinaceae > Pinus > Pinus albicaulis. Next base: position 7,605,701 of record CM076581.1, on the reverse strand, counting down.
CTTCATTCGTCCATCCAAATGACCCGATCGCGCAATGTCAATCGTTGATCGCCGATGGATGATCTAATCCAATGGTCTAAAATCTTCCTCACACCAGACCATCATCAAGATCATTTTTCATCATTACACCACGATTTCCACCATTTTCATCGCAAAGCCACCATCTCCACGGACCTCCAGAGCAACCTACCCCACTCCCTAAGGGTTTTTATAACTTGTTTATTGTGTTTTTTCAGCGTTACAAATGGTGAAATAGTTCCTTTTCACAGTCACTATCATGGTAATACAGAGCATAGAACTCCATTTTCAGAGTCAAAGGTAGCAGAGGAAAATGCCTAAGAAGATTTTTAAAGCATGTTTTTGTTAAAGGATCAGTGTTAAACCCTCTCATAAACCTTCCTGTGCCATTAAAACCTGCACATGCACCAGAAACAATCAGCAGAAGAGGAAAATATTATCAGTGAAAGATTAAAGGGATTAAAAGCACATTATTGAAGATTAAATGCTATGATCCAGTGTTTAACAGGCAAAGACACCGTTTGAGGACCATAAAATGATCAAGAAGGTTAATGAAGCCTAAAGCACACATGAAAGTTACATTAGTTCTTTCATATCAGCAGAATGTTCTTTTCTTAAGAAAGGATGAGTTCCCACAGCATTTCCTATTCCACATCGAGCCCATAAAAGTCATTATTCTGACAGAAGGCTCCTAGAAATGTCAGTGCATTGGTTACAAAGCATGGAAGACCTAAAAGGCAAATCTTCATCCTTTCTTGTCTCAGGGTAGAAACAGAGTACCAACAGCCGGAAAGTACTTCAACAGACATACCTAGAGTTATTATCAGCCTTTCGAAGACCCCTCATTCCTCTAAAGAGTACTGAAAGTCAATGCAAGGATATTAAGACAGAATGGGCTGCAAAAACACTCCTTCTTCTGTTTTAATGATTCATTTAAAGTTCTATCTACCTCTACTGCCACTCTTTAAGCTATAATAACCCTTCAGAAATACATTGTAAAAGTTGGTTGGTTGGGTAACCGTGGATTGTGTTAGCGCTCGAATCTGCCTCAGGCTGAAGGAAGGCGAGGTTCGAGGCAACATCAAACCAAGCTTAGCCTCGTAGCTAGCCCTACGAGGACAGGAGAGGGCTCTCTCCGGGTCTATCTTGGCAAAAATGTCCAATAGGGCCAGAGATGACCTAAATGAAACACTGATATTGATTTTAGGCTAGTAAATGGATATGAAAAGGGTTTTTTCATAAATGATTGGGTTTTATGGGTTGCATGGGGCAAAGACAGCAAGAGCAGGGAAATTAAATGAAAAATGCAGATTATCTCATGAGGCAAGATAGGCAAGATCTTAAGCATCCAATTTGAAATTATATGGAGTGTAAAGAATGTTTAAGAAGCTGAAAAGGGCATGAAATCATGAATCCTTTTCAGACGGAAGAAAACATAGAACTTGAACACTTTCCCAAGGCAGAGCAGCAAGTTGAATTCTGCCCTTCTACTTAAAAGCGTTCAATAGAATACGATTACGAATGAACTGCAAAACATTACAAGACACATATGAAAACAAAGGAAGAAACACAATGATAAGTTATTACCACAGGGATCTCCTGAAACAGAGCTACATCATTTCATTAATCTCCAGCCAGAACTGTACAATGAAACACTGTTTTTCTCCTCCACACACCTCTCAGAACTCTCCCCCCTTACAAGTGATTTACAATGTATAAATAAAACCCAACTCTGAAAAAACCAATCGATCAAAATAAGGGATTTGTTTTATCATTATTAAACAAACAAGACTAAAAACAAATCCGCTTTTCTGAAGATAGAATAGCGCTCCTTTTTTTACTCGAATCTGTTTGATGACCGATGAATAGGCAACATCTGGAGCGTAGACCATTTGAATTAGGAAATCTGAAGACCTAAATAGGAAATCGAATCCCATTCATCTGCTGTGGTAGGTATCTATGTTTCAAATTTAGGCGTTTTTAACTTGTCATTTTAACCATATGCACTAGGTTATAGTAAAAACGTGCACATGCCTTTCCTTTGTCACCATGCATTCAAATACAAGAGAACCATGGAAGTCCGAATTGAGTGTAAAACTTGGGCCCGAAACATCTCATCTTGGTGAAAATCAAAAACTCCGGGTGACAGAAGAAAGGAACCTCTCATGCTGAATTGTAGAAAACTGTGCCGAAGGAGTAATCATTTGAGAAGATTGTTCACATTCAAAGATTCTGGAATTAATATACAAAACACCACCGGCATCTTGCAGATCCAATTTCTTCACAATCTGCCTTGTCACACAGATATTCTACAACACGTCTCCAAACATATTTGACATCCAATGACTCGAAAATTTCCCAGGCCTGTCTCTGCTCGTTGTAAACGTTATTTCACTTTATACTGGTTCTCTGTCGATAGCCAAAAAGCGAACTAAGGAATGGTTGTTGGAGTAACCAGCCCAGAACAGGAATCCTCTACAAAAATATCAAAACAGTGGGCCAGAAACCACTGAAGAGAACAATAAAGCCATAAACTTCCATTATCATTCCAATGACGGGCCATCCAACAAGAACCACAAAAAATCCAACGACAAAGGCAATTGAACCCTCGTAATGGCTTTATTTCATAAAGAATTGTGTCATTGACTTCATACCAATTGTTAACATAACTCCTTCCATCAGCACCTGCGCAATCCATCGTGCATTATCCTGAAGTTTGACGTACTAGCTTCACAAGCTCATTAGTCAAATGTATTTTTTCAGATTGACTTATTGCATGAAACGACTTGCAAGTGCTACTGTTTGATGATGATCCAGCTCATCGAATGTGCCATTGAACATCCATTCTGTCTTTTTGTAATGATGACGAGCTCCATTTATAAACTAAAAAGGCCAATCACTGTTCGACGGCGTATTGAAGCTCTTCCAGTTCACCAGTATGATCACAGCGCTCTGTTTCGCTTACATACCCATTCAAATGACCTGTCACAGAAAATCCCACTACAATCGAGACACATTGACTGAGCGTGCTTTGCATTTGCTCCAATTTGCATTTGTTATTTTGAATAAAAATTCACTTTTTAACAAAAATAACTTTAACCGAAGATTTTGAACGCAAAAACAATTGGTGTCTTCCCAATTCCAACAACATTTCCCACTTTATTTATGCCAATCTCAACGTTGGAAATAAGAATCTCCAGGAGCCATTTAGGCGTTTCCGGCATAGAAGTCAGTGTTCTATTCTCCGGATGACTGCAAGTTAAGAATAAAATATTATGTATTGCTCGAAGAAGGACCAACAGAAACTGAATATGCTCAAACCGGTGGCCCGAATCGTAGAGAAGCTATCACGGCTCTTAAGAAAGTTGCGTAGACAGTGGCAGTCATCAATCTCTGTGGTGCTGCGAGGAATAATTGTGCCACCAATTTTATTGCGCCTTCTCTCCAAGTCGTGCGCTGACATTCCGCATTCGAACACCTAATCCTTTGAAGTGAAGACTGCAACAGTCACCATCCTTGCTTTCATATCATCCTGGAACTCATTTCAACAACGTTCCGTGATCATTTCAGAAGGTGGAATTGTTTTCTGACCAAAAGTCTTTCACAGCATGCAGACAATGAAATTCCCACATGTTTCTATTCAACGAGTCACCAACAAATGCCAATCTCTTGCCTCTCAAGCGTTCCAGCATGTCAGCCGTATTCAACCTAGGTATACTCTAAAAAATGGCGACAACATCTTGCAAAAGAGTTTCATTTCTTGGCTTTCTTCATTCGCGCTCTTCATCAATAAGGCCAAACACCGCATTCTTCACATTCATTTCCCATCAGAGTTTCTCTCAACTCAAAAACTGGAGTATCAAGGGCCACAGCACCATGACGCTTGAACACCCCTACAATTATTGAAAATGCTCTCTCTCTTATGGCCATCTGTTCTGGTGTGAAATCACGGGTACCATAGTATAAACATATCAACTGAAAGCTATCAAATCAGCATATGGAAGCATATAGTCGTAACGAGAAGAACATTGATATGCCCCACAACAAGTACACCATTTAGAGACAATATCATCACATAACTCATGGAAGAACCCCTCCGTAAGCAACAGAGGTATTTTGGTATCAATCTGGGCAAGGAAACAAAATTTTTCGGCTCTGAGACTGTATGGGTAGCGCGCCCACCCAATGCGTAGCGTGCAGCAAGTGCGTAGCGCACGTGTTATTTTGCACAGGCCAGTGAAGTTATATGCGTAGCACGCCCTATATGGGTAGCGCGCCTCCTGTATGGGTAGCGCGCACCTCCAGCTCCAACTCAACTGTTCTAAAAATAAACTTTCACTCTCCAACTCACCAATTCGTTCTTTCACTTGGATTTTCTGGATGCAAATGAATTGACAATTGTGGAAATATATTATGTATGATAGACTTTGATCTTCGATCTAGAACCCTCTTTGCAATATTTGAAACTTTGACATTTCTTTTCAACTTTATTTTGCTTTTTCTCTGATTGTTGATGATGTATTTTGTCACTCTTTTGCAGGTTTGGTGGCTCAGGAAAGCTGCACATGAAACATCCTTAACTGGAAAACTTGAATAATTACAAGTTTAATGCTTTCTTCTTCAAAACAAGGTTTTGAAGAAGAAACATTCTCAACTCTTGTTGATGATAAATGACTGAAGACATTGTTTTGGATAAGTTTTGATGAACTTTTAGCGGTCAGACACATGCTAGCAGATAAGGGAAAGAGCCTTCCGACAGATAATTTATGCTTTTTTAACGGAATGCAACCATACTGGACAAATGAGACCCCTAATAATGAAATGTAAAAGAGAAATTTTAATTGCTGACGAAGGGCTGATGAGACTGAGTCTAACATTGGCTCCAATGGGGATGGCAACTGCCGCTTCTTGGAGGTGCCAAGAATCTGCAGATCTTTGGGAGAGCAGACAGTGCCTCCATCCATTGGGCGATGGAATCATTATTTCGAAGAAACGACAAAAGACTGATGACTCAACTTATTAACTGGAAAATCGACTCAAACTGACTCGATGAATAACTCATGACTGACTTAGCTAGAACAAGTATTTACAAAGCTTTTTGAAAAAGGCAGCAGTCCATCAAGATTTCAAATCACGATGGCAACCACCTGCATACTGATGTGATATGTACAATCATGTATAGTGTGCCTTCCAATGTAACCAATCCAGCAGATGGCTACACCCCAAATTTCTGCTCTTACTCTCCTTGAGCAGGCAGACTGACGAACCTGTAGGCAACTCAAAGCAACCACTGAAACCAAAGCTTATGATAATGAACCAGGCAATATTTATCCTTTCTAATGCTTGCAGAAGAATGCTGAAGGGGTCTTGAAAATCCTGAAGCACTGGCTTATCTGGAGATCCAGCTGCAAAAGTACAAGTATTCACTCCATTCTGATCTGAAAAAACAATTGATTTCTGAGGGATAGAAATGCACAGAGAGGTATCTGCCATCTGAGTGTTAGCTGTAGGTTCCTTGACCATGAGAAATTCTGGCATATACTCCTCAACTTCATGATCTAGGTCATTCTTAAACAAAAAAAAATCTTCAAGTTTATCAAACATGACAGCCTTATCATCATTGTGAAAGAAAAAATTATCTGTTTGCTGATCTACAAAACTGATTAAAAGACAGTCATCTTTTTCAAAAGAGGAAGAAGTTTCACCAACACTTTCCTGACTATGTGTGCACTGCAAATCTGCTGTGGCTTGGGCTGTAACAAGACCTTTCAAAAGTAGATCTATCTCATCTTCAGACAAAGGAGACAATACTTTTTGTTTTCTTCTGCTTAAACAGTAATTGTCTTCATATGACAGGGCATTCAAACTATCATTTATTACTGAGTTATTGAAAGGAGATTTATCACTTACTTGCACAAAGATTTCATTCTATTTTTCATGAACATCTGAATCCAAAACTCTGTCAGTAAAACTCTCCTTTTCAGGATTCAGCACAACTGAATCTGGAACTGAAATAGCTGTCCTGACATTATCACATTCTGAAATTAGCACTGGACTTACTTGCATGCTGTTGTCTTCTGTGGGCAGATCTGAAATGACATTCTCCCTTTCATCATTTTCAGCCATATGGCCATCTTCAACGTGCTGATCTTGATTCTGCTACAAAATTTCCTGAGCATCTTGATGGGTACCCTCCAGGTTCTCTTTATTTTGCTGAAATGGATTCTCGTACAGAGCTTCCATGATCTCATCATCCATGAAATTATCATCTTCATAATATTTCTCAAGGCTTTCAATAAAAGTAGAAGCATGTTTGCAACAGTCATGAACTAAATTTAATGATGGATAAGACGCTTGATATCTTTCAATGAACAGGGCATGAAAATCTTTTAAACAGTAAATACAGGCCGGAGGCAAATTTTCATACCAAGATTGGGCTTCACCTTCCAAAGTGGCCAGGAATATCTTCATCAAGCAATCTTCAGGAAAATACACCTTCAACTTGTGAATATGCATGTGAAATCTAACCAGATGTAAAGCATCATCTTTCTTACCATCATCGTTAAACGTAGGCAGACTCCTTGACCAATCTTCCTTGGGCATCTTATTCAGAAAACCTGGAATGTGATCTCGGCTCATGGGAGCATATCTTCTTGTGATTCGGTCCATCTTGAAAATCTCACAGCTACTGATCTCCCTGCAGTGAAGTCACCATGAAGCATTGATTTCTGGATTGTTTCAGTGAATGAAGTCGCCAGGTGAATGATTTCAGCCTTGCGGTGTCCAACCGTTGTTCACCATCAACGATCAGATCTGAACTTTGTCATCCTTTACCGGGGAAGACTTCCGCAGTATGGTCGCCACTATGTTAGCGCTCGAATCTGCCTCAGGCTGAAGGAAGGCGAGGTTCGAGGCAACATCAAACCAATCTTAGCCTCGTAGCTAGCCCTACAAGGACAGGAGAGGGCTCTCTTCGGGTCTATCTCGGCAAAAATGTCCAATAGAGCCAGAGATGACCTAAATGAAACACTGATATTGATTTTAGGCTAGTAAATGGATATGAAAAGGGTTTTTTCATAAATTATTGGGTTTTCTGGGCTGCATGGGGCAAAGATAGCAAGAGCAGGGAAATTAAATGAAAAATGCAGATTATCTCATGAGGCAAGATAGGCAAGAGCTTAAGCATCCAATTTGAAATTATATGGAGTGTAAAGAATGTTTAAGAAGCTGAAAAGGGCATGAAATCATGAATCCTTTTTAGACGGAAGAAAAAATAGAACTTGAACACTTTCCCAAGGCAGAGCAGCAAGCTGAATTCTGCCCTTCTACTTAAAAGCGTTCAACAAAAAATGATTACGAATGAACTGCAAAACATTACAAGACACATATGAAAACAAAGGAAGAAACACAATGCTAAGTTATTACCACAGGGATCTCCTGAAACAGAGCTACATCATTTCATTAATCTCCAGCCAGAACTGTACAATGAAACACTGTTTTTCTCCTCCACACGCCTCTCAGAACTCTCCCCCCTTACAAGTGATTTACAATGTATAAATAAAACCCAACTTTGAAAAAACCAATCGATCAAAATAAGGGATTTGTTTTATCATTATTAAACAAACAAGACTAAAAACCAATCCGCTTTTCTGAAGATAGAATAGCGCTCCTTTTTTTACTCGAATCTGTTTGATGACCGATGAATAGGCAACATCTGGAGCGTAGACCATTTGAATTAGGAAATCTGAAGACCTAAATAGGAAATCGAATCCCATTCATCTGCTGTGGTAGGTATCTATGTTTCAAATTTAGGCGTTTTTAACTTGTCATTTTAACCATATGCACTAGGTTATAGTAAAAACGTGCACATGCCTTTCCTTTGTCACCATGCATTCAAATACAAGAGAACCATGGAAGTTCGAATTGAGTGTAAAAATTGGGCCTGAAACATCTCATCTTGGTGAAAATCAAAAACTCCGGGTGACAGAACAAAGGAACCTCTCATGCTGAATTGCAGAAAACTGTGCCGAAGGAGTAATCATTTGAGAAGATTGTTCACATTCAAAGATTCTGGAATTAATATACAAAACACCGCCGGCATCTTGTAGATCCAATTTCTTCACAATCTGCCTTGTCACACAGATATTCTACAACACGTCTCCAAACATATTTGACATCCAATGACTCGAAAATTTCCCAGGCCTGTCTCTGCTCGTTGTAAACGTTATTTCACTTTATACTGGTTCTCTGTCGATAGCCAAAAAGCAAACTAAGGAATGGTTGTTGGAGTAACCAGCCCAGAATAGGAATCCTCTACAAAAATATCAAAACAGTGGGCCAGAAACCACTGAAGAGAACAATAAAGCCATAAACTTCCATTATCATTCCAATGACGGGCCATCCAACAAGAACCACAAAAAATCCAACGACAAAGGCAATTGAACCCTCGTAATGGCTTTATTTCATAAAGAATTGTGTCATTGACTTCATACCAATTGTTAACATAACTCCTGCCATCAGCACCTGCACAATCCATCGTGCATTATCCTGAAGTTTGACGTACTAGCTTCACAAGCTCATTAGTCAAATGTATTTTTTCAGATTGACTTATTGCATGAAACGACTTGCAAGTGCTGTTGTTTGATGATGATCCAGCTCATCGAATGTGCCATTGAACATCCATTCTGTCTTTTTGTAATGATGACGAGCTCCATTTATAAACTAAAAAGGCCAATCACTGTTCGACGGCATATTGAAGCTCTTCCAGTTCACCAGTATGATCACAATGCTCTGTTTCGCTTACATACCCATTCAAATGACCTGTCACAGAAAATCCCACTACAATCGAGACACATTGACTGAGTGTGCTTTGCATTTGCTCCAATTTGCATTTGTTATTTTGAATAAAAATTCACTTTTTAACAAAAATAACTTTAACCGAAGATTTTGAACGCAAAAACAATTGGTGTCTTCCCAATTCCAACAGCATTTCCCACTTTATTTATGCCAATCTCAACGTTGGAAATAAGAATCTCCAAGAGCCATTTAGGTGTTTCCGGCATAGAAGTCAGTGTTCTATTCTCCGGATGACTGCAAGTTAAGAATAAAATATTCTGTATTGCTCGAAGAAGGACCAACAGAAACTGAATATGCTCAAACCGGTGGCCCGAATCGTAGAGAAGCTATCACGGCTCTTAAGAAAGTTGCGTAGACAGTGGCAGTCATCAATCTCTGTGGTGCTGCGAGGAATAATTGTGCCACCAATTTTACTGCGCCTTCTCTCCAAGTCGTGCGCTAACATTCCGCATTCGAACACCTGATCCTTTCAAGTGAAAACTGCAATAGTCACCATCCTTGCTTTCGTATCATCCTGGAACTTATTTCAACAACGTTCCGTGATCATTTCAGAAGGTGGAATTGTTTTCTGACCAAAATTCTTTCACAGCATGCAGACAATGAAATTCCCACATGTTTCTATTCAACGAGTCACCAACAAATGCCAATCTCTTGCCTCTCAAGCGTTCCAGCATGTCAACCGTATTCAACCTAGGTATACTCTAAAAAATGGCGACAACATCTTGCAAAAGAGTTTCATTTCTTGGCTTTCTTCATTCGCGCTCTTCATCAATAAGGCCAAACACCACATTCTTCACATTCATTTCCCATCAGAGTTTCTCTCAACTCAAAAACTGGAGTATCAAGGGCCACAGCACCATGACGCTTGAACACCCCTACAATTATTGAAAATTCTCTCTCTCTTATGGCCATCTGTTCCGGTGTGAAATCACGGGTACCGTAGTATAAACATATCAACTGAAAGCTATCAAATCAGCATATGGAAGCATATAGTCGTAACGAGAAGAACATTGATATGCCCCACAACAAGTACACCATTTAGAGACAATATCATCACATAACTCATGGAAGAACGCCTCCGTAAGCAAAAGAGGTATTTTGGTATCAATCTGGGCAAGGAAACAAAATTTTTCGGCTCTGAGACTGTATGGGTAGCGCGCCCACCCAATGCGTAGCGCGCAGCAAGTGCGTAGCGCACGTGTTATTTTGCACAGGCCAGTGAAGTTATATGCGTAGCGTGCCCTATATGGGTAGCGCGCCTCCTGTATGGGTAGCGCGCACCTCCATCTCCAACTCAACTGTTCTAAAAACAAACTTTCGCTCTCCAACTCACCAATTCGTTCTTTCACTTGGATTTTCTGGATGCAAATGAATTGACAATTGTGGAAATATATTATGTATGATAGACTTTGATCTTCGATCTGGAACCCTCTTTGCAATATTTGAAACTTTGACATTTCTTTTCAAATTTATTTTGCTTTGTCTCTAATTGCTGATGATGTATTTTGTCACTCTTTTGCAGGTTTGGTGGCTCAGGAAAGCTGCACATGAAACATCCTTAATTGGAAAACTTGAATAATTACGAGTTTAATTCTTTCTTCTTCAAAACAAGGTTTTGAAGAAGAAACATTCTCAAGTCTTGTTGATGATAAATGACTGAAGCCATTGTTTTGGATAAGTTTTGATGAACTTTTAGCGGTCAGACACATGCTAGCAGATAAGGGAAAGAGCCTTCCGACAGATAATTTATGCTTTTTTAACGGAATGCAACCAGACTGGACAAATGAGACCCCTAATAATGAAATGTAAAAGAGAAATTTTAATTGCTGACGAAGGGCTGATGAGACTGAGTCTAACAGATTGTAATTTTTTTCACTGAGATAGAGTTATGTGTGTATTAGTTGAAAAATAGGCTGGGAGACGATTTCAGACTGATATCAAGTTGTTGGAAAATGATGTATGTGACTGGTTTTTCTCTTCTAATATGACAAGCATGTTCATTGGATCCTGATCTAAATCAGTGGTGATGTGTTCTATCTTTTATTGTTTTCCCTCTGTTATGCATCATATTTCATTTCTCTGATAAGAATCAGTAATCTAGCTTAGGATATACTGTTGTAAAGTACCCTAATGCTTCATGCTCTTCTTATCTTTTATGTCTTCTGCTAATTGTGTAATCTAAGAACAAATTCAGTACAATTTAATCAGTATAGAAGTTGGATTACCCATGCTTACTGATGTATGAATTTAGAGGTTGTTTTTAGATGTTCTTGTCTGTTTTTATCTAAAATAATTGGGAAACTAGGAGATATAGAGTTAGTTCTGTCTCACTAGGGTCCTTTTCCAACAGATTGGCCTTTCGAAGATCCCTTTGAGTTGAATGTCAAAAGCAGATAAGGTTAAAAGTCTTTCTCTGATCTTAGACTTCACTTTGTGTCAATCTTAAATGTTTCCTATTGTCTGAAGAGTTAGCCTCATTAGGGCTTGGATCATAGATGGTTAAGGCATGCCCTATCTCTAGATTTTCTCCTAAGCAGTCACCTTGGAAGGTTTCCTGGTCATTCACCTTCATTTCCTATTGTTTCATCCCATACTATCATCTTTAGAGATCCTCTAATATAGATGACTAGCCCATTTGAAAGCCTTGGATATTGAATTGCAAGAAAACCCTTTTATGACCCCATTTCCCAATGGACTTGAGTTGACTTTGAATTATCTCCCCATTGATAAAAATCCTTCTTTACTCACTCCTTTACCTTGTATTGAACCCTTCTTTCATGTTTCCCAACCAAACAAACAAAAAACAACAACTCTTGTGCCCTATAACTAGCCTAATACCTTAAAATTGAACTTCAAAGATATACATTTCTTTGCCTTGATAGAGAGATCCTTCTCTGGATCCAGGAGGGCTAGATCTTGAGATCCCAAAGTGGTTTGATGTTTCCTTGTCTTTTGGTATTGCCAAACTTGCCAAAACATAGGAACCACAACATAATGGCGACTCCACTGGGGACAAGACCATATTAGCCTAATTTTGGTAGTTAATCACTATGGTGGATAGTAAATCTCCTTGAAACATTCTAAACCTTCCACCTGGCGACTCCATAGTTCCTAAATGACCAAAGAATTCACTGATGATCAGTAGGCCTGTTGATTATCTCTGTTTTCACAAGACTCCACTGGGAGACCAGTTTTCATTTCAACATCATCCATATTAAAATAAACACATAGGATAAACCTTTTATGTTCAAAGGTAGTTTTCCACTTAAATACTGTCATACTTGGCTTACCTGCTTCATTTTATCTTGAAGACTTAACATACTGGCTTCAAGGACAATCGATACTAGAGCTTATCCTAATCCGAATCCACTTGAAATAGTTGACAACCCAGAGAGCATTCTTAAGAAGTCTCTCACATCTAAAGATCCAACTATTGTCAGACACATTCACAGAGCTAATTCAGCACCTGAAAATCTTACAGCTCTATCAGAAACACAAGTTGGCTTAGACTGGCCAAGTAATTTACCAAGAATTAAGTCATTGAATAATATAGATCAAATAGACTTTGAGCCTCCAATTTCACCACTACATAGTGTTCAACATTTTAGGGACAGAGAAACCCCTCCATCAACACCTCCTAATATTCATTTCATCCATAACTTTGGTCTCTCTCACCCTAGATCTTCTCGACAGTTTGTTGCTGGTCCAAGCATTTCTCTCATTCACATACCTGCTACTCAAGCTAATCCTTTACCTCCACAAAACACCATCATGGCAGCATGGTATGCTCCCCTGGTGTTACCACAGCCTCTAGTGCCTTTACCCAATGAATATCAGTCCAAAATCCCTCATTTCACCGAAAAAGAATCTACCACAGCTCAACACCATGTAGATAGGATGGAAGATGCCTTTGACTATATGGAAATAAAGATGAGACAATTAAGATGAGGATCTTTGCTCAGAGTTTAGGAGGAGAAGTAAAAAAGTGGTTTAAAGGCTTAACTCCAAATAGCATCCAAGACCTTCCCTATTTACATCAAACTTTCATAAACAAATGGGAAGTCAAAATAAAACCTCTCCAAATATTAGCAGAATATAAGAATCTTAAAAGAAATCAGGGAGAGAGTGTCCATGATTACTCTACTAGATTTAACAGTGTCTACAATGCTCTTCCACCCCACATGAAGCCTCCCCAAGGAATGGCCTTAGTGAAATACCATGAAGGTTTTGATGTTGATATTTCCTATCAGCTTAGGGAGAGAGATTATAACACATTAGAAGACATGCAGAAAGGAGTTGTATGTGTAGAAGCAAACTTGATTGAAAAAAGAGCTAGAATGAGATCTGAAAAGAAGGTAACCTATAGGGATGACACCATAGCTTCTTCATTTGATTCCAAATATGATAGCCTAGCCAAAAACATGGAGAGGATAGAAATAATGATGGAGAAAATGGTTTTCCAAGTCAATAATCAGAACAGAAACCAAAATCAAAACCAGAACCAAAATTTTAGGAGAAACAACCCCCCAAATAGACAAAGGGACTCCAATCAACAAGTCATACCCCCATTCCAATAAAACTTCCTTGATGAAGATGAGGGAATTATAGAAGAGTTAGAGGCAACTAACATAAACATGGTGGAAGTGGATAACCAAATTCACACCTTTTCTACAGAGGATAATCAGACCTTATACTCACATTGGGATGAGGAAGGGTTAGAGTCTGAGGACTATAGGTTAGGTTTCGAAAATTCCATCTTGCAGGTCTGAGAGCAATATGATCTCAGAATCAAAAAGAGCATAGATACTCCCAAACCAAAAACCTCTGAAATCAGCGTTAAGAAAAGACCTGAAAAGACTCCTAAAGTGACTGCTGAAAGAAACAAATCAACAGCTGAGAGTTATGGCAAAAAAAAAGATAAAGATGTCCAAACCATTCATAAATCAATTCAAGAAACTAGCAGCACTAGCATTGCAGCTAATGCCCCTGATAAAACAGTTTCTAACATTGTACATAATGAGAATCAGCAAGCTGATTCTACCAATAAAATAATGGCCAGCAAGACAGAATTAGACTTCACAAAGATTCAGTCTTCTTTCAATTTTGAGAGTGAGATTGCCAAAATCAAAATTTATGTCCCTCTTATTGAGTTGGCCACCCAAGATTTATATAAAGGTCATATTTTGAAAGCTTTAAACTTAGGAGAAAATAGTGACACTGTCAATTTAAATGATGATCAACCAGCTCTTTTGTTTGGCCCAAAAATTGAAGGGAAATTTCAGGAAGGGGTAGTACCTCCTTTCTACGTCAGCCTAAATATCCATGATAAAATTCTACATAACGCTATGCATGACTCTGGAGCTTTACACAACCTTATGCCAAAGGTGATAATGGAAAATTTAGGCCTAGAGATAACCAGACCTTATAAGGATTTATATTCTTTTGACTCTAGCAGAGTGAAGTGTTTGGGCCTGATCAAAGATCTCTGTGTAAATTTGACCGAAATCCCAGCCAAATGCATGGTAATGGATTTTGTGGTGGCTGATGTGCCTCTTAAGTATGGCATGTTGTTGTCAAGATCATCGGGTGCCAAACTACAAGGCGCAATGCAAATGGACATGACTTATGCCACAATGCCTATCTTCGACTAGCTAAGAAGATTATATAGAGAGGCACACATGAAATTTATGGTTAGCAGCCCAGAGAAACCAGAAAATTCCCCTCTCTACTCTATCGACACAGATCTAGACTCTTTTATCCTTTACAATGATGAATTCATAGAGGAACCAAAGCTAGGAAACATAGATTTGAATAGCAGAATAAATCTCATAGATCTTAACACCATGGAAGCTCTAAACATAGAGGAAAACAAGAGATAAATCCTTGAACAGTGTGCTAAACTAAAAAACCAGAGTGAACCAAACCAAGACTGGAAACAACAGATTACCCATCAAACTGAACCCCTTGAAAATCCTAAAGAACAGGACATAACACACAATGGTGAACATAGCATTGGGGGTGAAACTAATAACAATTCTGCAAACAATCCCTTATGGAACATGAATTTCGATGGGTCTTGCACTAGAAAGAATGTGTTAGCCACCTATATTTTTCAATTATATCAGCTGGTGGCTAAATTTTCTTTGCAACCTTCAAGAAACAAATTCAGGCCTAAAATTTTTGGTGCTTGAAGTCTATTGGTAAGATCACAAACTACTGATTGGTTCTACATACTCTTCCTCCTTTCTGCCTCTGATGATCCATGAAAATCCTGATCAAATATTTCTGCATCCTCCTCCTCTTTCATCTCCCCCTTCTTCCATCTTTCCTTCATTTTCTTCAAGTCTCCTTTCATCCATAAAAAACCCCATCAAACCCTTTTATATTCCTTATTCCTCCATTTTATCTCATTTCCTAAGGTCAAAAACCCACTTTTTGACCTATCGGAACCTTTCCCCTCTTGCAAAAGTCATTAAGAAACCATAGAAAAACATACATTTTCTATGCGTTGGGCCTTAGCCCCACAGGCTAAGCCCGTGCTTTCTCTCCCTCCATATGTCCCCCCCGCCAGAATCGTGTGCTAAAAAGACCGCTAGGCGCTTAAAACCTTCAGAAATAATTTATCACCCGAAAAGCATTGAAAAGCCTTTGAAAACGCAAAGTCGGGTTTATTTTATTTCTCCACCAAAGAAAATCATATTAAAACTCCGCCATCGATCTTTCCCACGGATCAACAGTGCGGAGTGTACCGTCATCTGGTGGGCCCCACTCCTTTTTCCGCCGCGCTGTTTTTCATTTCCGCCTGTTTCGTGCCCGCACCGCCTGTCGTCCGGAAGCAGTTTTGTGCCGTCGGCCAGCGATTCCACACGCTGGCCGACACGTGTTCTCCACCTCACCCCCAAAACCGCTGTTCCGAGTCTTTTCCCCGCGCGTTAAACCTTGTCCTATGGCCATGCAGCGGGATTTATTCCCGCCGTCGGATCCGGGCCCTCCCATCCGACGGTCCCCGAACACCTGTCCCGCTCGCCCTTTAACCAATTCGCTCGTCCGATAAAATTGCCCCGGCGCATTTAAAACCCAATCCCCGCCATCGATCTCTGTAGATCGACGGTCTGCATTCCCTCTCCCGATTCCATTGTACGGTCCACTTTCCTCCGCGTTGACCGTTCGATTTGCTCCCAACCGTTGATCACGATACGATCAACGGTCCCGATTTCTCCTTTCTCCCGCACGCCCTCCAATGCAGTCTATCCATATAAACGCAAGGATTTCCTCATTTTTCTTTTTTTTTGCAGGTTTTCAAAGGTTTTTCCTTCGTATTCTACGAAATCTAAAGGATGAGGGTGACGACTCCAATCCTTCCGATTTGTCCAGGGAATCGATCATACGGAGAAGAACAGTGATATTTGCAAGGTTTCATGAGCTCTGGTTGCCTCACGTCCCTGTAAAGCTCGGAAAATGCCATCGATATCAGAAGCAGAGAAAGAGAATCCGGTTTTGAAGACAGAATGAACCAGAGCAGCAGTTTTGTGAAGATTGGCGGGGATTACGGCTAAGACGGTTATCAAAAGCCTAATCCCCGGCTCAGAACACGGATTAAAGCAAAAACCTAAAAGTGTTCGGCAGACAGATCGCCTCCACCGCCATACTTTGAGGCGAATTGATTCCTCAACCACCACAGTGCCACCTATTGCCTCAGGAAGCTCAATCAGAGGATGAATTTATTGAACAAGATCAGACATTATGCCTCGAACAACCAAAGATGTTATTACTGCACCGACTTTCAATGACAGAATGTTTGCAGAGTAACCCTAACAGTACGCAGAGCCTCAAAGGTCAACATAAGCTCTCTTCGAGCTTACTTCTTAAGTATAAACGCATTAATGCAATGTAACACCTGTAGAATTTCTTCATCGAACCTCACGGGGTCAGGAAGACATTAATTCTGCATTGATTGTGTTTGAGATCTTTTAATCAGATCTCAGCTCCTCATTCTTCTATAAATACTTCAATAGAAGATGAGTGAAGGGTTGTTTTTTTTAGTTGGTTGTCAATGTAATTGCTGAAGCGCTGTAGCTATTTCTGAGTGGAGAACTCTTGACTGTAAATAGTGGTTTCATGGGATCTTGGAGCTCTGCTTGTAACAAATAGGTTAGGTTGTGAAGAGAGATGTATTAAAACATTGGATTTGAAGATTGTAACCGGTTTGAAGCAATCAATACAAGCTGATTTAAGGGATCCTGGTCTACGCTGATGGTGATGTTATTCTCACTGTAACTTGTCATTTATTTCAGTTTTCAATTTGTTTCATTTTCCACTATAAAGAACAGTTTAAACAGTGTTAGAATTTGTTGTATACCAGTGATCTTCTCTGGCTGAAAAATCTTTATCTCAATGTTTTCTTCTTATTGTGTTATTTAGGAATGATTTAATTCGGTCTAAGTACAGAGATGCTGGCGTTCCCTCATCTTTTCGTCACTGCCGAATGTTGTTTTTAAATGTTACTTTCATATATGTTGTGTAAGGAACGAATTGAGGAAATCAAAGGTTAGCCCTGAGTCCCTTTCTTGTTTGCTCAACTATCTGTCTGTTTCCCTTAGGATGTGTCAAAAGCTGACTAGTTTCAAAGTACTTATCAGATCTTGGGCCATTCTGTGTTATCTTGGTGATTGTCTTGGAAGTGACTGAGTAAAGGAGAACTAAGATGAGGAGAAAGGTGAGCCCTGCCCGCTAGTCTCTGCTCCAAAGGTTGCCTGCAAGTTTCCCTCTGTTTTTAGTCTGTTTTCTATTAGAAGTGTATCAAAGGTTGGCTAGTTTCAAAGTACTTACCAGATCCTAGTTGGCTTCTACGTTTTCCTTAAGTGCCTGGTCAAAGGCTGGCTAGTTTCAAAGTACTTACCAGATCCTGGGCTGCTCTTTGTTCTGCATCTGTTAAATTTCCCTTTCTTGTTGTATCACCCCATTCCATAAATCAAACTTCAAAGAGATCCTTAGGCCTAGATGACTTGCCCCATAGATCAATCTTGAACCTGGATGCTTCAATTAAATTCTCTTATGACTCCATAGCCCAATGGATTGAAAACTTGCCATCATCTTTCTTTAGAATCAAAGTTTATTTTGTTCACTTGCAACTTCTCACCTTTGAACCTATTTGCATATAGATCTTTCCGTCTCAGACAGCAACTATGTTCCACCATCTGAAAAAACCAAACAAAACACTTGGCCCTCATAACTAGCCTAATACCATCACCCTAAAACTTCAAAGACAATATCCATCTTTGTACATATTGGAGAGATCCCTCTCCGGATTCAGGAGGGCTAGATCCTAGAATCCCAAAGTTGGTTGAAATGATGTTAACTCTGTGATCGGACTTTACCAATCTTGCTTGTTACAGAGACCTAACAGAATGCAGGAGCTGGGGTATGGTTTCACAACACTGAAAATAACTATGCTAAGAGCCATGCCTTCAAACTAGACTTTAAGTGCACAAATAATATAGCAGAGTATGAAGATCTCCTCTTAGGATTGCATCTGTTAAAAAAAATAGGAGCTAAGAGGATAGTTGTCCATGGAGACTCAGAATTGGTCATCAAACAAGTAAATGGAGAGTACACTGCAAAGCATCCTAGATTAAGGGCATATAGGAATGATACTATGGATCTTTTGAAAACATTTGTAGAATATGAGCTTGTGTTTGTCCCTAGAAGTCAAAACATTATTGCAAATGGATTGGCCTGTGCTGCTAGCTCATATCATAAATCACCTGGTGATAAACAGATCATTATTCAAAAAAAATATAGACCTGCAGTGCCATATAATGAGAAATATTGGCAGGTTTTTTAGGGTGACAAGCAGATAGAGGATTTCCTGCTTTGCAGGAATGAGTTTGGATTACCTGATTCAGACTCTAAGTCCGATGAAAACTTTCTGAATGAAGAGCCCCCTGATGAATAAAAACCATCTCCCACTGCAGAAATAAACGTTTTGACCAAAGATTTTGAAAACCAGACTGAAGAATACATGAAAACAGATAAAGAAGACATAGAGGTGCTACAGTCCAAAGACAAAAGCATACCTAGAGTACTAGCACCCCTAGAGGACCTTTTTTATTTTAATGATGCGACAAAGAAGCCCACTATAGAATACACTGAATCAGATGTTGAAGAATGCAACATAGGCAGCAAGGATAAGCCTAAAATGATTAAATTATATAAAAAATTTCCAGCCCATATCAAACATAAATACATTGATTTATTTAAAGAGTTTTTTATGTTTTTTCTTGGATTTATGAGGATTTGAAAGCCTATGACATAGAGATCATCCAGCATAAAATTCCATGGAAAGAAAACCAAAAACCTTTTAGGCAAAAACTGTGCACAATTAACCCTGTACAACTGCCTCTAGTAGAAAAGGAAATTAAGAAAACGTATGAAGCTGGAATCATAGTGCCTGTGAGGTTCTCTGATTGGGTATCTAACCTTGTAGCTGTGAGGAAAAAGACAGGAGAAATCATACTTTGCATTGATTTTAGAAACCTGAACAGAGCCTCTTTAAAAGACAATTACCCCTTGCCCAAAATGGAACACATCCTACAAAGGGTAGTTGGCTCTAAAAGGATTTCTCTGTTAGATGGATTTTCAGGGTATAACCAAGTCTTAGTATTCCCAGAAGATCAACTAAAAACAACTTTCACCACTCCTTGGGGCACTTTCATGTATGTGAAAATGTATTTTGGACTAATGAATGTTGGGGCCACTTTTCAAAGGGCCATGGACATTGCATTTTCAGAGGAAATAGGGAACTTCATTGTAATTTATCTTGATGACATAAAACTTTATTCCAAAACTGATGAAGAGCACCTTAAACATCTAAGAAAGGTCTTTGAAAAGTGTAGAAGGTTTGGGCTATCTTTAAATCCCAAAAAGACAGTGTTTGGGGTCCAAGAAGGTAAACTTCTTGGTCACATTATATCTGAAAAAGGGATTAAAATAGACCCAAAAAGAGTTGAGGGAATATTGCAGATTAGCCACCCAAGAAACATAAAATAATTGCAGTCCTTTATTAGGAAGATTAACTTATTAAAGAGGTTTATTCCCAACTTAGCAGAGCTCCTTAGAAACATGACTAACATGCTAAAAAAAGAAGTAGGATTTAAATGGACTCTAGAGGCCAAAAATTCTTTTGAGTTAGTAAAACATGCACTCACCTGGTCACTAGTCCTAATCAACCTAGATTTCACAAAATATTTCTTCGTATTCTCCTTTGCATCAGAGCATACTATGGCTAATGTCTTGTTGCAGAAAAATCCAAAGGGACAAGAGAAGCCAATTTCATTTTTCAGAAAGGCACTAAGAGATGCACCCTTGAAATATAACATTATGGAAAAAAAGGCATATGCCTTGGTAAAGGCCTTAAAAGATTTCAGGGTGTATATTTTACATTCTCATATTATTGCTTTTGTGCCTAATATAGTGGTAAAGGACATTTTGTCACAAGATCCAGATGGAAAGAGAGGTAAGTGGATTGCAGTGATACTAGAGTATGATTTAGAGATCAAACCCACAAAACTCATCAAAGGTCAAGGCTTAGCACAGTTAATGGCTGAATGTAACTTACAAGCCCTTGAAATTAACATGGTAGATGCTCTGGATGAACAGGAAGGATTACCAGCTCCCATTGTTGAAGAACAATTCCAAAACTCACCTTGGTATGCTGACATATTTTATGTACTTATAAATCTTAATGCCCCTCCTGATTTATCAAAGACAAGAGAAAGGTTTTTAAAGTTAAAAGCTAGAAATTATTGCATTTTAAATGAATGTTTATATTGGAAAAATGCCAATGGTTTATTTCTTAAATGTTTGCCTGAAGTTGATGCAGAGAGGATTGAGCATGAGTTCCATGAAGGAGAGTGTGGAGGCCATCTGTACTGGAAAACCACTGCCAACAAAATTCTTAGAGCTAGCTATTACTGGCCCACCCTCTTCCAAGATGTACATAAAATGATATTTTCCTGCCATAAGTGCCAAATCTTTGAGGGCAAAAGAAAAATCCTTCCTTTACCATTACAACCAATCACTGTTGAAGCTCCTTCTCAACAGTGGGGCCTAGATTTCATAGGATAAATCCATCCTGCTTCATCTGCCCAACATAAATGGATTCTTACAGCCACAGAATATTTCACAAAATGGATAGAGGCCATCCCTTCTAGGAATGCCACAGATTTTGTTATCATAAAATTCCTTGAAGACCATATCCTATGTAGATTTGGCTGCCCCAGGAAGATTATCACTGATAATGCTGCTTCTTTTGGTTCCAAAAAGATGATTGATTTTTGTCACAGGTATCAGATTGCACTTGGTTATTCTACTGCTTATTATCCTTAGGGCAATGGGCTAGTAGAATCATCAAATAAACGTTTGGTGACCATCATCAAGACGATGCTTGAAGAGAATAAAAAATCATGGCATAATAAGTTGGTGCATGCTTTGTGGGCTGACATATTGAAAACAAATAAGTCCATTGGAATGTCTCCATATCAGTTAGTCTATGGAGCAGATGCAGTGTTCCCTAGCAGCTTGGGGGTACCAATGATAAAATTGGTCCAAGAAATATAGTCAGAAGAGGACAACATGGTAAGGAGGATCAACCAAACTATACATCTCTAGCAAACAAGGGAAGAAGTCTACAACAGAGCTCAAAAGGTGCAAGAAAACATAAAAAAATTGTTTGATAAGAGAACAAAAGCTTGTGATTTCAAAATTGGAGACAAGGTACTCAAGTGGGACTCCAGAAGAGAAGATAAGGGTAACCATGGAAAATTTTACATTTTATGGCAAGGCCCTTACATTATTCAGTCCACCATTGGTCCAAATTCATTTTTTCTGCAAGAATTAGATGGTACAGATCTGTTTGGGGGTCCTGTCAATGACAGGATGCTCAAACATTATTACAGTTGAAGTTCATAGTTTAAAGTTTCCACTTCCATTGTAAATACCATTGCTTTTTTCAGTTTTAAAGTAAAAGGAAAAATACAAAAAAAGAGAAAAGAAAAGGTTCAGACAAACTTAAAACTTGAACTTATGAAGCTCCAAAAGAATGGCTCAAATCAGCTCAAAAACCTGAGCCAAAGAAAGGGAAATCGGGTTCTAACATACACAAAACTTGAACCAGCAAATAAAGAAGAAGAATCGGCTCTAACAAACTCAAAACCAGATCTGAAATGAAGAAGAAAAGTGACTCTAACAAGCTCAAAATCTGAGTCACAAGAAAAGGAAGGATGCTCTAAAGATTCAAATTTCAAGCATTCACAATTTTGGTTTCAATCTCCTGCAAAGTTTCAGTTCATGTGCAATTGTCTTTATGCCATGGACCCACAGCAAACCAGACAGTCTAATCCTGGTTTGAATGCTTTTAAATTTCTGTTTAGAATGTAGAGAAAGAAATCTGCTAGACATTTTAATCCTAGCAGATATTAGTGTAGGTAGAGAAGCTATGAGGCCAACTGCTTAATTTGGTCTCATGGAGGAATAAGGGTAGAATTAGATTAGTTTTTTCTGCTTTCAATAAAAAAAATGATGAGGAAGGTCTGCAAGTCTAAATGCACCTTGAAGAAAAAATGTTAGGACAGTAGGATGGGTAGGTAGATTTTTTGGGAGAATATTACTGTTGATATGATGTCTTCATGATTTGTAGTAGCTGATCAAAGAAGAGAAAATTTTTCAAGGATCAGGCATCTGGCCTACTTCCAAAATATTATTTCTGAAGTTTTTGACACCTTCAAGAAGATTCCATCCCCATGTGGAGCCACTGTTAGCCACCTATAAAATTTTAGCATAGCAAACAGGTGGCTAAATAGGTTTCTAAGTCTTCAAGAGGAACATTTTCCTTGAAAATATATCATTCTTGAAGCCTTAAAGTGTTTTTTGTCCTCTGAAGCAATCCTCTCTGTTGTTTCCATTTGATAAGCCTCACTGTTTGTGAAAGAAGATTCCCTCAAAAAGGCCTCCATCTGCTCCATTTTAATCCCTCAAAATCCCATTTTCATCCCTTCTCCCCTCACAAAATTCCTCTAAAAATACCTTCATAAGCCTTCTAAATCATCAAATTCCCTTTTTAAACCTTATAGCTCCCTTGATTTAGTTTAACAATCCCCTTTTCTGCCTACCGGAACCCCCCATTTGGCCTTAAAAAGCACTATTTTTGGCCTAAAATACCCTATTTTACACTATATCAGTCCTAAGCCCCCGAGGGCTTATATCCATTAGCCCCTTTTCTCATATAGCCTTAGCCCCACAACCGGGCGCTAAAATTCCCCAAAAATCCCTTTAAAAAGCATAAAAAGCACTTTTTCCGCTCCATTGAAGGTTAAGCCCCTGAGGGCTTATTTGCTCCAGCCCCCCTCCATGTGACCCGGTGCCCATGACCAGGTGCTAGCCCCCATCGCGCAATCTTAATCGGGGTTCATGTCTCTTGTTTCCTTTCACCAAAATTCTGATGCGATAAGTTCTTCTCCAAGCATTCTGATGCGATAAATGCTTTCCGTTTAAACCCTGGTCACATTCCCTCTTTTCATGGGACCACGCCCAACCCCCAAAGCCTGATCGCAATCACAAAGAACCCATTCAATTTGTTCTTTTCACAAATTTCTGATGCGATGAGCTCTTTGCCTCCGATCTTTGATCTGATCTCGACCGTCGAATCCACAAGAACCGACGGCCGAGATTTAATCGGGTCTCTACTCATAAGCCAATATACTTCTGCCTGAAACATTTCTCCAATGCAATCTCAACCATCCACTGCGCCCGATCTGACGTTTGGAGATAAACCTGATGGCCCACTTCCACCCTCGCATTTTTCCCCATCGCACTTTCATTCCCACCGTCAGATCTCTCTGCCCTCCATCCAACGACCGAGAAGCATATCGCGTTATTTTAGTGTCCGAACGTTAAAGTTTTGAAATCGTGCGATATGGGAAGTTTTTTTTTTTCCATGTGGCAATCGATGAATGGAACCACGTTTTTTTTGTGAAATCAACTTACCACTTCATACCCTACGTGAAAACCATTCTGGTTTTCCGCTTACCACCCTCCGCATTAAGACTTCATGTTTAATCGTGACCGTTGTTTGGGTCTCATCCGACGGCCCATATCTGTTCTCGCATTTTCCATTCACCATCCAACTGACCTTTCAAAGAACTTCCTCTGTAGATCATAGCCATTGATGTTATCCAATCTGATGGTTTGCATCCCATCGCAAGCCCTTCCATTCGATTTCACCTATACTCCCAAAGACCCCGTCAAATGATCTCAGCCATAGATCATTGTTGCTTAATGAAATCCAACAACCCTGATATAATATCTCCTCCTTCCCCTACTTCTTCATTCATCCATCCAAACGACCCAATCGCGCAATGTCAACCGTTGATCATCGATGGATGATCTAATCCAATGGTCTAAAATCCTCCTCGCACCAGACCATCATCAAGATCATTTTTCATCATTCTGCCACGATTTCCACCATTTTCAATGCTGCGCCACCATCTCCACGGACCTCTAGAGCAACCTACCCCACTCCCTAAGGGTTTTTATAACTTGTTTATTGTGTTTTTGCAGGGTTACAGATGGTGAAATCATTCCTTTTCATAGTCACTGTCATGGTAATACAGAGCGCAGAACTCCATTTTTAGAGTCAAAGGTAGCATAGGAAAATGACTGAGAATATTTTTAAAACATGCTTTTGTCAAAGGATCAGTGTTAAACCCTCTAATAAACCCTCATGTGCCATTAAAGCCCGCACATGCACCAGAAACAATCAGCAGAAGCGGCAAAGAGTATTAGTGAAAGATTAAAGGGATTAAAAGCACATTATTGAAGATTAAATGCTATGATCCAGTGTTTAACAGGCAGAGACACCGTTTGAAGACCATAAAATGATCAAGAAGGTTAATGAAGCCTAAAGCACACATCAAAGTTACATCATTGCTTTCATATCAGCAGAATTTTCTTTTCTTAAGAAAGGACGAGTTTCCACAACATTTCCTATTCCACATCGAGCCCATTAAAGTCATTATTCTGACAGGAGGCTCCTAGAACTTTCATTGCATTAGTTTCAAAGCATGGAAGACCTGAAAGGAAAATCTTCATCCTTTCTTGTCTTAGGGTAAAAACGGAGTGCCAACAGCCAGAAAGTACTTCAAGAGACATACCTAGAGTTATTATCATCCTGTCGAAGACCCCTCATTCCTCCAAAGAGTAAAGAAAGTCAATGCAGGGATATTAAGACAGAATGGGTTGCAAAAACACTCCTTGTTTTTTAATGATTCATTTAAAGTTCTATCTACCTCTACTGCCACTCTTTAAGCTATAAGAACCCTTCAGAAATACATTGTAAATGTTGGTTGGTTGGTTAACCATGGATTTTAAGTTGTTTCACTGAGATAGAGTTCTGTGTGTATTAGTTGAAAAATAGGTTGGGAGACGATTTCAGACTGATATCAAGCTGTTGGAAAATGATGTATGTGACTGGTTTTTCTCTTCTAATATGACAAGCATGTTCATTCGATCCTAATCTAAATCAGTGGTGATGTGTTCTATCTTTTATTTTTTTCCCTCTGTTATGCATCATATTTCATTTCTCTGATAAGAATCAGTAATCTAGCTTAGGATATACTGCTGTAAAGTACCCTAATGCTTCCTTCTCTTCTTATCTTTTATGTCTTCTGCTAATTGTGTAATCTAAGAACAAATTCAATATAATTTAACCAGTATAGAATTTGGTTTACCCATGCTTACTAATGTATGAATTTAGAAGTTGTTTTTAGATGTTCTTGTCTGGTTTTATCTGAAAGAATTGGGAAACTAGGAGATATAGATTTAGTTCTGTCTCACTAGGGTCCTTTTCCAACAAATTGGCCTTTCGAAGATCCCTTTGAGTTGAATGTCAAAAGCAGAGAAGGTTAAAAGTATTTCTCTGATCTTAGACTTCACTTTGTGTCAATCTTAAATTTTTCCTATTGTCTGAAGAGTTAGCCTCATTATGGGTTGGATCATAGATGGTTAAGGCATGCCCTGTCTCTATATTTTCTCCTAAGAGGTAACCTTGGAAGGTTTCCTGGTCATTCACCTTCATTTCCTATTGTTTCATCCCATACTATCATATTTAGAGATCCTCTGATATATATGACTAGCCCATTTGAAAGCCTTGGATATTGAATTTCAAGTAAACCCTTTTATGACCTCATTTCCCAATGGACTTGAGTTCACTTTGAATTATCTCCCCATTTCCAAACATTCTTCTTTACTCACTCCTTTACCTTGTATTGAACCCTTCTTTCATGTTTCCCAACCAAACAAACAAAAAACAACAACCCTTGTGCCCTATAACTAGCCTAATACCTTAAAATTGAACTTCAAAGATATACATTTCTTTGCCTTGATAGAGAGATCCCTCTCTAGATCCAGGAGGGCTAGATCCCGAGATCCCAAAATGGTTTGATGTTGCCTTGTCTTTTGGTATTGCCAAACTTTCCAAAACATAGGAACCACAACATAATGGCGACTCCACTGGGGACAAGACCATATTAGCCTAAGTTAGGTATTTAGTCACTGTGGTGGACAGTAAATCTCCTTGAAACATTCTAAACCTTCCACCTAGTGACTCCATAGTTCCTAAATGACCAAATACTTCATTGATGATCAGTAGGCCTGTTGATTATCTTTGTTTTCACAAGACTCCACTGGGAGACCAGTTTTCATTTCAACATCATCCATACTAAAAGAAACACATAGGATTAAGCTTCTCTGTTCAAAGGTAGTTTGCCACTTAAATAATGTCATACCTGGCTTACCTTCTTCGTTGTATCTTGAAGACTTAACATAATGGCTTCAAGGACAATCCATACTAGAGCTTATCCTAATCCAAATCCTCCTGAAATAGTTGACAACCCAGAGAGAATTCTTAGTAATTCTCTCACATATAA
Organism: Pinus albicaulis; assembly: GCA_034641835.2. Taxonomy (NCBI): domain Eukaryota; kingdom Viridiplantae; phylum Streptophyta; class Pinopsida; order Pinales; family Pinaceae; genus Pinus; species Pinus albicaulis. Next base: position 7,578,846 of record CM076581.1, on the reverse strand, counting down.
AGATCCAACTATTGTCAGACACATTCACAGAGCTAATTCAACACCTGAAAATCTTACATCTCTATCAGAAACACAAGTTGGCTTAGACTTGCCAAGTAATTTACCAAGAACTAATTCATTGAATAATATAGATCAGATAGACTTTGAGCCTCCAAGTTCATCACTACATAGTGGTCAACATTTTAGGGACAGAGAAACCCCTCCATCAACACCTTCTGATATTCATTTCATCCATAACTTGGGTCTCTCTCACCCTAGATTTGCTCGACAGTTTGTTGCTGGTCCAAGCATTTTTGTCATTCACATACTTGTTGCTCAAGTGAATCCTTTACCTCCACAAAACACCATCATGGCAGCATGGTATGCTCCCCTGGTGCTACCACAGCCTCTAGTGCCTTTATCCAATGAATATCAGTCCAAAATCCCTCATTTCACCAGAAAAGAATCTACCATATCTCAACACCATGTAGATAGGATGGAAGATGCCTTTGACTATATGGAAATAGAAGATGAGACAATCAAGATGAGGATCTTTGCTCAGAGTTTAGGAGGAGAAGTAAAAAATTGGTTTAACGGCTTAACTCCAAATAGCATCCAAGACCTTCCCTCTTTACATCAAACTTTAATAAAAAAATGGGAAGTCAAAATCAACCCTCTCCAAATATTAGCAGAATATAAGAATCTTAAAAGAAATCAGGGAGAGAGTGTCCATGATTACTCTACTAGATTTAATAGTGTGTACGATGCTCTTCCACCCCACATGAAGCCTCCCCAAGGAATGGCCTTAGTGGAATACCCTGAAGGTTTCGATGCTGATATGGCCTATAAGCTTAGGGAGAGAGACTATAACACATTAGAAGACATGCAGATTGGAGTTGTAAGTGTAGAAGCAAACTTGGTTGAAAAAAGAGCTAGGGTGAGGGCTGAAAAGAAGGTAACCTATAGGGATGACACCACAGCTTCTTCATCTGATTCCAAATATGATAGCCTAGCCAAAAAAATGGAGAGGATAGAAAGAATGATGGAGAAAATGGTTGTCCAAGTCAATAATCAGAACAGAAACCAAAATCAAAACTAGAACCAAAATTTTAGGAGAAACAACCCCCCAAATAGACAAATGGACTCCGATCAACAATTCATACCCTCATTCCAAGAAAACTTCCTTGATGAAGATGAGGGAATTATAGAAGAGTCAGAGGCAACTAACATAAACATGGTGGAAGTGGATAACCAAATTCACACCTTTTCTACAGAGGATAATCAGACCTCATACTCACATTGGGATGAGGAAGAGTTAGACCCTGAAGACTATAGGTTAGGTTTCGAAAATTCCATCATGCAGGTCCGAGAACAATATGATCTCAGAAGCAAAAAGAGCCTAGATACTCCCAAACCAAAAACCTCGGAAATCAGCATTAAAAAAAGACCTGAAAAGACTCCTAAAGTGACCAAATGAAGGGAGCAACATTTTTCTCAAAGATCGATCTACGATCTGGATACCACCAATTGAGGATTAAGGAAGGTGACATCCCAAAAACTGCATTTCGGACTCGGTTTGGGAACTACGAGTTCGTAGTTTTACCATTTGGTTTAACCAATGCATCGACAGTATTCATGAGTCTCATGAATGGTGTGTTCAGGAAATACTTAGACCAATTTGTGTAAGTATTTCTAGACAATATTCTGGTCTATTCCAAGAATGAAAAGGAGCATGAAGAGCACCTAAGGGTTGTGCTAATCTTCTTAAGGGAAAATCAATTGTATGGAAAATTTTCAAAATGTTCCTTCTTTCAAAAGAAAATTCGTTATCTTGGGAACATAATTTTAGGAGAAGGGATTTCAGCTGACCTGTAAAAATTAAAGGCCATAATGGATTGGCCATTGCCGAAAAATGCTCATGAGGTGCGTAGCTTCATGGGGCTATCAAGTTACTATTATAGATTTTTGGAAGGGTTTTCAAACATTGCAAGACCCATCACCACATTACAATGGAAAGGGGTTAGGTATGAATGGAAATATGAATGCGACACTGCATTCACTGAAATAAAGAGGTTAGTAACAAGTGCACCAATCCTTTGAGTGACTGACATGGAAAAGGACTTCATTATCTGTATAGATGCTTCAAAGTAATGATTGGGAGTATTTTTGATGCAAGAAGGCAGAGTAATAGCTTATGCATCCAGAAAGTTGAAGAAACATGAATAATTTGTTGGTAATATGTTTCTTGTATCCTATTATATGATTTTCCTTGATGGCAACTCTCTGACAAAGGATGCAGATAATGACTGTATGAAGAACTCAGAAAACCATCAGCAGCTCTATACAAGTAGAATATAAGACTGAATGTACATTAATCGAAGCTTTGGGAAAATCGATGTGAATAAGGACATGTTAAATCATGTGTGAATAAGTTCGGTGTATTCATACATCCTGACAAACCGCTACGGTTGGAGGGTTCTGGTCTCTTTACAATATGTGTTAAGTATGGTTTAGTAAATCTGAGTAAAGGGCTGATGGATTCGATTTCTGTAAAAGCACGAGCTAGCTAATCGGTAAAGGATGTAATTTTTTATGGTGGATTCGATAGGGTTAACCTGCTTGCTGAATAATGCAATTGAATAGACAAATGATCGCAGAGCATGCTTGCTAAAATACATATATATGACCTGTGTTAGTAAAGATGCCCTTTAATGTATATTTGCATCCACAAATAGGGAAGAAGTCTATCCATTCCAATCTCTATTGAAAGTATGGACCAGCTCGAATTATATATAACCTGAGTTACATTAACATAATCGCGCAGAGGAAGAACAATTAAAACAGAGTTATGCCTTCACGGAGAAAGGTAGCAATGACAGAATAAAGGCAGACGGAACCTTGAGCGAAGGAGAGGAACCATGAGCAGAATGAATAGTGAAGGGGGTTTCTGGTTTTCATCGCACCGCTTTTGATGGGAAAGCGGTATTCAAGAGGTTGGGAGCGATTCCATAGAACGAGCGACACACGTCCCTGAACGAATTTGAAAAACCGCCATCACTGCGCACCATCGCGCGTTAATATCCGACCAAGGAAGCCGCGCAATATTGTTGTGCGTCGTCGATCTAGATGGGAGCCATCAGATGGTGGCCATATGAGGAAGGTGCATGATGGATAACCACGGTAAGGTGCGATTATGTGATTGGATCATTGATTATATATGTGGGCCCGGTTCTAAATTATATTAATTGAGACCTTTTAAACTAAGGTTTGCGGGGTTAATAAAGGATGTTGAATATGTGAAGTTGGCGAAATATGAAACATGTGATGTAATGGACGTGGATTAATATATGCATTGATCTCACGAACGCATAAACCTGGGGTCGATATATATATATGCCGTGGGGAGTTCATAACTAAAGGAGGAATTGGATTAATATCTCAATCTCAAATTGAGATATTAAAAAGCCTTAGATTAATTAATTGCCAGACCAAGAAAATAGAACAATGAGAAGCTGTTTGGGGCTTGGGTAGACCCCGCTAGATTATCAATTTGATCTCGTCTAGGAATACCATCAGTTGTTGAGTGGTTTTGACTCATGGTATTAATAAAGGCAAAAACTATATAAGGATAAGAGGATCATAGTACAATGTGTGCAGGTGCAGTGGTTGTTAATGAATAAATATCTTTAAGAGATATCTGCATAATTGAACTCTGTTTCTGATAAATCTGAATCGATGATACACCTATGGAGTTGATGAAGGTTCAAGATCTCTAGATCTAGAAATGATGAATCTCTAGGAAGATCAGCAAAGAAATAATGAATACCTGATGCAAGTCTGATGAAGAAATTGAAGACATTTGGTGGATCTGAGGAAGCTTTCTACCAGTACAAGCTAGTGCTAAAATCAGGGAGTCGAAGTTCCCTTCCAGGAGAGGTTGGTAAATAAGATCAGGGGGTTGGAGCTCCCTTCCAGTAGTGACTGGAGAACGAGAGAAGGTTGTAGCCTTCTGCAGGTGGGTGCCTGCGTGCTGGTATAAGTTTGCACTAGCACAAAAATTGTAAGAAGTTTTCTTTATAATAATATTGAAGACAGAGACGACAGCAGCGGTGGTTTTCTCCCAAATTGGGTTTCCACCTTAAATACTGGTGTTCATGTGTGTTTCTTATGTGTGATGGCTTCTTCTGTTATTTCTGATGAATGAATGATGCAATAATCTAAGTAAAGAATTAAATGCATAATAATATCTCTGATAAAAAGTTTTCAGTCAGCTCTAAATACTAATTCACCACCCCCCCCTCTCAATATTTTTCCCAACAATTGGTATCAAAGCAGGTCCTTCTGAAAAAGCTTAGCCGCTAGAAGGAAGATTAATCAAGATGAGCAATCAAGATGGAATAGCATCTATCAAGCCTCCGCTCTTCAACGGAAACAATTTAATCTTCTGGAAAACAAGGATGAGATCCTATCTTCAGTCTCTGGGAGCAGATGTATGGGCTATTGTTGAAGAAGGATATCAATATCCAGCCGCAGTACCAACAGATCCAATGAAAAGAAAGAACTATGAAACAAATGCAAAGGCGGTTAATGCTCTATTGGGAAGTCTAACTGAATCAGAATTTGTCAAAGTCATGCATCTGAATACAGCAAAGGCAATATGGGATAAAATCATTCCAAGTTATGAAGGTGATGCAAAGGTAAAAAGTGCTAAACTCCAAACTCTCAGAATTCAATATGAGAACCTAAAAATGCATAATGAGGAGAGCATTGCCAATTTATTTTTACGTCTTGATGATATTGTAAATCGTATGAGAAATCTGGGAGAAATAATAACCAAATCTACTTTGGTTGAGAAAGTTTTAAGATCACTAACGACAAAATTTGAGTCAAAAGTTTCTGCTCTTGAAGAAAAGCAGGATCTTCAAAATCTTACTGTGGTGCAACTTCATGGCATACTAACTGCATGTGAAATGAGAAGAGGAGGACCATCTGAAGTCAAAGAAGTCATCTTTAGAGCTTCTGCAAAAGGGAAAGAAGTACAAGAGACAGAAGGATAAGGGTATATCTCAGAAGAATATGAGGTAAATTTTGTAAAGAAACTCCAACTTGGTACAGGACGGTTCAGAGGTAAGCTTCCTTTCAAATGTTTTGCTTGTGGAAGAGTTGGTCATTATGTTGCTAAGTGTCCTCACAAAGAAACACATGAAAAAGGAAAGGAAGTAGCAAGAAGGAATAAGAATCGGTTTAGCACTAGAAAAAGTTACTATACTCATGAAGACAGTGATGGGTTATCAGATAGTGAGGAAGAATGTGAACAAGATCTTAGACTTCTCATGGCATTTGAAAAAGAGTCTAGAGAAGAAAAGGATATTTTTATGGATGCTTTAGAGGACAATTATTTTCTTGATGAAATCAATCAACTCAAAATATGCTTAGAAGAAAGAAAAATATCCATAGAAACTCTGAAAAACCAGCTTCAAGAAAAGGAGAAACATAATGTGAAATTAGAATGTGAAATAGTAAGTCTAAGAAAAGAAATTGAGAAAGTAAAGACTTTGAATCTTATATTTTCTAAAGGATCTGAAACCTTAGATGAGATTATCAAGGTACAACGGTCTCCTCTTCTAAAGATAGGTCCTGGATATATCGGAGAATCTTCTCGGGTTTCAGCACCAAATTATCTAAAAGCAGCTACAGCCATTACACAACATTCTGCCCCTCAGCAAGGGAATCAAGAATCTTTACAGATAAAGCATGACCATCTCAATTCCAAGAACACTAACAGGAGTACCTTTCAAAGAAACACCAATCAATAGGTAAATTCAAGTAGAAGATTTCATGATCGCAGGAATTTCTTCTTCAATGGACAATGTTTCTCATGTCGCAATTTTGGTCATAAAGTTGTTCAATGTGTTGCATATAAAACCATCATGAAAAGAGAAGCAAGAAAGAAAAGGATTGATATTGGAACAAAGAAGAATACATATAACAACTTTTCTCCTCTTCAAAATGAAGTTGAATTTGCTTATTGCAATAACTTTGGCCATGAAGAATCTGAATGCAGGAGCAAAGTTCAGCCAAAAGAGAATTTTCCTTCAAGTGCCAAAGTGTGGAAAAAGAAGGAATTACAGGTTGAAAATTGTGGCATATCTTTATTTGCAGAAGGTGAATAAAATCAATGGTACATTGATAGTGGATGCTCAAAACACATGACAAGTGACAAAAACAAACTTCTTGCATATAGTGATCTAGAAAAAGAAAAGAATGTTACATTTGGAAATGATACTCCTGCTGTCATTAAGGGAAAAGGGTCTGTTTTCCTAAAAAGAAAAGGTGAAAGCCAATAATGTCATGTATGTCGATGGATTAAAGCATAACCTGTTAAGTATAAGTCAAATGTGTGATCAAGGAACTGAAGCTGTCTTTAGTTCAAAAGAATGTGTGGTGCGTGATCTTGATACAGGTAAAACAATTATAAGAGGAAATAGAACTCCAAGCAACCTATATATATTGAAGAACTGCAAAGAACAATGTTACTTGAGTAAATTTTCAGAAAACTAGCTATGGCATAGAAGGTTGGGGCATCTGAGCTTCTCTCAAATCAACAAATCAAGTAGACTTAAAGTTGTTCGTGATCTTCCCAATATTACTCTACCTGAAAATATCATATGCAAATCTTGCCAATTTGGTAAGCAAACCAGAGTGCAATTTAATGCTAAGGAAGGATCATCAAGTAAGCCTCTTGAACTCATTCATACTAACATATGTGCACCTGTGAGGAAAAATTCACCACGTGGTGAACAATACTATATCTTATTTATTGATGATTTCTCTAGAATGTGTTGGATTGGGTTGATTAAACACAAAGATGAAGCATTTGAGAAATTTTAGATCTTCAAAGCACTAGTTGAAAATGAATTAGATCTAAAAATCAAGTGTCTTAGATCTGATCGAGGAGGAGAATATACATCAGATGAATTCCTTGAATTTTGTGAACAACATGGCATAAAAAGACAGTTTTCTGTAGCTAGCACTCCACAACAAAATGGCATAGTAGAAAGAATGAATAGAATATTTCAACAAATGGCTAGAGCTATGCTTGATGATTCTGGAACACCTGACACATTTTGGGGAGAAGCAGCACATACAACGGTAAATATTCTTAACAAGGCACATGTTCATGTAAATAGTGATAAAACTCCATATGAACTATGGTATGGTAATCCTCCCACTGTGAAGCACTTTAGAGTTTTTGGGAGCAAATGCTTTATCAAAAATAATGATGAAAAACTTGGCAAGTTTTAACCCAGAGAATATTTCTTGGTTACTCCTCTAGGATTAGGGCATATAAATGTTACAATAAAAGACTTCGGAAGATTGTTGAATGTATTGATGTTGTTATTGATGAGTCTCCTGCAGCTCCAAAAGAAGAAAAACAAACAACAGATGAAGATGATGATGACATATATCCTTCTACATCAAATAGGAATGATATAGACAATGAACCCAATGAAGAACCCGAAGTTGATCTATCTGAAAAAGCTCCATCTAGATATGTTCAAAAGAATCATCCAGAATCTCAAATTTTGGGAGAAAAGGGATCAGGTGTACAAACAAGAAGGACTCTTGTGGAATCTTCTAGCTATCTGGAATTTCTATCCACTATTGAACCACAAAATTTCAATCAAGCCAGCAAAGATGAATGTTGGATTCAAGCCATGAATGAAGAGCTTGATCAAATTGAAAAGAATCACACTTGGGAATTAGTACCAAGACCTCATGACAAAAATGTCATTGGAACTAAATGGATATTCAAAAATAAGTTAAATGAGAATGGAGATGTTATAAGAAATAAAGCTAGACTTGTTTGCAAGGGGTATGCTCAACAAGAAGGTATAGACTTTGAAGAAAAAATTTCTCCTATAGCCAGACTTGAAGCCATAAGAATATATCTTGCTTTTTCAAGCTTTCAACAAATCAAAGTTTATCAAATGGATGTTAAATCTGCTTTTCTCAATGGTGATCTAGAAGAAGAAGTTTATATAGAACAGCCAGAAGGATTTATTTTGGGAAATGACGAAAAGCTTGTTTGTAGACTTAAAAAGGCTCTATATGGTCTCAAACAAGCTCCAAGAGCATGGTACTATCGTCTTCATCAACAAGGATTTTCAAAGGGGTCTACTAATAGCAACTTATACACAAAAATTGAAAATGATAAACTATTGATTGTGGTTGTATATGTTGATGATATCATTTTTGGAAGTAATGAAGAGTCTATGAGTCAGAAATTTGCTTCTGCTATGCAGCAAGAATTTGAAATTTCTTTACCTGGGGAACTAACATTCTCTCTTGGCTTGCAAGTGCAACAAGCAACAGATGGCATATTCTTATCACAAGAAAAATATCTTAAGCAAATTATGAAGAATTATGGCATGGAAGAATGAAAACCTGTGAGTACACCAATGATAACCGGATGTAATCTCAATTCTCATGATGATTCTCCCATGGTGAATCAACCAAAATACAGATCTATGATAGGAATTCTACTTTATCTCACTGGGATTAGACCAGACATTATGCATGCAGTTGGGATTGTGGGACGATTCCAAGCTAATCCAAAAGAGTCTCATCTTCAGGCTGTCAAAAGAATATTCAAATATCTACAAGGAACTCAAGACTTTGGACTATGGTATCCAAAGAATGCTGATCTCACTCTTCATGCTTACCCTGATGCAGATTGGGCTGGAAACATTGATGATCGGAAAAGTACTAGTGGTGGTGCATTCTATATGGGGCCCCGGTTAGTATCTTGGTTTAGCAAGAAGCAAAGCTCTATTGCCTTATCTACAGCAGAAGCAGAATATGTGGCTGCAGCATCATGTTGCACTCAACTTCTTTGGATGATGCAAACCTTACAATACATTCAAATCAAATGTTCACCTCCTATCTCCATTATTTGTGATAATACAAGTGCCATCAGTATCTCAAAGAATCCTGTTATGCATTCCAAGACCAAGCACATTCCCATCAAGTATCACTTCTTGCGTGAACAAGTGCTTGAAAAAAAGGTGAAGTTGGAGTATGTTCCCTCCAAAGAACAAGTTGCTGATATATTTACCAAACCTCTACCCAGGGAAGCGTTCGAATATCTTAGACAAAAGCTGGGAGTAGTATCTGCCATGCAAAAGATCAGATCTACTTAAATACAGAAGATTAAATTGGATATGCGGATTTCCTGTAGGACAGCCGCATATATATGCAAGTTTATACACAGAAAACCACGTATGGGTATTTGCTGACAAATTTTTTCTGGTGCTAATGAGTATCTCTGGATGCACAAGTTAAGGGGGAGCATTGGGCATGTGGAAAGGATGCATTGTTGGCACTTTAATTATTTGTTGTAGTCTGATCTCATGCTTGAGAATTTTTTATCTTGATTGTATAAGTCATTTCTGTTAATATTATTCTTGAAAATGCAGCATGATCTCAGGGGGAGCATGGTATTGTCGGTATAAAGGATCTTGATCTACCCTTTTCCCTTGATGTCAAAGGGGGAGAATGTTGTTGAATGTATTTCTGGTCATGGTTGCCAACAAGTCCAAAGGGGGAGATTGTTGGAAATATGTTTCTTGTATTCTATTATATGATTGTCCTTGATGGAAACTCTCTGACAAAGGATGCAGATAATTACTGTATGAAGAACTCAGAAAACCATCAGTAGCTCTATACAAGTAGAATATAAGACTGAATGTACATTAATTGAAGCTTTGGGAAAATTGATGTGAATAAGGACGTGTTAAATCATGTGTGAATAAGTTCGGTGTATTCATACATCCTGACAAACCCCTAAGATTGGAGGGTTCTGGTCTCTTCACAATATGTGTTAAGTATGGTTGAGTAAATCTGAGTAAAGGGCTGATGGATTCGATTTATATAAAAGCACGATCTAGCTAATCGGTAAAGGATGTAATTATGTATGGTGGATTTGATAGGGTTAACCTGCTTGCTAAAGAATGCAATTTAATGGACAAATGATCGCAGAGCATGCTTGCTGAAATACATATATATGACCTATGTTAGTAAAGATGCCTTTTAATGTATATTTGCATCCACAAATAGGGAAGAAGCCTATCCATTCCAATATCCGTTGAAAGTATGGACTAGCTCGAATTATATATAACCTGAGTTACATTAACATAATCGCGCAGAGGAAGAACAATTAAAACAGATTTATGCCTTCACAGAGAAACGTAAAAATGACGGAATAAAGGTGGACGGAACCTTGAGCAAAGGAGAGGAACCATGAGCGGAATGAACAGTGAAGGGGGTTTCCGGTTTTCAACGCACCACTTTCGACGGGCAAGCGATATTCAAGAGGTTGGGAGCGATTCCATAGAACGAGCGACACGCGTCCCTGAATGAATTTGAAAAACCGCCATCACTGCGCACCATCGCGCGTTAATATCTGACCAAGGAAGCCGCGCTATATTGTTGTGCGCCGTCGATCTGGAGGGGAGCCATCGGACGATGGCCGTATGAGGAAGGTGCACGATGGATAACCACAGTACGGTGCGAGTATGTGATTGGATCATTGATTATATATGTGGGCCCGGTTCTAAATTATATTAATTGGGACCTTTTAAACTAAGGTTTGCAGGGTTAGTAAAGGATGTTGAATATGTGAAGTTGGCGACATATGAAACATGTGATGTAATGGACACGGGTTAATATATGCGTTGATCTCACAAACGCATAAACCTGGGGTCGATATATATATATGTCGTGGGGAGTTCATAACTAAAGGAGGAATTGGATTAATATCTCAATCTCAGATTGAGATATTAAAAAGCCTTAGATTAATTAATTTCCAGACCAAGAAAATAGAACAATGAGAAGTTGTTTGGGGCTTGGGTAGACGCCGCTAGATTATCAATTTGATCTCGTCCAGGAATACCATCAGCTGTTGAGTGGTTTTGACTCATGGTATTAATAAAGGAAAAAACTATATAAGGAGAAGAGGATCATAGTACAATGTGTGCAGGTGTAGTGGTTGTTAATGAATAAATCTCTTTAAGAGATATCTGCATAATTGAACTCTGTTTCTGATAAATCTGAATCGATGATACACCTATTGAGTTGATGAAGGTTCAAGATCTCTAGATATAGAAATGATGAATCTCTAGGAAGATTTGCAAAGAAATAATGAAGACCTGATGCAAGTCTAATGAAGAAATTGAAGAAATTTGGTGGATCTGAGGAAGCTTTCTGCCAGTACAAGCTAGTGCTAAAATCAGGGGGTCGAAGCTCCCTTCCAGGAGAGGTTGGTAAACAAGATCAGGGGGTTGGAGCTCCCTTCCAGTAGTGACTGGAGAACGAGAGAAGGTTGTAGCCTTCTGCAGGTGGGTGCCTGCGTGCTGGTATAAGTCTGCACCAACACAAAAATTGTAAGAAGTTTTCTTTATAATAATATTGAAGACAGAGACGACAGCAGTGGTGGTTTTCTCCTAAATTGGGTTTCCACCTTAAATACTGGTGTTCATGTGTGTTGCTTATGTGTGATGGCTTATTCTGTTATTTCTAATGAATGAATGATGCAATAATCTAAGTAAAGAATTAAATGCATAATAAGATCTCCGATAAAAAGTTTTCAGTCAGCTCTAAATACTGATTCACCCCCCCCTCTCAGTGTTTTTCCCAACACAATTGTATGCTACCCATGATTTAGAAGCAGCAGCAGTGATGTTAGCCTTAAAACTCTAGAGAAACTACCTCGTTGGGAGAAGCTTTGAGTTAAGAACTGATCATAAAATCTTGAAGTACCTCTTCACTCAGAGAGATTTGAATGGTAGGCAAAGGCGGTGGAGTGAATTCTTGAGTGAGTATGATTTTGGGATCCCATATATTAAGGGAAAGGAGAATGTGGTGGTTGATGCACTAAGCAGGAGGCCACGAACCTTCTCTTTAGTACCCTTGAGGGTTAATTTGAGGGAATGTGTGTTGGAAAAAATCTTTGAAGATAGCTGGTATCAGAAGCTTATATCAGCGCTCCAAAGTGGGAAGTAGATAGAACCAAAATTTGAGAACCAGATGGACTATTGATATTTCAAGGAAGAATGTATATCCCTAAGGAAGGGAGTATAAGAAGAACCATCCTTGAAGAGTCACATAGAGAACTTTATTGTGCACATCCTAGAATGAAGAAGATGTATGATGGCATGAAGAAACTCTTCTTTTGGGCAGGCATGAAGCACAACATAGTCCAGTTTGTCGCCAAATGTCTTGAATGTCAACAAGTGAAGGTTGATCATCACCATCCAGTAGGACTCCTACAACCGCATGACATCCCTATGTCTAAATGGGAGGTCATTTCTATGGATTTTGTTGTAGGTTTGCCACTCACTTCACAGAGACATAATGCTATATTGGTTGTAGTTGATAAATTAACCAAAAGTGCTCATTTCATCCCAGTGAGAGATACTTATGATGCTACTGATGTGGCGCATGTTTTTATAAGTCAAGTTATTTGACTACACGGGATACCCACAAAGATCATTTCTGATAGAGAATATTGCTTTACATCTATTTTTTGGACAAGTTTGCAGTCATCATTTGGGACTCAGTTGAACCTAAGCACTGCATATCATCCAAAAATAGATGGGTATAATGAAAGATTAAATTAGGTATTTAAAGACATGCTCAGAATGTACGTCATGGATAATCAGACTCAGTGGGAAAGGTACTTACCATTGGTAGAGTTTTCCTATAATAATAGTTACCATAGTTCCATTGGGATGCCTCCTTATCGAGCTCTATATGGGAGGCCATGTAGGACGCCATTGAGTTGGGAAAAGTTAGAGGACCGAGTAATAGTTGGGTCGGAGTTGGTGTAAGAAATGGAGGAACAAGCAAGAAAAATTCAGGAAAGGTTAAAGGAAGCACAAGATAGACATAACGGTTATGTAGATACACATAGGACTAATCATAGTTATGATCTAGGAGACCAAGTTTTTATTCGTATTCGACCCAACAAAAGCATCATACGGTTTGGGAAAGGGACAAAGTTCTCACCTCGGTTTATAGGACCTTTTAGAATCAAGGAGAAGATTGGACCAGTTTCCTATCATCTTGTACTGCCACCCCATTTGCATAAAACTCACGATGTTTTTCATGTATCTATTTTATGACATTATGTTTCTGTTGAATCTCACAAACTAGATGGAGGGAATTGCAGGTCTCGGACGTGGGAGCCGTAATGGTCTAACCATTACGCATATTGGACCACAGGGTTTGACATCTCAGACGTCGCATGGTGGACCAGGTTAAGGTCCAATGGGACAAGTATAGCCTAGGATCTTCTACCTAGGAGGATGCAAAGACTATACGTCGTGACTACCCCTCACTTTTTGAGCATTTGTGATGCCCATTTTGACTTAGATAACTACCTATGCTAAGACTCTATTTGTAGTTCCATGTTATTTTATGAACGCTATGTAATATTGTTACATTTCAGTTGGACAAATGAAACTACTTATATAAATCAATAGATACATTAGGTATTGTTGATGTATGACTTATTTGATGTATGATTTATATGATATATGACTTACTTGGTTTTGATTTATCTAATGAATGACTTATCAAATTTGTGGTTTATCTAATGTACGATTTATTTCCAGTATGTTTTATGAAGTACAAATTTGAGACATGGATGTTGGAATTAATAACATAAGGATTAAGATCACTTATCTATATATGTTTTTGGTTGTTATGTATATGCATGAATGAGAACTAACCTATATATTGGAAAAAACTATATGATAACTAAGATCTACACTCCCGGTGGGAAACGTTGACATATCCGACGAGGAATGGTATGATGTACATTGTTCTATTACATTTGTTTCTACTTGATATGAGTAAAGTGTAAATGATACAGGTGACAAGACTACCTGATTGGATTATTTGATGACAAGTATCCAACCAGCGTTGTAGTGTGGCCCATATTAGGGTATTGACCCTAATTATGAGGAGGGGTGGAGGTATTTCCCACTGTGTAACCTCAAAGCCTAGAATCGTGGGAGGGCAGTGATGGACACGCTCCCCTAGACGCGTGATGATGATTTCCAGTTGCATGTAGGGGGAGTTAGGTCAATATAGTCGACTCTTCCACCATATTGGTTTTATCAGTGGTTAGATCGGCATAGCCGATACCATAGTATATTGTAGCAGAGGAAGGATAGGATGGGAGAGGAAGTAGGTTAGGAAGGATAGGAGGTTATAAGTTAGATTGGAGACTCTTGATGGGAGGTAGTATCATTTCTTGACTTAATTTGACTATTATATCTATCTCTATTTTGTTATGCCTTATTTTCAAAATACTTGTGTCATTTTCACTCTAACTTCGGGACGAAGTTTTCTTAAGGAGGGGTGTATGTAATGCCCCACTTGATTCCATAAGGAAAATTTTGATTAGTGTTTAATTAATCTGTAAATAATGACTTATAGTTTTGAGTAATATATAAACTTGTGAAATTGTAAATTTATTTAATTTTACTTGTATGACTTTTATTGTTTATTTCATTTCTAATATGTATTCTCAAATCAAATCATAGATAAGGTATGGTCTTCCCTCATTTACTTCTAAATCAAATATCTAGATTTTGGACACCCAATATGTCTTCTCAATTCAACTTGTAGATAAGGTATGGCCTTCCCTCATTCATTTCTAAAATCAAATATCTAGATTTTTTACACCCAATATGTCTTCTCAAATCTACATTTTGGTCTTATCCCATTTATTTTTGAATAAAATATCTATATATGGTAAGAAATTCAAGGTTAATAAATTAGAAGGATGAGGAGGTATTCATGAAATTAATGGAAAGTAGTTGAAGTGGATGAGAGGAAAAGAGGGAGGATTCTTGGTATTTTTTGGCATTGGGGGGAGGATTCTTGGTCTTGTTTGGCATTGGAGAGAATTCTTGGCCTTGTTTTTCATTGGAGGAGATCCTTAATATTGTTTGGTATTGGAGGGTGTTGATTCCAACTTGGACACACTACAGCTGGTTGGACTTGGGCTCGGAGGGCTAGGGAGCGTATGGAGGTTCCCTGGGCTAGGAAATCAATCCTAGTTGGATGGGAGGTAAATCCAGTCAGGTAACGCAGCAGGAGCATCTCAACATAAATCAAAGGGCATCTCAACCAAGCTACTGATACAGGTATTCTTCGATTATTGATTATTCATATAAATTATTGAAAATGAAATTTCTTACTTTACTTGTTACAAATATATTGTACTTTCATTTTATCATCAATAAATGTCAAGGTATAAATAGATTATTTTCCTGCTTATTGTGTTTAAATTAAAAGGATAATTCTAGGTTTAGGTAAAAGATCTCGGATCTAGGTTCTCACATGCTTCTTGGGATTCTTTTGATATGGTTGTTGTTGGGCTGCTAAGGATTTATCAGAAGAGTTTTTAGTATTAATAAGACCAAGGTGTAAGATTTTTAATTGTTCTCTTATCAAAGAATTGCAAAAGGCATCAAAAGAGGGCGGCTTGTAGGTTGTTCCTTGAGAAATCAGGGCTTCTCTAGTGGAATGAAAGGTGGAAACAAATACAGAGTATGCAGGTCCAAGCTTAGAAAGAATGAAATAGATAAGGCTACCATCTTCCTTTTTGACCTTACAATCTTCTAAAATAATTCTAAGGGTCTTGAATTTGGACAAAAAATCTTCAATAGAGGAGAAATTATTGGGGTCCAAAGTAAGCAACTTCATTTTCAACCTGATGGGCCCTGATTTCATTTTGAATGCCAAAAACAATATTTAGCTTTTTCATAGCTTCATTAGGGGTGTCAATTTCTTGGATACGAAATCGAAGATCTGGAGCAATGGGCATTCCTATCAACCCTCGTTCTTGATCTTGTTTATTTTCCAATTTAGCGGCTTTATCTCCATCGGTAGGTTTAGTTTCTTATCATGAGGCTATTCTATAAAGCCCTTTACTTCTAAGTAAGTCTATAATGTAGGAAAGCCATTGGAAATAATTGGTGCTGTTAAGAATAACCAGGCATGCACTTCCATTTTTTTTTTAAAAGAAAGCTAAAAATGGGCTAAAACTAACTACTCCAATGGAAATATCTCGAAAACTTAGGCTGGTTAAAAAAAAAATGGCTCGAAAAATGGCTTCCGGATGAAGAAGTTATGCCTTTTTGAAAAACATGTGTTGTAGATGCCAAATAGTTACGTGAAAGGTTGAAAGCTGATGATGAAGTTCTACTTTAAAAAAAATCCCACCCCCCCCCCCCCCCCCCACCTCCCTTTTCAAACTTATTCACTTTTACAATGTTAATTTTACATGTGCTTTTGAAATAAAACCCTCTTTTTAAAATCGACAACTTGCCAAAGGGCTTTATAAGAAAAAGTAACTTAACAAAAAAAAAATTACAAAAAGAAGCTTGAGTGAGAGACTTGAACCCAAGACCTCTATTCTCATAAACTAACTTTACACCATGTGAGCTAGTAAAAGGATTATGTAATTGTTTGAAAGGAGGAAGGTTTTTTTTTTTTTTTTTTCTCTTCGATGTTCGTGATTTTTCCTACAAAAAAAACACAAAAATATATGCACAAAAAAAGGAATGCAAAACTTATGGCATAACGTTAGATTTTCGATTAGCCTTACCGACAACTATCCTTTTTTCCGTTATTTGTGATTTCCCAAGATCGCACAAAGATGCGGGGAAAGAGCATATGTAGCAAAACAAAATCTCGTCTGCTTGTTTCGGATTTGCCGAGATCGTGCACAGCGCAGAGCAAAGAGAATACATAGAGAAGAGGGTATAGATCCGCAAATAAAAAAACTATAAAAAGAAATAAACATAGGGACCCGAAATAAACAGAACGATTAATAAATATAACTGCAAAAATGATACTTTATACCTCCAAATCTAAAATGAAATAACTCAGGCAATTAAAAACCTTTTTGCATGAAACGAAATGGGTTCCTCAATTTAACAGGCGCTCTGGATAAAATAGAGCAGTTCTCCCGACCTGAAAGTGGTCAGAAATAGTAGATCTGGAAAATGACAGTCGCATGCTGTCAAACTGGCTTTAGATTTGGATCAACAACGGATGTGACCCCAAAAATGGATCTGATACCATGTAGGAATCTATAGGGTAAGTTCCTTAGATCAAAAACCAAAGGTCACCGATTAAAAACATATCACAAATAAGTACACCAGTATATCATGTGGTTAAAACCCTCAAAGAGGGAAATAGTCCACGGCCTGAGCCAATGCGGCCACTTCAGGAAATTTATTAATATAAAAAGAAAATTTATATAAGCTTCTCTCATAAACGGTTACCGGAAAAATGAACCTCCATGCTCTTTAAATAGAGATCATGGACCAATCAATTGTTAAGCCACAAATCAAGTGTCGCTAATACTGAGGAGAGAGTGAACCGTTAGATCACTACATATCGTGATCGTCAAATTATAAGTTACAAATGTACATAGTAAAGAAACACGCTTTACCTAGCTCTACAGTAGACCAAGTGATACTTAAATATTTCCTATGTGATGGAATATACTAACAATAGGACGTGTTATATCTAAATTATTTGCATTTGTACACTGGATCACGTCGAAGGAGATTCATGTCGCTATAATTCCATGGTGGCATCAAGAGATAGTTGAGATTGTTTGTATGTTTGAGAAGGAACTAATGACGAGTTTCATGGACTTGCAGGTTCATCTTCTAATCCACCTAGTAGATGACGTTGAATTAATTGGGGTGGTTTCTTGTTATTGGATGTTCTTCTTAGAGAGGTACATGAAGAAATTAAAAGGTTTTGTTAAAAAAATGGAAAAACCTGAGGTCTATGGCATAGTGGTACATATCGTATGAGACTTTATATTATGCTAGTGAGTATATCAATCATATCGACAACACACCAAGTGCAGTCAATTGGGACAATGAAAGGGATGAAGACATAAGAGAAGGGGAGCTTCCCCAAACGAATGGAAAAAGATGCTTGATAAAGAGTAAGCGACTTATAATTTGTCAAATTTACACAAGGTAAATATTCACGTTGAAATTAGATATAATATATATTTTGATCTCATATGTACTATATGTCGGTTTGATTTCATCAGCAAATGCAGAAATTAAAGAAATCAATAAAAAATTTCTTTATAGTTCCAAAGTGACACAATCGTGGGTCACATTGTACGAACAAAAGAGGATGAAATGGGATAGTGATGGGAAAGAATTCATATGGTTGAATGGTAGAAGTGTGCCTTATCCTGATCATTTAAAATAAAATATGCCAATTATATGCCACAACAATTGGGTTGTCGACTAATTCAGAGAGAAATGCGGTGCAACCGGTCATTACCCGCATGCTCAAGAGGATGTGCTAAACGTAGGGATTGGGTGCAGCAACTCGGTAATAATATATTTATGTACATTTTAAACTCAATAATTCACCTTTTAAATGTAACATCTATATTTTATATTTTAATAGTTGGGTTATTAGACACATGACACTATGATTTTTTAACTTTTTTATAGGTTTATTTGTTCCCGTATATGTGGGCCTATGGACACCATTTTCACACATAAAATGCCAATGATGGACACATGACACAAGACTGTGTAGTGTAATTCTAGTTCGATCAATCTAGTCGAGCTAGCCACCATGATCAAAACCTACTACGAGGGACGTTAGGTTACGTCGGAAAGATACAGGAGATCATTGAAGTGGACTTCTCTTTTTTCCAATGTGTTATTTTTAGGTGCAAGTGGTGGGACACCTTTGATCGGAATAATGTAAAGGAAGATCGTGATAGTAGGTTGATATGTATCAACTCTAGAAAGATGTGGGATGAAGCTAAGGAGCCTTATGTTTTCCCCAAACACTACAACCAGGTGTTTTTTTACCCAGATGTGTTGGATAGGGATTGGTGGTTCGTATTGAGACATGACCCTAGATCAAAACATATTTTTGAGAACAATAGTGTTATCATGCCAAGCGACCTGTAAGATAATGAGGGTGATGAGAATAGAGAGTGATATGGTACATGTGTTATTTCAACATTTATACTATTTAAGATGAGTTTTTATAAAGAAGAGGACTTAACCTTATAACTAAGACTCTTTTTTTCCAAACATTATAATATGTATTTTGAATTAATTGGTTTGCATTGTGTTAATGTTAAAATCATTTCACTTGATAATTTGCAATTATGTTGATCTCGAAAGCAATGCACTATATCAAGTTCTTATTTTTTATGTCAATTCCTAAAATAATACAACTAGTTGATTGCTTTAAATGGTTTTTCACTGTATCATTACTTAAATAAATGCACCCTATATATATATATATAAAAACTTTATTATTTTACAAAAATTCATATTATTCTAGATTTATCATTTTACAATTATTTATATTCATACAAATTTACAAATTTGCAATTATGGTAATTTAACAATATGTACAGTATACATTTTACTTACGGTATTTATGGTTCAAAATTGACAATTAATTTACAAATTTACAAATTTTAATCAAATTGAATGATTACAATACATACAATTACAATTACAATTTTACAAATCTTTTACAGTACAATTACAATTACAATTACAATAACAATTTTACAATTTTACATATAATTACAATTACAATTTTACATACAATTACAATTTTAAAAATTTACAAATTTTACAATTTAATAAAATTGAATCATGACAATATATATAATTAGCAATTGCACCGGGAGGTGCAAGGGAATGCCAAAAGGAGGAGGTGTGAATTATTTTGTGCTATCAATAATAGAAAAATGGCCTTGATATTTTCTTGAGAAAACGTTACTTGAGCTTGCATTAGTGAGGCTCATTGGCCTATTTGAGTAGAAGGATACAAAAATGGTTGTCAATCCCTCTCAAACCTCTAGAAATCGAATTGATATTGGTTGCCACAAACCGAAGCTCCTGTTGATTAACGTCGCTCAAGTTTGAGGCATCATAAACCAAGATACCCAATATTAGTGCTACAAATTCAAATTAGGGATTATTGTTAATATAAAGAAAGCCAATTGCCCGAATTTGATAAACCAAACTCTTTTCTGCACATAAGGCTGCTTTAGGACTCTCGAGGGGATATGAAACTTGGTATGTAAAATCCCTCCATTCCAAAGGCTTCCTCCACTCATTCTAATACTCTTGAAGAATCCCATCCTCTGGCCTCCTTGAGCCATTGAAAGACCCAAAACAGAATGCCTTGACACTACCCACTTCATCCTTCACCTCGTATTCACTATTAGAAGTGAATCTACATAGGGAAGATACAGTATAAGTATTGAAAACAGAGTAACTTTTAAAATGGTTTTGGCCATACCTGCAACTACCCTCATTTCGATTTCTCACACGAGGATGATGAATTTAGCTCAAACCACTTGATCAGATGGTGTTAAGGTAAGCTAAGTGATAATCCAAGGCATCAATACTATGACAACACCTTAACATTGTACTAGTATGAAGGTGTTGATCAGCGGTTGTCATTGATGTCAACCTAAGCAACACCAAGGGCTACCCCAATATTGCATGGGAATTTTGACCTACAAATTAATATATTTTGGGTCAATAATGTTTTTTATGGTTTCTACTTGTCGAGATGTTTCCGTTGATATATGGCACGCCATGTAATTCTTCACGGTTTGAGAGATATTCATGTTTGAAGTTTGTACCCCCAGTTAGTGGGCTAAAACCCCATGGGGTTGGGGCATGGGTCATTGAAAAGTCATAATTAGTATTTTTTAAGCTCCTAAAATCCCTCCCACGTTCACTTGTTGAAGCCCCTCTCAACTTAAGCATTCATATAAACTGTGATCTTCATTTTCTCCTTATGCAAGGGATTCGACCATCTGAAACAGGTTATCGTGGCATTTTCGCTCTAAATTTTTTTCTACGAAGGGTCAGAGCTGAAATTTTTATGAGGCGAAGCCAAAATGCAGAGGAAGCTACAGTAAAAATTTCAGATCAAGGTGCACAATATTTTTGGATCTTCGGATATATGATCTTCATGAAGCCAAGTGTTTTTTCTGTGCGAGAATTGAATGCACCGCAGAAGTGACCTTGGTAAAATCGTCATAACTCTCTCTCCGAGTATCGGATTGAAATTCCGTAAAAATTAGTAGATAGTGCACAGTCTTTAGTTTTTTCTCTATCAATTTCAGAACCAAATGAAGAAACAGTGACACGTGGCATGTCGTACAAGTTCAGACTCTCTACCGAAAATCCATAATTAGGCATTGTGAGATTGTGCATAACTCTCTCTTGAAGAATCCAAATTGGTTCAGACATAAGGCATTCGATAGAAGTTAATAGCACGAATACTACAGTGACCAAAAATCACATATTGGGGATCCGAAATAACAGAGATACACCGTACATTCAATATCGAGCTCCTAAGGCAAGAAAAGCTAGAGCATGTGTTGTCAAGGATTTCAAAGGACCAGACTTTCTACGGCATAAAAGAAAAACAAGGTGCAAGAGAGGGTAGCATGACAAGAGCAGAAACCAAGGTGCATAATAGTAGCAAGAAGTTCATCATATGAAGTCTTCAAGTGGGCAGCACTGCATACAATCATTGTAAAGGTATCATTGTACTTAGTCATTGTAAATACATTATTGTACAAATTGTACTAGTGTCTATCTGCCAAGGGTTGAAGAGGCAGTGTTGGGAGGTATAGGATAATAATTAGGTGGTTGTGTCAAATTTGGAGTTATGGTCTAGTATATCTTCTTCTTCTACATCATTCTATATCATTTTAAAGTGGACCATTTTCCCTGGTACTGGAGTCCATTCTTCTTTTATTCTTCTATATGGTGGTAGGGTGGTGCTAGGGTGAGTTTTAGCTCATTGGGTGTTGGGGCATCCATTCAGTTGACTATTGAAGAATCTAAGGCATTGGAGCGTCCATCCAGTGGGAGCTGGAGAAGAATGCTTTTCTAGATTCTAGGAAGTTGGAGCTTTAGTTTCAATTGGAGTTGAATATTAAAGAATTATTAGAAAAGCAATAGGTGGTTTTTTGTCCCGGAGTGGGTTTCCACCTTAAAAACTGTGTGCATTTGTGTTCCTCTTGTTTGCTGCTATCATTGTACAAACACTGATAATAATTGAAGATTAACTAATGCTCTAATTGAAAGGAATACTGATTCACCCCCCCTCTCAGTATTTCCAACAATTGGTATTAGAGCTTGGTTCCTTCAATAGTAGTTTAACAACTGGAAGGAGGTCATGGAGCATACCAAGAATGGTGTACCTCTGTTCAATGAAAATAATTATGCACTCTGGAAAGGAAGAATGGAGGTCTATCTCTTGGCGCAAGGTTACGAAGTATGGGACACTGTTCAAAATGGATTTACATCAACCATGGATGAACAAGGTAAGAAGAATTTGGTAAATGATGCAAAAGCAAAGAATATTATTATCAGTGGACTTATTGAATCTGCTTATCATAAGGTGTTGGGTTGTAAAACCGCCAAAAATGTATGGGACAAGCTTTAGAATATATATGCAGGTGACTCAAATGTCAAAGAAGCAAAGCTTCAAATCTATAGAGAAAAATTTGAGCAACTCAGAATGAAAGAATATTGCAACATACTTCCAATACGTCGATGAAATAAACAATAATCTGGAAGTATTAGGAGATCCAGTTGACGAGAAGACTATTGTACGAAATATTCTTAGAACGTTACCAAGGAGATTCAACCCAAATGTATCGGTATTAGAATACAGTGCAAATCTAGACAAACTCAACAAAGAGGAATTACATGGAGTTCTCATAGCATATGAAATGAGACTTGATGAAGAACAAGGTACTTCGCATTTAGAAACTACGTTCATTGCATCTAAGAAACCAATAAGGAAAAACAACCTTCAATTGAAAAGACATGCACCTACAAGTGTGAAGAAAAGGGAGATGATGAAGAAGGTCTTTCAGATGAATAATATGCTTACTTTATGAGAAAACTAAAAATTGGTAAGCGAAAATTCAAAGGTAAACTTCCATTGATATGTTTCGGCTGTGGTGAGGTTGGGAATTTCGCATCAAAATGTCCGAACAAAAGTGATGGAAACTCAAAAGGAAAGAAAGGATTTTATAAATTCAACAAGCAAGGATCCAAAAGGAACTTTCTCTCTAAAGAATATAGCTCATCATCTGATGAAGACAATGACAGCGAAGAAGAAGCCAATGAGAGAGTATTGTTTATGGCCAAGCACAATAAAAAAGAGGTATCAAACAACGAAGAAGACGGATTGACCATAGAATAATTTTCTAAGGAAGTAATCAAGCTTATAAAAGAGCTAAAGGCAGAGAAGGTCCATTCCAATACTCTTGAAGAACAAGTTCAAGGTTTCAAAATTGAATTTGAAGAACAAAAATACATTGAAGAGTCACTTCAAAAGAAGTTGGAAGAAAGCAACCAAGAAATGGAAGAATTAGAAGCCGAAGTAGTCTCGCTTCGTAAGGAAGTGAAGAAAGGAAAAACTATCCAAAACTATGCCAACATCTCAAGGGCATTGAAAGAACTCATAAACAATAAACGATCTTACAATGACAGAACTGGCATCGGTTACAAAGAAGAAGAAGAAGGACCTTCTACAACAAAATACAATGAACCTATGAGATCTAACATGCATTTAGACTTCATTGGAAAAGATTCACAAGAACAGCCTTGGAAGAAAATTCCTCAACGAAGATTTACATCCAGGTACCAACATATTTTTTATGGCTACTATTATTCATGTGGAAAATTTGGTCATAAATCTATAGAATGCCTCACATACCCCAGGAACGAATATAATTCCAGGAGATCTTTCAAATATGAACCTCCCAGGGCTCAGCGAAACATCAATATATTTGAACATTTAAGAAATACTATTGAATGTTACAAATGTCGAAAGTTTGGACACATAGCCAAAGACTGCAAACTTGAAAATCCTCCAGAAGAATCTTCGAAGCCACATAACGAACGAACATGGAAGAAGAAGAAGATTGATAATTGTGATTTCACTCTCATGGCTCAAAACAACAAAGATGTGTGGTATGTTGATAGCGGTTTCTCAACCCATATGAATGTAGATAGAAATAAATTTGTATCTTTGAAAGAGAAGAAGGATGGAACCGTGTCCTTTGGAAACGATGGATCTTCAAATTTTATAGGATCAAGTATTGTCACTCTTGGAAGCAAAGATTCTCTAGCCAAGAATGTTCTATTGGTTGAAAACATGAATCACAATCTGCTCAGTGTTGGACAAATGTGTGATCAAGGACACACAATACTATTCAACTCCACAAAATGTGAAATCAGGAAAGACATGTATGGTGAAATTGTGGCTATAGCAAGTCGAGCTCCAAATGACATATATGTTCTTGATGAAGCAACTAAAGCATATCTAATAGCTAAAGAGGATGATATAATATTTGGTAGCAATGATGATCAACTAAGTAAGAAGTTTGCAACAAATATGCAAAGTGATTTTGAGATGTCTTTACTTGGTGAGCTGACATACTTCTTAGGGATTCAAATATCTCAACAAGAGAAAGGAATATTTATATGTCAAGCCAAGTACATCAAGGAAATGCTCAAGAAATTCAAAATGGAAGATTGCAAGCCCATCCTTACTCTGATGGTAACAGGTTGCAAATTGAGCATAGATGACTCATCTAAAGATGTGGATCAAAGGTTGTACAGATCTAAGATTGGTAGTCTTCTATATGTAATAGCCTCCCGACCAGATGTTATGCAAGCAGTTAGACAAGTAGCAAGATTCCAAGCAGCACCAAAAGAATCACATATTATTTCCATCAAAAGAATTATTCGATATCTAAAGGGAACAACAGAATATGGCTTGTGGTATCCCAAGGGTAACAATTTCATTATTCATGCATTTACAGATGTAGATTGGGTAGGAAGTGTTGATTATCATGAGAGTACTTATGAAGCATTATAATATCTTCACTAGAAGCTTGGGATTCTCCCAAGTTCTCATTATATTTTCCTTATTCAGAATATAAAGGGGGAATGGAAGTGTGTACAGTTCTGCAGGATGATTGTGTGTCAGGGGGAGTTACCCTTTGCCATTGATGTCAAAGGGGGAGGTAATTTTGTAGGAATAGGTGTCATGATCGCAGGGGGAGTAATTATGTTGCCATCAATGCCAAAGGGGGAGATTGTTGATTAGCGGTTGTCATTGATGTCAACCCAAGCAGCACCAGGGGCTACCCCAATATTGCATGGTAATTTTTACCTAACAAATTAAAATATTCTAGGTCAAGAATACTTTTGATGGTTTCTACTTGTCTAGATGTTTCCGTTCATATATGGCACGCCACGTAATTCTTCACAGTTTGAGAGATATGCATGTTTGAAGTTTGTACCCCCATTTAGTGGGATAAAACCCCATGGGGTTGTGGCATGGGTCATTGAAAATTCATAATTAATATTTTTTAAGATCCTAAAATCCCTCCCATGTTCATTTGTTGAAGCCCCTCACAACTTAAGCTTTTATATAAATTGTGATCCTCATATCCTCCTTATGCAAGGGATTTCTCCATATGAAACAGGTCATCATGGAATTTTCGTCCTAACTTTGTTTCTATGAAGGTTCGGAAGCTAAAATCTTCATGAGGCAAATCCGGAACCCTGAGGAAGCTCTTGTAAAAAATTTAGATCAAGGTGCACAATATTTTAGGAGACATGATCTGTGGAAGTCAGTGTTTTTGCAAGCTCCTGAAATTCATCTCAAAGAAGTGACCTTGGGAAAATCATCATAACTCTCTCTCTGAGTATCGGATTGGAATTCTATAAAAATTGGAAAATATTTCATGGACTTTAGTTTTTTCTCTATCAATTTCAGAGTTAAATGAAGAAACAGTGACACGTGGCATGTCGTACAAGTTAGCTCTACTGAAAGAGTCCATAATTAGGGCATTGTGAGATATTGGGCATAACTCTCTCTTGAAGAATCCAAATTGGGTCAGACCTGTGGCATTGGATAGAAGACTCAGAGGACTACTACAGGACCAAAAATCACATATTGGGGATCTGAAATAATAGAGATACATCAGATTCAATATCGAGCTCCTAGAAGGCAAGAAAAATCTAGATCATGTGTTGTTAAGGGCTGCAAAGGACCAGAATTTATAGGGAAAAAAAGCAAAAAAATGTGTAGCAGAGGGTAGCATGACAAGAGCAGCAAATAAGGTGCATAACAGCAGCAAGAATTTCATCACATGAAGTCTTCAAGTGGGTAGCACTGCATAGAGTCACTGTAAAGGTATCATTGTTCTAAGTCATTGTAAATACATTATTGTAAAAATTGTACTAGTGTCTATCTACCAAGAGTTGAAGAGGTAGTGTCAGGAGGTCTAGGATAATCATTAGGTGGTTGCGTCATAGTTGGGGTTATGGTCTAGTGTGTCTTCTTCTTCTACATCATTCAATATCATTGTAAAGTGGACCATTTTCCTTGGTACGGAAGTCCATTCTTCTTTTATTCTTCTATAGGGTGGTAGGGTGGTGCTAGGGTGAGTTGTAGCTCATTGGCTGTTGGGGCATCCATTCAATTGACTACTGAAGAATCTCGGGCATTGGAGCATCCATCCAGTTGGAGCTGGAGAAGAATGCTTTTCTAAGTTCTAGGAAGTTGGAGCTTTATTTTCAATTGGAGTTAAATATTAAAGAATTATTAGAAAAGAATTAGGTGGTTTTTGTCCTCAAGTGGGTTTCCACCTTAAAAAATGTGTGCATTTTTGTTCCTTTCGTTTATTACTATCATTGTACAAACACTGATAATAATTGAAGATTAACGAATGCTCTAATTGAAAGGAATACTGATTCACTCCCCCCCTCCCTCTCAGTATTTCCAATAGAAGGTAAGGTATTAAGGTAAGTGAAAGTCCAAGGCATCTAGAAAAATTAAAAGCCTACCCCAAACTGCATTCATAAATAGTTACCAAAAAAACTGTTTCCATTTCCAACTGGAAAATGTAAATAGTGCCACTATGGAAATTAATACCAATATTAACCCTTTGGGAAAAACAGATTCAATAAATGTTATATTCTTTACAATTACGTTGTCAACTAACAAAACCATGAGTCAAAATAAGTATGGCAACTAAAAAATGATTTCAATAAATGTTATATGTTTCACAATTACTTTGCCAAATACCAAAACCATGTTTCAAGATAAGTATGACAAGAGGAGCCATTTAGTAAGTACATTACATTTTCATGTTAGTTTTGTATCTTTTCATTCCAAAGGACAAAGACGCAAATGGAAGACCAATATCACAAGAGGCTTTGAATAATATCACATTTGAACATTAATTCTAAAGAAAACTACTCCAATGTGTGGGAATATAGTATCCAATATTTAAAGTCCACAACAACCAAACATTGCTTGTTTTCCTTGCAAAAACATCAAAAAAACATACATTTGGTTAAAATATTTCCAAAAACACCAAATCACATGATAATTAATATATACTATCTTGATATTATCTTCCTTTTGTACAAGAGGCTCTGAATAATATCACATTTGAACATTAATTACTCTCCTAAGTGTGGGAATACAATATTTAAGGCCCACAACAGCTACCAAAAATTTCTTGTTCCACTATGCACACATCAAAAAAACATATAATGGCTAAAATATTTTCCTTTGCAAAAACAAATTCTTAGAAATTGGGACATTGCCAAAACCACCAATACATACATAAACAGTAAATAATATATAATTTCCTAAATCCTTAAAGGAGTCTTAGAATTGAGATTTATCTAGGTCATCAAAGTAGGGATGTTACAATGGTTTTTTCATTGATATTCACTTGAATTGCTCATAAACAAGCATTTTCTGCAAAAGACACTCTTAACAATTTTTTGACAGCAAATCAAAACAGGACCTTTACTCAAAATAAAATAGAAATAATCATAGTGGCACGCAAATTAATGAATTATAATAACCTGAAACCGCTCAGCAGACAAGATAAGACGGATTTCATACCCTACTAGCACACAGACAATGAACAATTATGACCTTCAACCATGACAAATTCCCCAGTATATAAAACAAGGGAGGCTTGTAGATATAAGGTATCTTACTAATAAACCAAGTAAGTCAATAAACTGCTGGATTTCAGGACATGATTAAAAGGAAATGACAATAGGAAACAACATCATGTGGCATGGGAAATTTTGGTTTAGACGGTAATGTTTGAAATCATATCCAACATTCTACTAAAATTATCCATATTCCTTGAACCTTTTATTTTCTTTTGGAATAAAAATTTTATCCAATATGTTCCCTGACAAAAATTGTGAGTAGAGATTTACCTTACAAAGCAAACCATCTTTAACCAAATTGTAATTGCTGTCGAGATGATTTTTTGCTACGACATACTCATCGACCCAAAACATGTTTTGCTTTTCCCAGTCCACAGTCTTGATATATGGGGCTTCAGTCAGTTTCCTGCTTTTCAATCACAAGTTACCACTACATATTGTAAAAAAAAAAATGCTATCAGCTTTCTCCTATAAAATGACAACCCAAAATAAGAACTTCCACTAAAGGAAAATGTGAAATTCTCAACACAGAGAGTAATCACAGACAATGTCAATTTCCATGAGATTTTGCATGTCTGATGTCATAAAATAAAAGATGCAAGAATTGCATTCAAATTTCATCCTGTTCCATTCAAAAGACAAACAATTGAGAAACAAAAGAGTCTCAAAAACCATTGCCAAAATTTACGGTGGCAAAACCTGTGTCCTAGGGACATCTTTTGAGTAAAATTTATGTTTGAGTAGTAACAGGAAAGTTAACAGTGCATGATTATGTGAGATGCAGATTGAATACTCGAATATATTGAGAAAAGAATGAAAAGAAAAAAATGCTATCAACTTTCTCCTATAAAATAACAGCTGAAAATAAGAACTTCCACTAAGGAAAAATGTGAAATTATCAACGCAAACAGTAATCATAGACAATGTCAATTTCCATGATATTTTGTATGTCTGATGTCATAAAATAAAAGATGAAATAATTGAATTCAAATTGCATCCTGTTCCATTCAAAATACAAACAACTGAGAAACAAAAGAGTCTAAAAAACCATTCCCAAATTTTACGGTGGCAAAACCTGTGTCCTAAGGACATCTTTTGAGTAAGATTTATGTTTGAGTGGTAACAGGAAAGTTAACAGGGCATGATAATGTGAGATGCAGATTGAATACTCGAATATATTGAGAAATAAATGAAAATAATATATTGAGAAATAAATTGTACTACTTCGCTTCTCACCTGAACTCAACTCATCACGGTTCAATGTTCATTAAATTGGAGCCAAAACAGGGCATTCAAGAAATATGAATTTTAATCCAGATTATATAGGTCAGTGCATTTGCATCATATTTAACCAAAGGGAGTCGACGCTTTGGATTAAAGTTGGTGTAAACATAGATATTGCACGATTCAAGTGCACAGAGGATAGTTAGCTTGATCATTATGGGAGATGAGATGCAGGATTGAGGCCAATCAATGGTTTGTTATGAGTATTTATCACTTTTGTCAGGTCCCATTTTAAAACAAAAATCCTGAGTCAGTCACTCATGGGTTACTTAACCAAGCACTGACAGGTCTTAAAAGTTTGAAATTGGGATTAAATTGGGGGTGGTGGTGGAGGTGGTAAGTCATGCTTTTAACCTAGTTTCATGACTCATCGCTAAAATGGAAAAAGAAGCAGCATCCAAATCAGTCCACAGAATACTAGATCTCGAAAGTGCAATATAAAAATAAGAAAGTCAATTGAACAACCAGGAACGCTTGGATAATACATATTGATCGACAGGACTCAGTACTTAGACTCAACCTCAACCTACTTTCGTTGAAAATTCCCTCAAATCTGTCACTTTCCCATTACTCACAATGCCCTTTTCTTATAGAACCTACAATGTAAGAACTACAACAAATTAAAACCTATAATTGTGATTTCATTTCACGTCTTAAAAGTTTGAAATTGAGATTAAATTGGGGGTGGTGGCGGAGGTGGTAAGTCGTGCTTTTAACCTAGTTTCATGACTCATCGCTAAAATGGAAAAAGAAGCAACATCCAAATCAGTCCACGGACTACTAGATCTCGAAAGTGCAATATAAAAATAAGAAATTCAATTGAACAACCAGGCACGCTTGGATAATACATATTGATTGATAGGACTCAGTACTCAGACTCAACCTCAACCTACTGTCGTTGAAAATTCCCTCAAATCTGTCACTTTCCCATTACTCACAATGCCCTTTTCTTGCAGAACCTACAATGTAAGAACTACAACAAATTAAAACCTGTAATTGTGATTCCCTAAAAGAAATCAAAGAGAAGCATAGAAGAAAAGGAAAAATAAAGCAGGTTGTTGACTAAAGATATAGACAAGTCACAAAACTACTGTAATATTTATTTGCAATGATAATGGTTAGCACCATTGAATACGACCTCAAAATTCATGTTGCAAAAAATTTATTAAATACAAGTACTTCTATGATTGCCAAAGAGAGCATGACCTAAAGCTTAGCAAAGCACGTTTTAGGTAAGAATCATGTAACTAAACAATGCAGAATTATAGTTGTTATGATGAAATAGATCAAGCATTTTTGTTTGGGCCAACTAAATTTAGTTATATTGCAACATTAAGTGAGAGATACCATATAATTTAATCATAAAACTCATGGTAAACATTTGTAACAAGAAGATATCTATATGATCATTATGCCTAGTGGTTATCGCACTGTTAAAAGGAGAATCAATCTACTTACAAGGATAATCCAGTTTCTCATCACTAGGTACACCAGATACAGAGTGGTGGAACACACTTGTAAAAGGATGGAAGTGATCACTTAAAGAACTTAAATCTACAGTAATACTACTAGCCTACTATCGTACTAACAAGGACAGCTTGGGCCATATTGACTATTTCTGGAGGATTCACAGAACCTCAATCAGAATACTACAATTGGTAATGTAAACAGGGCTACGCCTATCATGCTTTAAAATATTATTAGACAATGATAAACACGCATTGCATTGTATTTGTGAAGCTAGACCCTGTGCCGTAGATGCACACCACAATTTTAATCGAACACAATTCACTTACTTGATAATAAGTTCTTATATGTTATACAAATGCAAGAAGAGAAGAGAATGAAAGGCCAAAGGTTGAAGCAGAGTGACCAGATAAAATCCACTATATATAAGATCATAGGTGTGCATGAAGTTAATTTGGAAACCCCAAAATTCCTTTAGTTTATAAGCTACAACCCCTAGAAGAGAATTTCATCAATGAAATCTAACAATGAAGCCAGATTGTAGAAACACTGAGCTAGCTGCTAGATAATGGGATGATAGCATAGTAGCAAATTCTTGATCTTCAACTTAGTTTGCTAGATTAGAAAACAATATTCCATTGCCAAGAAGAGCATTGAACTTCTAGTTCTCTTTTTGTTGAAGATGGTAAAAAATAAACTCTTCGCAATAGATAACCAATTCCACGGGCACTGGTTATGTGACCATGTATTTTCAACTGATTAGAAATCCTAGAAACAATTTCAACTCATCTATCTAGAATTTAATTTTAGACAGCTTGAATTCATTAATTTCAAGAAAATTACCTTTTCATTTTTTTAACCACTTATGAACCATAAGAGCTCTTCAACCAAATCACACTAGAAAACTCGTTGCAATAAAAATTACATGCAGCACGTGCATCAACAATACAACCTCCCAAACAGAAAAAGGCATGCAACTATTCACATTAATATCTTCAAGCTACTGAACAATATTCTTTCATAGACAGGAAATAAAAACATGTCTTGTGACTGAGAACAAAATAAATAAAGAAAAGAAATATTTCCAACCAGATGAAGAAATAATCCAATAAGACATACTAGATAGAGACAACCAATCACCTTTGTTGTGAGAAGTGGTAATTTTTTTTGCAGATTGAGCCGCATCTGGACATAACAAATCTCGTGACAAATAATAGGTTGAAATCTAGGCAGCAACAATATGAATAAAAAATAGAACAAACATTTTTAACTATTGATTATCAACATTTATGTGTGTTTAGAAAAAAATAAATGGATATAGTTGAAAATTGAAAGTACAAGATAACTTGACAGCCAAATTTTGACAATGTGCCAGTTCTTGTCTGATCTCCCTTCTCCACTCCATTTGAAATAATATCATGTGCCAATATAAGATACAAATATTCTTCGTGTCTTTCAAAAATTAATTTGGGGAGATAATGATAATGCTGAGATTCAAGTCTATCATAAATATCGATGTTGTTCGATCCATTTCCAGATCTGTGAGAAGGCTCTTGAGACTCCACATTAGAGGAATTCCTGATATGAACATAGGTGGTGAAATAATAGTGAATATCACTTTCCACAACGGGAAATGACGAATACCAAGTCTGAAACACAGATGCATCTATGGGTGTGATGAATGTATCACATTCAAATGCATTTTATATCTCAGTGATGTGAATTGCATCATAGTTAGGTGTAGAGAGTGCTTCTCTGGAGAAAGACAAAAAAGAGAATTAGTATAATCCCAAATTAGACCAAATATGATATTGGAAAAATATCCAACCAAACTTGAAAGATAAATAATGATACCTATAAATTTGACCACCTCCAATTAGGAATACTGTCTCTATTGACATAAAGTATGGAGGTGTTGCAAGCATCTCAAGAGCTGAACCCAAACTCCCACACATAACAACATTCTCTACAGTTGCAATGTCAAAGCTACCTGAACGACTTAGCACAACATTCAAGCGACCTGTAAGTGGTCAAAACTGGTCTGGAATACTTTCCCAAGTCTTTCGTCCCATTATCACATCATTTTTCTTTAAAGGAGATGACCTGGAGGATGTGATTTCCTTGAAGAATTTCATATCAGAAGGTAGTTTCCATGGAAGCTTTCCATCCTTTCCAATTCCCATTTCCTTAGTGGCAGCTACTACAATCTGGAAGGTTCTTCTGGGTTCCGGAGGTGTATCAGAAAACCCATCTGGCACACTGGAACTGAAATTACTTTCCATTGTTGCCATGGTGTAAAACCGAGTTAAAATGGAGAAGGAAGAGTTTTGCAATATGGAAGCATGCACTTTTTGGTTTATGAAATTCCAATACTTCCTACAGAACAAAAGAGAAATACCTTAATACTGGTAGCATTGACATACATGAAGTCAAACCCCCGACGGCCATTTACTTGGCAACACTGGGAAACCCTGAGTCAATTCCACTCTTTGAAACTTTTCCTGAGATAACAAAGAAATACTGAAGAATAAGAGATGATGGGAAAATGAAGACCTTCATATGAAGGGAAAACTGTCAAATTTGCTCAGGGTTTCTCCCATGAAACCTGCTACATATACCAGACAAGAAACAATGAGACAGTGTAAATGTTTCCGTTGTCCATGGTGATAGATAGTGTCGAGCGAGCTGTTTTGTTCTCTATCATCTCAGCAGTGTTCTCGACTGTAGTATGAGAGAAAGAAATAGGTACTTGCTTCCACCATTAAGGCTATGAAACCATAACCCTTGGTTAAATCAAACCACTTAACCTTCCCTGATATCTTCCCCTCAGACATGGTTCGAATCCCTCAAAGAACAATCAACACAGACCTAAAAACCTTCGTCTCCAAACCCTCCCGGCGCCTCTCCTACCATTACAGGAGAATCAATCTGTGTTTTTTGACAGGTCCTGGACAAACCGCAGCATCTGAGAAGGAATCTAATGAAGGCCAATGCAAATCGTGCACCACTGAATGCAGGCATGGAATTTTTATTGGTTGATTTAAGTTAAAAAAATTGCAAAATGGTCACAATCTTGAAGCTATGAAAACTACTGGAGAGTGTGAAAATGGTTAAAATTGACCATTGGGTATGTTTTGATTCCAACCCTGGTTGAAAGAAACCCAAAAACCAGCACCATCTCTGCACATCTGATGAGATGGTTGTGTATGCTCAGTGGATGGTGCCTGCTCAGATGGACCTGCCTGCTCAGGATTAGGTGCCTGCTCAGGACTAGGTGCCTGCTGAGATGGTGCCTTCTCAGAAGATGCATGCTCAAGAATAGATGTTGGATGCTCATCTTCGACGCGAGGTGAAGGAGGAGGAGGTGGAGTACTAGAATAAGGATCACTTCCCTCGTGATCATGATCATCCGATGAGCTGCTCTGTCGTGCATCTCCATGGTGACTATCCCTCCTAGCTTCCAATAGCATGAAAGCTCCGACGGTATGATGCATAAGGCTCATCATATCGCAGGGCATGTCCCTCCAAATCTCTATGAGCATATGATCAGCCTAGATTTCTCTAATCGCCACAGGGCAGACACCATCATCAACCAAGAGTCGACATAGTCAGTCACCCAACTCCATCTTGAATCGGATGGATGCCCTACACTGCATGCTTATGGTTATCTGCACCTGAGAATCAAGTTTGTCACCCTGATCCGCGACCTCCACTATCTCCTCATCATGATCTACAGGATCATCCGATGGTTGTGGAATCATGTCCCCAACGAATGTGCCAATATCTACAAAATATATAGTACATAACAATAATTAGACAATTTCATTAAACGATTTAATAAAACAAGTTAAACAAAGCATTAGAATAAATTTTATTCTAATTAATTAAGACAATAAAATGAAACTATATTAATTTAAAGAAAACATTAATATTACCTCTAGCATCCGATGGCTCATCCTTTGTGAAGAGGATGTTGGTACACCCTCGCCAATCCAAACCCGCGTAAGGACATGGCACCATCACGAACATGTGATCATCAACACTAACTAGTAGCTCCAGTGCATCACAAGATATCCTGGCCGGATATCTAGACAGGCCCCTCTTGGGCATCATCTAGCCCCACATCTGCATCTGTACATGTAACATTGGCCTACAAGGCTGGTGAACAAAATTAGGCCTCATCTCCGAAAAACTTATAAAAAAATAAACAAAATAAATCTGAAGAAAAATGGAAGGTCAACCTCCCATGTGCCTAAGAACATCTATCTAATGCTATACAAAATTGTCGTAAAAAAATGGCAGACCCTCTCACAAGTCGTGGTGTCTAGAATAAAGAATCAACATAAAATAAAAGAGGGCAACTAATGCACTGCCTGTCACTAGTATAGTGTGCAATGGTCGTTAGTAGTAGTGAGAGACACCTCACCTCCTCTGGACCAAACAAAGCAATGCGTAACTGACCACCAGACACCTGAAAATATGTAGGAGAAAGTATATCATACGTAATGTATCTATGAGAGTATGCCAACTGACTCCTTGTTGCATAACCCATGGGGAAATATGGGAGCTGGGGAGAATCACGCCCTCTCCTAGATAGTCCAGTAATAAAATAAATGTCCTCCTCAGTGGGCTCGTACCACTGGCTGGGACCGACCCGAAAAACCTATCGGTGGGCATCCCACTTGTAGATCAATTGTCCTAATAACCCACTGTACCTCTTCATGGATGTAGCCTCCTCGTATAACTTAAGGAGGCCTACCTCCCTTAAGATAAACTGGGTGAGTGCCATAATAGGGCAAGGATACAAAATTCTCTCCCTCTCCCGTGCCTCCCAATGTTGTATCATGTTATAATGGTCCTCCATATGCTCTTGTTTTTTCCTTTCCTCTCTCCGTTGACGTCGTTGAATGATTCACATATTAAATACATCAGCCTCCCTCATACATAAAACCTATTTTTTTTTATTAAATGACAAATGTATTTACAAATATATATATATATATATATAACTTTTAATGAAAAAAAACATTCGATGTGAACAAAAAAGTGGTCACGCACCGCTACTGATGTGTACCTATTTATCACACGTTGCCCATGGTGCACATGAAAAAACTTCACGCACTGCGAAAACATAAAATATTTTTTGTGCAATGCATTAACCAAACTATCCACCCCAGGGTGGTTGTTATATCACAATGCACCGCCCGACAACCGTACATAATTCCCAGTACGTTTCGGTAAACGATCACACCGTCGTACAACTGTACATAGAGTGTTATTTTAAAAAAAATTAAATGGTCGGTGCGGCCGACTACCGACACACACCACACTATTTTAGTGTTAAAGCGATGCACTTTTTCTCGGTACCGCTCTGGTACCCGGTGCAGCTTCCGTTAACACCATTTGCGGTGCGGCCTGTAAATATACAGTCAGCATCACGAACAGTGCGAGCCAAATGGATCAAATGCACCATGTAGAAATTATTAATTTTTTTTAAATGGTAAATTTTAACTCAATTTGAGAAATTAATCCACTAGAAGGTTAAATTGGTGAGAAACAAGTAGATTACCTGCACATTTGAGCGTCGAGGAGGCATCTTTGTTGAGGAATATTAAAAATCAAATTTGCCTGCCATTTTGGAAAAGTCGAACTCCACACAGTGAGCAATTTATGGAAGCAATGCAAGAAATGAGAACATCGATGGTAGGGTGCCTCAAAGAAGAAAAACTCACACCGGTGTTTTAGAGCTCTAGCGCACTGTAACAAGTAAAAATGAAATTTTTTATGGCCGGTAAATTTTTTTAAACTAACCCTTTTTCAGTGCACTCGATTATGAAATGCACCAGGCGGTTGTATCAATGGTGCACCACACTTCTTTATGGTGCGCTGGATTACTGAGATGCACCTGGTTGGTTTGTATGAAGAGCACAATGTCTTAATGTTCCTTTTAATAATATGCACTGGTGCGTTGGATTACTAAGACGCACCGAGCCGGTTTGTCCGGAGAGCACAATGTCTCGGTGTGCCATTTGATAGTACGCATCGGTGTGATTTATATAAAGCACGCCGGTGCGTTTTATGATTAGAAACACACCACAAAAAAAAAAACCTCCACCCACCAACCTCCTCTAGTGACCTCCGCTACAAATGGACATATGGGCTATTTTTATAAGGGCTTACTCAAAAACATCTACTAGAGGGTCTTTTCCTTATAGTGCAATGAGTTCATAATGCCCAAAAATGGTCATCTAGCCTCTTTCTGCTCTTGATTTTGTCGAAAACTCCAAAATTTATGACCTTCTCTAGTTTTTCCACAATTTCTACCCTAGTTTATCTAACTGGAGCTAAATTTGGTTACCTGGCGCTAAAACTGGCAGTTTCGCTGAAATTTGTAGATCGCCAAACTAATCCACATTAACTTAATTAACCCACATTAGCATTAATTAAGCGTTGTTAGTGCTTAAACCACGCTTATGGATAAAACCATATTAGTGTTAAGTAATGATGGATTAACGCTAATTAAATCTCGGGTTAAGGTTTAATGATGCACTTATGGATTGGAACTTTTGTGCTTCGTCAGTGGTCTTCGGGCCTCAGTTCCATGGCTTGGGGCTAGCCCCCTTTCCCCTCGTCGATAAACCCTAAAAACTTGAAATATAAGTGGAAAACTTATACGGTAAGAAACATGAGGTATAGGAGTTTGTTAAGTGCTTGTCTTTGGCGTGGGAGGTTGCGGGTTCGAACCTTAGTGCCTCCATCCAGTCTTCAACCAAATATTTTACACCACCATAGGGGGGGCACGTGGCAGCCCCAAGCTGAGCCACATGTCCTCTCCCCATTGGTCCACACTTCAACCAGTAATAACTTACAAAATCACCCATAATTCGAACCAATAAACAATTTCCACTTGGAAATATCTCATTCGGCAAAAGAATTTGACTAAATTTGACCTGCCCAGTCAGCATGCCACGTCACCAGTACGGACTACTAACTAGGCTCCCTATCATCATTTTTTTCCTTGTTGGTGCAAACAGAAAAAAAAAAATCATTTATGGGATAATACGAAGTCCATTTTGTGCAAAATGAAGTGAGTTGGATTCAGAATGATGAGCACTATGTGATTGTTTGGGTTTTGAGCCATTATGAGAACTTTGATTTTTGAGCATAAAACTAAGCACCTGATCATTCCTCCCCACTGGAAGCCTTTTGGACCCCAAAATATATTTCATTACTGAACATGTGGATGAGGGTATAGTTCCCTCACCCTTCTAGTATCAATCCACTGAAATTTTCCCAATTTCAATAGTTTCAGTTTTTCATAAAAATTAATATTTTTCCTTGATTCTGGAGACCCTGTCTTGTTGTTGTAGACACCATCATGCTATAATTTCCTAGAATTTGAGGAAAAACAAGCTATCCTTGAAGAGACAAATGTGTTCCCACCTCAGTCGTCAATCAAAGGAAACTTGAAAACTGTCTCACCTCGAACACTTTCGACATGGCGAATTTTAGCTTGTCTTGCTTTGTACTTGCGTCAAATTTTGACCAAGTGTTTTTTCCATTTCCATGTACCATTTTGAAAAAAAAAAAAAAAAAGTACTTGTGGAATCTATGCCTTCTTTGTCAAATTTTTTTCGCGCTTTCTCTTTGACCTTTTCACTCTCTTGCACCGACATCTTGTTTCCATCATTGTTCAACACTAATGTGGACTACTACAAATATTTCTCATCTTGTTTACATGTTTTCAAAGGCAACATGTTAGATCCCCAAAACCTATTATTATGTAATATTCCTAATTAGCCCAAGCTAATAGGAATATTCCTTTTTGTTAAATCATTTTCTTGTTAAAGAATAAAATTGTAAAGGAGGACAAATTAAACTCCTTAAACAATAAAATAAATCAATGCCCATGTGAACAAGGCTAAATCCGGGCTGCCTTAATAAAACTCCCTCATGTGTGAAAAAGGATTGTGGCAATTTACTAGGTCAACAAGACCAAATCTATAGCGTTGTCTAGATTCAATGTACCAAGATGAACAACGCAGATCTAGTTGGAGGTTCCAAATGTGAAAGGAGCTAAACCTTTGAGATGGTTTAGGGTTTTGCAAGGCTTTCATCCTATAAATGAAAGAGGAGAGCAGCATGAGAGGGGTTTTTGAACATATTATCTTTGAAGGATTTGTCTGTTTAGGCACTTCTCATTCTCTAGATGTTTAGCTGAGAATAGTGATGTTTAGCACTGAGTGTTCTTGGTCGGGAATCCCACCTCTTTCCTTGAGGGGCCTCTTGGAAGAGTCTTGCATTTCTTGGTCCGCTATCAGGCATTTGGCCAAGCTTCTTCTTCCAACTACAACTCAAATCTTGTTGAGGGTTTGGTTGTCCTTGTGGGCAGTAGCAAGTGGAGGCTAGATCTATTCAGATCTAGACAATACTAGTGCCTCTTTTCATTGGGAAAGCTTTCTATCCCATTGGCAAGAGTGTATTAGCTGACTTGAGCTTTATATCTACAACTTGGCATCAGGCCAAAGTCTACATCAAGCCTACAACACATTCTATCTCCCTGTACTGCATTATTTTGCAAGTGAAGAGTTGCAGGGTGTTTGGCAACTATTTGGAGAAGAGATCTTTGGTGTAAAGGAGCCTTCCTTACACTATGGTGATCCATGGATTAGCCATCTAATCCATGTATGTTTCAAATATAATCTATTCATTGATCCATATGCTTCAGAAGTTATGAATCATTCTGCAGATATGTTGTAGTAGAGCTCAGATCTACTCTTTGTGCTTCATGTATTGCTGAAAACCCCAAGGGGGATGCAAATAGAGACAATCTGGTGTACAAATCTGATATAGATCTAATCTTATGTACACATATCTGTCATAGATCTGAGTTGTAACCTACAGCTGCTGTTTACTCATAAAAATAATGTTGTTAAGGCTTTGCAGTGAAATACATTTGCTGCAGCACCACTTTTAGAGGGTTTTTCTCCATTAAGTCTCTTTCTTTGTCCTGTAGATTGGTTGGGATATATTGTAAATCTGATTTATCATTGTATAATTTATTTTCAAGCTTTCATATTGGCCTACTACTACTTCTATATAAAATTGCGTTATTTTCTAGGCAGTGTTCTTTTATATTGCTGCAATCCCTTCTTTGGGCAGTTTTCAAGCCTTCCTAGGTGTGGGAGATCTGTTTAACCCACCTAGAGATATTTGTTTTTGATATCCTCTTGGATTTAG
Source organism: Pinus albicaulis (assembly GCA_034641835.2). Taxonomy (NCBI): domain Eukaryota; kingdom Viridiplantae; phylum Streptophyta; class Pinopsida; order Pinales; family Pinaceae; genus Pinus; species Pinus albicaulis. Next base: position 7,538,737 of record CM076581.1, on the reverse strand, counting down.
GTCTTAGATATTCATATCTAAGGGATCCAAGGGCTTATTTCAAGAGCTGTAATAGCCATTCTTGAAAAATGCATTTTTCAGGCATGCCTTGCTAGCAGTCTCGATTTTGGGATATTACAGTGGTATCAAAGCCTATTTCTTGGCACAGCCTGTGCTTTTATTTTGAAGAGCCAATATGTCTTTCCATGGGAGAAAAATATTGATGAAGAAATGTGGTTACACTGAAGACACAGAAGTGAAGGGCCCAAACCCTTCATCTGGGAGATTGATTGGGAAAGAGTTTTCTAAAACTCTGTTCTAAACTATGCATGAGTTGAAGAATGAAATCAGGGGAGTGAGGAATGAAATACAAGAAGATCTTCTGAAAGGGTTTGCACATGAAGAAATTCCCACTACTCCATATGATGTGTGTGAGCATTCAGCCACACAATCTGTTCCACAACATTGTAGCATGCCTACTTTCTTGTCAAAAGAAGGAGGAAGAGGAGGAACACCAAAGGAGGAATCTCTTGGTGATTAGCTCCAAGAATATGAATCTCAATCAGAGAGGTTCAAAGAGAATATTAGTTTCCCAAAGTTTTGTCAACTCAAAGAAGCAAGATCTAGCACCTACAGTAGGAGGAAAGGGTGTCTTCAGCACACTTTGGGTAGATTCTCTCTACCTACTTTTGATGGATCACCTAAAGACTCAGCCAAGTCTTGGGTAAAGAAGCTTGACACATACTTGCAGCTGCATCAAGTGACAGAAGGAGAAGCCTTGACAGTAGCAGCGCTGCATCTTCAAGGGAAAGCTTATGCTTGGTGGTTGTTTGAATCCTCTTCCTTAAAGGGGATAAACATCTCTTCTTATCCAAATTTCACTAGGATACTAGTGAAGAGATTTGATGTGAAACATTCAGGGACCGCTTGGGAAGAGCCAATAAAGCCCAAGGGTTCTGCATTTCTACATAATTTGGAAGATTCCATGGAGCCAACTCCAGTCCTAAACATTGTTGAGGGGGTTGAAGAGTTGTTGCACAATTTGCCAGAGGAAAAATCCCCACTACAGCAAGATCTCTTCTCTTAAAGAGAAGACATGAGGGATTCTTCCTCACTAAGAGATCAAGAAAAAGGATCTCTTGATGATGAAGCATTCTCCAACCATGATGAGGAGGGAGAGGAAGAGCAGAGAAGATCCTCCAGCATTGTGATAGCAGGAGGAGATCTATTTTCAGTTGGAGATGGAGATGAAACAATGGCTTCCACTAGAGGAGTTCTTGCACCTTTGCAAGGATTTCCTAAGGATCTTCCATATGGAGGACATGAGCAGCATGTGTCTTTGCTAAAATAAAATGAGACAGAACAAAGGAGGGATCACATGGCTGATCCACTATCATAAGATGGGTCAATTGCTCCAATCAGAGGCACTCTTACACCACTAAGAGGGGTCTCCAGCTTTCATGAGACTTCCACACATAAAACAGAGTTGAAATTGCATAGTGGAAGCAGGGACATGAGGATCTCATCCAACATGCACATGAGAAAGGTCCCTGAAATCTCATTATCTAGTGGCAAACCACCTGGGAGGCCACCTGATATATATTCTGTGGGGAAGACCTCACAAATTATTTCTCCAAGCTTAGATCCAGGAGGGTTTAGAGCACTTGAAGACAAAGCTACAGTGATAGGAGACTTGGGTAAGCTCAAGGAGAAGGGAGATCTTATTCCCTTATCATCATCACCCACTCTCCTATCTAGATCTGTGCTATGGGAGGAGAAGAATGGGAGGATCAACCTTCAAACACACACCTGTGGCATGGAGAATGCCAAGGAGAAGATCAAAAATATGACAGACATTCCTGTGAATGTATCATCAGTGCTGTCATTGTTGAGCAGTGTAGATCTGTATTGGAAATCTCAACTGCTTGTAGAGTATTCCAAAGATCTTCACACATGTATGATAGTTGATGACATGCGACAAGGAGAGGGATATTTAGTCCAAGGAGGGGTCATCTATCATCATGGTAGAGTCTTCTTGTCTAGAGCTTCCAAGCTCAAGTAGAAGATACTACAAGGAGCACACAAAGAGTTCTTTTCCAGCCATATGCAGTCAATGAAGATCTACACTCTAATCATGAGGAGCTTTGATTGGGAAGGCTTGAGAGAGGAACTACATCAACACTTTCAAGAGTGCATGAGCTATGTGGAGTTGAGGCAGCCAAGGGACTCTATGCAAGATTCATTTCAGCCATCTCTTCCTTATTTTGAGAGAGGAGAGATGTCCATGCACAACTCCATGTGTATGAGTAACCTTGATGGTAAAGAATCTGTTCATGTAAAGCAAGTTCATTTTTCTGTTTGTACATGTTCTTTTACCATTTGTATGCAGGCCATGACTCCTAAAAGGAGAAATGTATCATGTCAATTTCATGGCAATTGTTGGGCCACTAAGAATGTTGAAATTGGCCACTCCCTTGATGTGCAAAGGGAGATTTATTTTCATGATGGGTGCTTCCCAAAGGCACCAAATATATCTCACATTTTCTGCAATAGTGAGATGACTTGGGCAACAATCAAGTGGTGGGAAAACCACTTACCACATCTAGGTTTGATGCAGGCAGGGGATTCTCTGCGCTGGTTCCACATGTGGGACTATGATCCACCTCCATGTAAACACATTTATGTTTATTTTTACATTGTCTTGATCCCCTATATTGATGTTGTACTTGTAGTTTTCATGGGGATGAATGGAGGAAGGAGGGAAGGCATGCATGTGCCCTATGGGATGACTACACTCCCTGTACTTTATGCTTTGTCAGGGATGGGATTGGGCAAACCATGGTTGTTTCATGTGATTCATTGTTTCCTTATGGGAGGAGTTTTTTGCACCTCATGAGGACACTGTTGGTAGAAGTCATGGATGGATGGATTGGTGATCACTTAGCTTATGAGAGGAGCTTATCCGTTGTTTTTGAAACCAATGGAGGAGGAGATGAGTTGTAGCACTCACCTTATCAGTTGGTTGAGGACAAGAAAATTTTTGGAGGGGAGGACTGTAATATTCCTAATTAGCCCAAGCTAATAGGAATATTACTTTTTGTTTTCATTTTCTTGTTAAAGAATAAAATTGTAAAGGAGGACAAATTAAACTCCTTAAATAGTAAAATAAATCAATGCCCATGTGAACAAGGCTAAATCCGGGCTGCCTTAATAAAACTCCCTCATGTGTGAAAAGGGATTGTGGCAATTGACTGGGTCAACAGGACCAAATCTACAGCACTGTCCAGATTCAATGTACCAAGATGAACAACGCAGATCTAGTTGGAGGTTCCAAATGTGAAAGGAGCTAAACCTTTGAGATGGTTTAGGGTTTTGCAAGGATTTCATCCTATAAATGAAAGAGGAGAGAATCATGAGAGGGGTTGTTGAACATATTATCTTTGAGGATTTGTTTGTTTATACACTTCTCATTCTCTGATTGTTTAGCTGAGAATAGTGTTGTTTAGCACTGAGTGTTCTTGGTCGGGAATCCCACCTCTTTCCTTGAGGGGCCTCTTGGAAGAGCCTTGCATTTCTTGGTCCACTATCAGGAATTTGGCCAAGCTTCTTCTTCCAACTACAACTCAGATCCTGTTGAGGGTTTGGTTATCCTTATGGGTAGCAGCAAGTGGAGGCTAGATCTATTTAGATCTAGACAATACTAGTGCCTCTTTTCATTGGGAAAGCTTTCTATCCCATTGGCAAGAGTGTATTATAAGCTGACTTGAGCTTTAGATCTACAACTTGGCATCATGCCAAAGTCTACTTCAAGTATATCTCCCTGTACTATGTTATTTTGCAAGTGAAGAGTTGCAGGGTGTTTGGCAACTATTTGGAGGAGAGATCTCTGGTGTAAAGGAGCCTTCCTTGCACTGTGGTGATCCATGGATTAGCCATCTAATCCATGTATGTTTCAAATCTGATCTATTCATTTATCCATCTACTTCAGAATTTCTGAATCATTTTGTAGATCTGCTGTAGTAGATCTCAGATCTACTCTTTGTGCTTCATGTATTGCTGAAAACCCCAAGGGGGATGTAAAATAGAGACAGTCTGGTGTAAAGATGTAATATAGATCTAATATTTTGTACACAGATCTATCCTAGATATGATTTTTAACCTACAGCTGCTTTTTACTCATAAAAATAACATTGTCAAGGCTTTACAGTGAAATACATTTGTTGGAGCACCTCTTTTAGAGGGTTTTTCTCCATAAAGTCTCTTTCTTTCTCCTGTAGATTGGTTGGGATATAATGTAAATATGATTTATCATTGTATAAGTTATTTTCAATCTTTCACATTGGCCTACAGCTAGTTCTATCTAAAACTGTGTTATTTTCTGGGCAGTGTTCTTTTATATTGCTATAGTCCCTTCTTTGGGCAGTTTTCAAGCCTTCCCAGGTGTGGGAGATCTGTTTAACCCACCTAGAAATATTTGTTTCTAATATCCTCTTGGATTTAGGTATTAGATACTCATATCTAAGGGATACAAGGGATAATTTCAAGAGATGTAGCAGCGATTCCTGAAAAATGCGTTTTTCATGCATGCCTTGCTAGCGGTCCCGATTTTTGGATATTACATATTATAAACATTAGCAAATTCAATGAAATAAAATTGTTTATTTGATGCATCTTTGTGAAAGGTATCATTCAAAACATCATATGCTTGAACATTAACAAAACCAAATTTTGACTTGCATTCACTATACTCTTCATCTCTCTTGCATGTATAAGAGACAAACTTCTCTTCTTATTATGCGCTCTAACTATTTACTCGATTCCATCCTTGAAAAAGTGGTAGTTATTCTCACGGAAATTAAATGCTTCCCTCCTATAATAAAGATAAGGACTTCCAAAAAATAATACATGAAATATCAAGCGAAACTACATCAAGTTCAACTTCGTCAATAAAGTTTGAATTGATTGCAAACCTTAGGATGCACTTCCTTGTTACTTGAAAATTTGAATTCTTGCATGTCCACCCTAAAGGATAAGTTCTTGGATGTGTAACAGTTTCTAGATTTAACCTCTTAACTAAATCTTCAGAAATCAAATTGGCTTGAGAACCACTATCAAATAGTGTGTCTATTTTAGAATGTTTTGAAACAACTCTAATATGAAAGAGTTCAATTCTTGTATCTTCATCTTGAGTTACATTAGAACAACTTGAAGAACTAGTGCTTGCTATGTTCTTACCTTTCAAACCCATTTCCATAATCTTTGTTTCATCTATTGAATCTGAACTGAAGCCATGTTCAATGATTGCAGCTTTCTTCTCCTTCGCTTTCGTTTTAAGTTTGTTTGGCTTCAACTCTGGATGGAGTTGTCAACAATGGTATTCATCATGGCCATTCTTCAAACAATGTTTACATGTGAGTTTCTCTTTCTCTATTTTATTAGAACCATTTTTATTTCCTCTTCCATTTAACTTACCTTTTCCTTTACCTTCATACTCAAGGAAACTATCACTTTTCTCCTTTGCACTATGTTTCCCTCTTTCTTCTAGATGTGTGGCTTGAACAAAAACCTCATCTAAGTTTCTGGGATTGAACATGAGAATAGTATGTCTAAGATAGTTTTGCAAACCCCCAATATACTTAACAAAGTTTCTTGAGAATTGACACCCAAAATAAGAGCTATTTTCCTAAATTCATGAGTGTAATCTTACACACTTTGACCTTTTAGTTGTCTAAATTTTTTCCAATCCATAATGGATTTTTGCATGTAATCTAGAGGATATAATTTCCTTTTAATGGTAGCAATAAAATTAGACTAAGACATTGATATCTTACCATGGTTTTTAATCTCATCTTTGTCCTTGCCTCCAACCATACATGTGTTGTGCCCTCCATTCTTATGGAAGCCAATTGAATCTTTATGTCATCCTCTTGAAGGTCCTGAATTTTGCAATAAGCCTCCAGATGATGAATCCAATTATCTATCTTCTCTGCATTCACTTCGCCATTATACATCGGTAGCTCAAATTTGACATCAAGTTTAAGTAAGGGTGATTTACTAGTTCCTTTTGAAGTATGTGGATGAACAGATTGAAAATTTGTGGTAGTGGAAGATGATGAAGAGGAAGGTGTAGATGGTGGGGATGATGGTGGATTGGATGGTGGTTTCCTACCATATCCATGGCCTCCTCCTCCTGAATAACCCTCTCCTCTTGGAGGCCTAGAAATTTCTCCTTGCATCCTTAAATTCCTCTCCTCATAGAGGACCTTAACGATCTCAGTCATATCAAAAAAATCCTTTCTGAATGCTCTCTCATCTTCTATCATGGTAGGTTCTCCTTCATGAGACATGCTCATTGAAGAATAAAGTTCAAATTGATGATGTGTTGGTATTGAAAACTTTGGCAACCTTGCCCTTCTTCCTCTTCACCCAACTGCAGGTCTTTCAACCAGCTTCCCTTCTCCTCTTTTGAGTTTTAACCTTGTAAGCATGCCAAAAAATTGCAAACAATTATATCCCTCCTTACACAACAAAACCTAAAGCTCTGATACCAAAAATGATCTGAATGAAGTATGTTAGTATTGTTGTGCTAATTCCTCTTTCAGATTCTGTAAACAATGTCTTATATGTGCTTAAGGGTTCAAGTTCTCTTGAAAGTGATTGAGTCTCATGAGTGATTTTTATGTTATTTTTATGAACAAATTAACATAAAAGAAAGACTGAACAACAAAAAATAAAAGTATAGTACATCACCATACAACACATCAACACAAGGATTTGATGAAGGACTTCACCCCTCCTAGGCTACATCTCCTTTGTCTAGCTTCCATGGCTTGGGCCTCTATATTATGCTCAAATTTGAAAAATGAGGTTGTTACAATGATTTTTTGCTCGTGAAACCTGCACCATGAGTTAAAAATGCCAAAAAATGGTCATCTAGCCTCTTTCTACTCCTGATTTTGTCTAAAACTCTAAAATTTATGACCTTCTCTTGTTTTTCCACAGTGTCGTTCCTAAATTTAGCTAACTGGAGCTAAATTTGGTTAGCTAGCACTAAAATTGGTAGCTCCGCCGAAATTAGCAAACCACCAAAATAATCCACACTAACTTAATTAACCCTCATTTATGCTAATTAAGCATGGTTAGCGCTTAAACCGGGCTTATGGATAAAACCAGATTAATATTAAGTAATGATGGGTTAGCGCTAATTAAATCTAGGATTAACATTTAATGATGAAACTATGGATTAGCGCTTCTGCGCTCCACTGATGGTCTTCGGCCTCGGTTTCATGGCTTGGGGCTGACCCCCCCTGCCCCCATCAGCAAACCTTAGAAACTTGAAATATAAATGGAAATCTTAAATGGTAAGAAACATGTGGTAGAGGAGTTGGTTAAGTGATTTTCTTTGGTGTGGGAGGTTGCGGGGTCAAACCCCGACACCTCAATCCGGTCTTCAACCAAAAATTTTACACCACCATGGGGGGGGTAGGGGAGGTGGGGGGCGGGACGTGGTGGCCCTAGGTTGAGCCACATGTCCTCTCCCCATTAGCCCACACTTCAATCAGTAATAACTTGCCAAATCACCCATAATTCGAACCAATAAACAAATGTCACTTGGCAGTCTCTCATTCGACAGAATAATTTGACCAAATTTTACCCTACCCAGTCAGCATGCCATGTCAGCAGTACAAACTGTTTACTGGACTCCCTGCCATCATTTTTTTGCTTATTTGTGCAAATAGACATAACTCATTTATGGGAGCATACAGAGTCCATTTCGCGTGAAACGAAGTGCGCCGAATTCAGAACGATAAGCACTACGCAATCGTTCAGGTTTCGAGCCATTTCGATAACTTTGATTTTTGAGCATAAAACTGAGCACCTGATCATTAGTACCTATAATTTTCCAAGGTTTTACCCCTGAGAACCAGCTAGCTTGATGTTTTGTATGTAAATTTTCATTTAAGATTAGGTTAGCTTAGTGACTTGTTTATTTATTTTACAAAAAGGATAGTTGCTCAAGGACTCTTCCTTGTGAGCGATGACTCTCTTCTCAACGATGAAAGTTCTGGGTTGCGTTAGTCTTGGTGTTGACCTTGCCTCGATCATGTGGCTTAAAGAAATAAGGAAATTACTCCTACTACCTCCCGCAAGTCGCCGAGAGGTTTGAAGTGTTGGTCTCCAGAGCATTTCATTCCAAAACATCAACACTTATAAATAAAAAATTGAATTTTTCAACAAATATACAATTCATTATTTTCTTCACAATCGTATGTGTATATAGTCTTTCCTTATGTTGACAACACACACACTCTCACACACACACAAATAACTTCACTTCTTCGTCAATATGGAATCTTGTTATTAACTTACTACTTCACATTTACTTTAAACTCACTAGGAAACTTCTCTTTTTAATTACATTTTCTTACCATGCATGTGACAATTCACTTATGCCAACTATGGAATCTTTGTTTCACTTAATACTTCTTTACACACATCTTAGAAGAACTCAAAAATTTTCCTTTTTAAGTTATTTTCTTAATATTTACATGGAAATTCACTTTACTTATACAAACTATGGAACCTTTTCTCAACTTAATTCTTCATGTGAACTTTAAAAGCACTTGGAAACCTTTATTTTTTTCTTAATTGTGAACAAGCTTGTGTCATGATCCATGCAATTATTTACCACTAGCAAAATACATTTGACCACAGGCCCACTGATTGAAACCAATTTCTTGAAAAGTGGTCCTATAAATTTTTTATTAGTGAACTTGGATATTCATGATTGGATGATATAATGAACATGTATAAGCATACACATAAGGGGTGATAAGTCACATCCTTTGAGATATTGCATGACTATCATTACTTAAAAAATAATAAATATAGAATATTGATTTATATGAATATTTTGTACATAAATAATTATACACCATTACATAGTAATATGATTTCTGCATATTATACAAACATCCATAAATCTTCAGCTTCCCACAGCTTCCCATTGCAGAACCTTTTCTCTCCTTCTCTTCTTGTTGGTAACATTATATGCAAGGTTTCTTTTTCTTTCTCTTCTCTTATTTGCTTTGTGTTGTCATTGGTTGGGCAACACATTGGAAATGAGTGGTACTAAATTGAGCAAGCATTGGACTCTTCACATTCTGAATTGCTCATTTTCCCTTGTCATCGATCTCATAACCTCAAGCTCTATAATGGTTAAGAGCATGTGTTTTCTCATAAGAGGTCATAGGTTCAAAACCATAGGGGGTAGAGTATGCATGCCTTCGTAGACTTAGCATTTAAATAAACGCGTGGAAGTGAGTCCCTTGTCCCACAAACAAGAAAGCCTTATACACCAAATTAGTATCTAGCTTAATTGTGTTGTTAATATATATATAGATATTTTAATTCCAATTATATTTAATAATTATAAGTATGACATATTTTTAAAATTAACATTTAACCATTATTAATATGAAAAACTTGACATATAAATTTTCATGACAACGTACCTATTATATTGAATTGTAAAAATACTTTAATATTATTTCTTCTTTGTAAAAATACTTTAATATTATTTCTTCTTTACAAATTAATAATAAAGATTAAAACTTTAAAAACATTGTGCTCTAAAGTAACCACCCACCCTCTCATTGCATGAAAGTGAGTAGCATCGTTAAAGACTATTTTTTTCATCATTTCCTATAATACAAGACCACATGCCTGAGCCACCCTCTCATTGCATGAAAGTGAGTAGCATCATTACAAACTATTTTTTTCTATCATTTCCTATTATATAGCAAGACCACCTGCCCTTATTGCGAAGATATGTTGATTTCATTATAAAATATTTAGATGTTTGTCCTAATGAGATTGGAATTTTGGTCTTAAGAGTCAGGGTTGACACTTAAATTTGTGTCTATTAACATAAACTTTAAAAATATTTAATGAAATAATTAAATTTTAATTTATTTAAATAAAAAACTAATACAATATTAAATTAATTATAAATTTGTAAACAAATGGTTTCAAAATAATATTTTTATTAAAATGATTTGAACATTAGGTTATTTAAATAGAAAAAATTAAACTAAAATAAATTTATATAATTATATCAAATTATTACATCATTTTACCTCATTATAATTAAATTTATATAACGCACTTTTATCATATCAAAATTTCAAATGTGCACACATCCATGAGTCATTTTCTACACAATGCCTAACATGGGCATACAATTTTTCATGTATAGTTTTATCTAAACAATTCAAAAAGAATAGTCATACGTTTATATATAAAAACAAGTCCAGGAAAAGCCTCCATGTTATTTATTTCTTTCATTAAAGGTTTCAATCACTGTGTAAGTAAACAATACTTCCTTTGTTATGCATGACTTTAGTATATAAACAAACAAAATAATATTTCAAATGTTACTATTTCGCTGTCAAGGTTTCAAATAAGAAAGTGGCTATGCCTCAATATGATTAAAATTCGAATCTTCTTTCTTTTCTTAAACAATTAATCATTAAATGAGACAAAATACAGATGATATATATACAATATGATCTAAACAAAATACAGATGATATATATACAATATTGATCTAAACATTATTTGAGTGATAAAAATAATCACAAGTTTTAATTATTTATTTTAAATTCCCACTTATATGCGTTGACTGTTTGATTTTGGCTTATATGTGTGGCCCCGTTTCTTTTTTCATTTATTCCTTTCAATAGAAATGTAGTATTGGGGATTGTTGATGTTTTCATTATATAAGATTTTAGTTGGCTTCATATCTCGGGAATCAAATCTTATCTTTGGTTGAGATAAAACAATTTCACTGCTCCTTTGAATATGACTTTTATTTTTACTAATTAGAGGCATGTTGTTATTAATAGTTTTGTGTCTTTTTTGGTTATATTAATAGTTAGTTAGTTTGTTTTTGTTTTTTTTTTTTTGGGTGGTTATTTAGGATTCTCTTAGGTTCATTTTCACATGGTATATTTTAATTGATTTACAATTTTTTTTTTGAGTATTATATGGTTGGATATTTTTTGTATTTTTAAAATTTATTTTATGATTTAGTGTTTTTTTCAAATTGTAATTGATTTTTTAATTTTTTAGTATTTAGATGGTTATAGGAAGTTGTTGGAGATTAATGAGTAATGAAAAATTATGAGAATCTATTCAAGGTAATATTGGTTCAATTTTGATAGCTTAAAGTAAAATTTAAGATCGGGATTAATAGCTAACTTTACAATTACTAGCATAATAAACACTTTAAATTAGTCAAAGTATCAAATTACAATGTTGGAAGTATATTGTAGCATGGTTCACAACATGGCTATCAACTTGCCCAAAGGAAACTACTTAGAGCATCTAAACACCGGAAATCCATTCAATCCAAACTATGGGCATTTAAGGAGTATGAAATGATTGATTGTAGAAATTGTTAAATTAAATTGAAGTTCAACTAAAATAACACTTGAAAAAATATTCAATTAACATACTTTTAGCTAAGCTTCCATATTTTTACAATAGTTAAATATCTAAAATTTTTGATAAAATAAACATCTACAAAATGTTATTTCTCTATAATTATAGATATAATTATAGATTATTAGAAAGTTTCACTTCAAATTTTATTTTAATAAATTTTTATATAAATTTATTAAAAATTTTGCTACAACATTTACTTAATACAAATAACTTTCCATTTTAATTTTGAAAAATTATATATATCAACCTAAATAAAAATAAAAATATATTAAATTTATGTGATGCATACTTACTGATATAATTTGAAATTATTACATATCTATTAATATTTACAACCGCTCATCTTGAATTTATAAAGAAATGGGAATTATAGTGTATTATCCTTGTCCCTTTAAATTGGCTCCGCTCCGATTACATTTCTTACTACTATTGTATTGGAATATGGTATGTATTGGATTTAAGTGATGTGATATGTATTATTAATATTGTATTGGATTTAAGTGACGTTGTATGTATTATTAATAATTTTGGAGAGTATTTTTAAATTATTAATTAAAATAATAAAATATATTTATTTAAAAATGAGATTTAATTATAAGATATTTTGATTTTTAATATTTTTGTTAGGGTTTTAAGAATGGTTGGTACTAAAGGGTTTGGAAATACATGACTTATAGTGATATGAAACTATATTTAGAGAGTTTTCTGATTTTGGCGAAATCAATTTCAAGGGAATATTTTAGTTTGTAGGTTTTGAACTTATATCGTGTTTTTTTGCTTGTGAAAAGGTTACAGGAGAAGATGCATATTCCTCATGAATGTTATCGACTCATTCATGAATGTCGACAACTTTAGAATTAGAAACTCCTTAGTGAATACATCATTACCAAGGATGCCATGATTTACATGGTAGCAAGAATTCAAGGTGAAGCCAAAGGTGGAGGTGCATCCACCTTAGCCCCACCAAGATCATTTAAAGATGTTCTTAAACCAAGGCCTCCTTCACCAAACCTTAAAGATCTCTCTCGATCTATATTTGTGGTGGAGTAGTTAGTTGAAACCCCTTCTATTGAGGTGAAAAACATTGCAAGAAGTTTCATAGTTGTAAATTATGAACATAAAGTGCTTATCTATTATTTCAATGGTTTTTGGCCTTATTCTTTGACTCTTAAGGAGTGGGTTCACCAGAACTGGTCTCCAAATGTTGCAATACATTTCTGCTCAAAAATATTTATGATTATTAATTTTCAGAAGTTAGAGGATTGACATAATTGTTTGATCATGGACCCAATGGTTCTAAGTCAACTGTGGCTCATGGGCCAGGTAATTCACGGAATCAAAAGACTCCTAATGTCAACATTGCTCTTGCAGATCTAGTTCAAACTGATAATAAGCCATCTCATCCATCATGGGAGGAATCTCACTTGAAATTATTATTGCACAAAATTTAGTCATAATTTTGGCATCTGCAAAGAGTGGGTAAAAATGTACCCACGAATCATACCATTCAGATAGTGACAAGGAGGCAACAAATATGTCGTAGCACTTGGAAATGGATAATATCTCAAGGAAAGGAAGTGGTTGTCTCATACAATCCTTCGAGTTAGATAAACGTTTGGAAGAATAAAGACAAGAAAGACAAGCCAATGTATAACCTTGGAGCATAAGCCCAGGAAGGAAAAATGTAATGTTATGTAGCGTGATTAGGGGAAGACACATGGGCTTCACTTAATGAACCTCCAACATATCACGTCTATTCATGGCATACTAAACAATACCTCTAATTTGACTGCATATTGAAAAATACCTCTAAAAATCACATTATTTAACACCCTACCAATACGAACCCAGTACACCTTGACAATTTAAAAAACTACTACTTTCACTAGATATTGTAAGTATCCATTTTTTCATTAACATTTTTTATACCTTTATATTTTTTCATTAATTTTGAGCTCCATTTTTTATACCTACCAATATAAAAACATGTTCCCCTTATCATCTGCTCAATATATTATTTCATTTTTTTCTAAATATATATTTCCTAATATGAACTCACATGGTATGGTATTTCATCTCAGTGAAACTTCAGTGAAGAAGATTGATATATTTGTATTATGTTAAAATTTAAATAAATATTTATATTATTTTTTATTGATTTTTAGTATGGATTTATTAAATATCAATAAGATTAAATATTACTCATAAAAGTGATTTTGTTTTTTTTAGTTTTTATCAATTTAATGATTTTTTTCCTCCAATTATATATATATATATATATAATTTAATTACATTGACTTTAATTTTTTAAATATATTATTATATATAAACCATATTTTTATTATTTAATTACATTGATTTTATTTTTTAAATATATTATTATCTTGTATTACAATGATGTAAAATTCCTCACAACTTAATTACATTTATTTTTATTCAATATAAAAATATTATAAAAGTCAATTTTAATGGTATATTTATTAATTATAGTTTATATTTAATTTTATTTTTTTTATAAATAATCTATTCAATAGCTTTTTTTTCTTTTAGGATAAGGTAAATTATAACTATATATAATGTTTGTATAAGATTTTTGGATGGAAATGTTTATAGGATTATTATATTGTTCAACATTTTTGGTGGACCCTCTACCTATCATCAAGGACCACATGATGGGTGGAGGGTCTATTGGAAACTTTGGACATTATATTAATCTTATACATAGTTCCACCCTGAAATCTTCTACGAATATGGATAACTAACTGTGGAAATCTCCATTCTATTATTGGATATAATGTTTTAATAGAAGTTAAATTAATTTGAAAATTATTTGTATTTGTTTTTAATTAATATAAATTATACAAAGACAAAATAGACTAAGAGTAAATCCAACACGATATTTTTTTTGGGAAATCTAGGTTACAGTAGTTAAGTTTTAATATTTTGGATGTTTCGGGGGTTTTTGACCCTGCTGAATCTATTTCCACCATCAAAAACATGATTCAAGCACTGGGAAATGGATAATATCTCAAGGAAAGGAAGTGGTTGTCTCATACAATCCTTCGAGTTAGATAAACGTTTGGAAGAATAAAGACAAGAAAGACAAGCCAATGTATAACCTTGGAGCATAAGCCCAGGAAGGAAAAATGTAATGTTATGTAGCGTGATTAGGGGAAGACACATGGCCTTCACTTAATGAACCTCCAACATATCATGTCTATTCATGGCATACTAAACAATACCTCTAATTTGACTGCATATTGAAAAATACCTCTAAAAATCACATTATTTAACACCCTACCAATACGAACCCAATACACCTTGACAATTTAAAAAACTACTACTTTCACTGGATATTGTAAGTATCCATTTTTTCATTAACATTTTTTATACCTTTATATTTTTTCATTAATTTTGAGCTCCATTTTTTATACCTACCAATATAAAAACCTGTTCCCCTTATCATCTGCTCAATATATTATTTCATTTTTTTCTCAATATATATTTCCTAATATGAACTCACATGGTATGGTATTTCCTCTCAGTGAAACTTCAGTGAAGAAGATTGATGTATTTGTATTATGCTAAAATTTAAATAAATATTTATATTAATTTTGACTGATTTTTAGTATGGATTTATTAAATATCAATAAGATTAAATATCACTGATAAAGTGATTTTGTTTTTTTAGTTTTTATCAATTTAATGATTTTTTTCCTCCAATTATATATATATATATATATATATATATATATATATATATATATATATATATATATATATATATATATATATATATTTTAATTACATTGACTTTCTTTTTTTAAATATATTATTATATATAAACCATATTTTTATTATTTAATTACATTGATTTTATTTTTTAAATATATTATTATCTTGTATTACAATCATGTAAAATTCCTCACAACTTAATTACAATTATTTTTATTTAATATAAAAATATTATAAAATTCAATTTTAATGGTATATTTATTAATTATAGTTTATATTTAATTTTGTTTTTTTATAAATAATCTATTCAATAGTATTTTTTCTTTAGGATAAGGTAAATTATAATTATATATAATGTTTGTATAAGATTTTTGGATGGAAATGTTTATAGGATTAATATATTGTTCAACATTTTTGGTGGACCCTCTACCCATCATCAAGGACCACATGATGGGTGGAGGGTCTATTGGACACTTTGGACATTATATTAATCCTATACATAGTTCCACCCTGAAATATTCTACGAATATGGATAACTAACTGTGGAAATCTCCATTCTATTATTGGATATAATGTTTTAATAGAAGTTAAATTAATTTGAAAATTATTTGTATTTGTTTTTAATTAATATAAATTATGCAAAGACAAAATAGACTAAGAGTAAATCCAACAAGATATTTTTTTTTGGGAAATCTAGGTTACAGTTGTTAAGTTTTAATATTTTGGATGTTCCGGGGGTTTTTGACCCTGCTCAATCTATTTCCACCATCAAAAACATGATTCAAGCACTCCTGTCAAATTTGTTGAGAAAAATATAGCCAGTGATTTTTTACCGTAGCATTTAATTTATAGGCCAATTATAATATGTTTTTCTAAATTTCAACCCAAAATAATTGTTCACCAAACAAATAAACTAAAACCTTTTAAAATTATTTTAAGAATTTTCAAAATGATATAGTTTAATTATACTTAATGGAATATAATTTTAAACAATATTATATTTTTATTACTTTAAGTTCCATTTTTAAGTATAAACTTAAATTAAATTTTTTGCAAAATTTAACCAAAAAGTCAAAACTAGTGTCATTAAAAATTCTCACAATTCTCGCCTCATTCCCGTGCCACCCCGGGAAATGACAACTCCCCTCACAATTCGGTCGAGAGTGATATTGATTTCTTGATGGTCAGTCCTATCATGGATCTTGTTGCTCTTACCATTCACAAAGGTCCAGAACACAAAGCCCCTCCGGCAATTATTCCAAACTCGACCCGCAACACCACTATTAGACGTCAAGGGGGAAAGTGTCACGCCCCTGTACCTTGGTAGTATTTCAACCACACTATAGACGGGTGTGACACTACCTTGTTTTTCTTTTTATAAATACTTCACAATTAGACTACGTCTTACTCAACACATTTTTATTTAATTTTTCAAAGTGTTCTTATGCGAAAAAAAAATAGCATAAACATCAATATTACATCCACATGAAGCCCATAACATTCAAGGGAGGGGTAACTCCCTGATTATAAGTCTACCTGATATTATGTTTCATAAAGTGTATAATACAATACAATCCAATCCAGCAAAAACCCCTTTTGCTCCCTGGCAAGGCAAGTTTAACTTTGACCAAGTTCTAATAATTTTCAATCATCAAACTAGCCCGAAACATCCATTTACAACATTAAAATCAACCTTGGGAATTTCCTGCACAATTCTGCCCAAGTGTCGTGCTGTCGGGTCACTTGGGTCACCCTAGTTCGCTGCTGCACGTGATGCTCACACTTCCCCTAGGCTCATCATGTGTCCAAATCGACCTCCAACACTTTGGTTGCCTTCGACCCGTTAGTTTGCACTTGTTGCACTTTTTCGCACTCAAATCCACCCAACTTTCACTTCAGAATGTAGTCTGAACTTACATTCAGCCTGTCGCACGCCCTAACCCAACGCGACCTGCACTATGGATGCCTTGCGGTACTGTTCTGCATGCAATTCCTGCATGCTGCCCGAATCGAGCCGATGCCCTCCACTCGTTCACAACTGCACCCCAACGCCCTGAAATTTTATCTACAAATGCGTTCAGCTCGTCCTCTGTCTTGGTGATGGCTTCCACCAACGATATGTTGATGAAGCCTTGGCAATGCTCCAATGTTCTTCACCTAAGTCTAAATTCTATGATCTTCAAAATTTGCTTGATTCGATGCCTTAAACAAACATCCGCTCATCCTTTTTATACACATGGCCATGTAAAGGTGTGGGTCACTTGGCGGACCCGAGCCGACCCAACCATTCACCGTTTGTGCATTTAGTTGTTTTGTAACATCGACCAACTCAATACATTGGCCTCCACCCTCAGCTACGTTGTGACGTTCTGCCTATAAATGTCACTTGGCCAGCAACCCTCGTTGAATACTATGCGATGATACCTCTGCTAAACGTTGCTCGGTCACCGCCCGATTTCCTTCATCATCGCACAGTCGCGCTCATGTGGTTACGGTGCGACGATATGCCTGTAACATCACAAGGTGCATGAACCTTATCCAAAAGTCCAGTAGGCACGCCCATCATTATGAACACACCTCATGAAGCATGGGCCTTACATCCTCCCCCACTTCAAAATGTTGTCGTCCCTTGACAACATCTCTCACCGTTGCACAATCTATTGTCATAATCCATGTGTGAAATAATTTCGCAACTTTTGTCACATAATCTATTGTCACATCGATATGCACAATATCATCACAACTATCGTTGCATAAAAAACCACGGTTCATGTCTAACATATCATGAAATATCTCCTCAATCCATGACCATCAACACAGCTTCCACAGTCACCACACGTTATACCATCGTGGGAAGTCAATCTCCTCATCAAGTCCACATTCTACTGCAACATATATCATGTCAACCCATCATATATCATCAATATCATGTGAATCTTTGCGTCAAGTACTCCAACCAACTAAACATAACAAAGGCTACTATGTATCCAACATAAATCTGCACACTATCGATCGTCATAACTCGAACTAGTCGAGTGATCAGTCCAACCATACATTCTGATCGTGAGAATGTACATCCTCATACCATGTGTTAGTTATTCCTTCTGCATTCTATCACATCCATCGACTGAATCAAGGATCAATCCCATCTAAGTGTAATAGGCCATGTTTGGGTCCATGAATTGATCTCCATCTCATCCACAACATGTTGTCCATGATGCTAATCCATGTGCTACCTATATGCCAAGTAGTCACATCCTCCAATCATTATAAAAAGGAAGAGGTCTCCTTCTCATCAAATCAATCAAAGTGTTATATCCAGGTGCATGAAGTAATTTTCATCACATCTACAATATGCATACATCAAGTAAAAAGTGTGGCTAAGTCAAATAGACTCAACCCATGCCCAAGTGTACCTCACCAAGGTATCTCTATCATGAAACCCCATGCATCATCATATCCAAAGCGTTGGCAAGTGCCATCATAAGTGGTTCTCACCCTACAAATCATATGAATGTCATCATAGGCTGCTCATCCAACCAATGTCTTAGTTTCTCATGGTTAACAACATCCCATCAGCTCATCTATCAAAGATCTCCATGTAGCATTCAACAAATCCATCCTGCTTGACACTCCTCCATAATGCTCATAAGTGGCATTCATGTAAGTGCACCTACATAATGCCTCCTGAAAATGTCTACCATGCCCCCATGTCAATTTCCATGACTTTGGTTGCCCATGTGTCCATCAAAGTGAACCCAACTCAACTCTAGTCACCATCCATAAAGTATAGAGGTAAAGTGCCCTCAGTCAATTCTACCATCATCCATCATATGAGTACTTTCTTCAAGGCTTCTCCCCTACTAGAGGTGCACCAAGAGTTCTTTCTTGGTTGCAGGCCATGAAGAAGTCTACTCCATCAATGTGCCCTACCACCAAGGCAGTCTATAGGTCATGTCAGGCACTAGCCAATCCATGTGGCTAAGCATGACCCTTTTCCATCACAAGGTCATCAAGTTCCACCCTTGTCCAAGGCACTTGAACCATCTGGAGAAAGGTCACAAATTTCCCCATCAAGGTCTCCAACAAGCAATGCTCCTTGTTCCTCCAATGTACAAGGTCTCATCATAGGAATCCAAGGAGAGGTAATCCATGGTGTTGGCAAAGAAGCCATCCTCTTTCTCATCCCCATATGTGGTCCATCTTCCTTATGCTTCAATGAAGCATAAGTCATATCTCTATGAAGACTCTCAAAGTGAGTGTCCTCCATCCCCATCAATATCTTTGATGTGTTCGATCTTGGTACAACCTGCTCTTCAAGTTATTTCTCGATCATGATCACACTTGCAACATCTCCATGTGGTTCATCCACCAATGCTTGCAATGTGTCTTGTCTTGGTTCAACTTGTTCCACAAGTTATTCTTTCATCTCTTCCATCTCTATCACATCCTCATGAGAATTATCCACCATTGATTCTTGCAATGTGCTTGGCCTTGGTCCAACTTGTTCATCAAGTCCATCAGTGACATCTTCCACCTCTGCAACATCCTTGTGTGAATCCACCATAAATTCTTGTAATGTGCTTGGTCCCAATCCAAATTGTTCATCAAGTTCCTCCTAGACTTTAATCACATCTGTAACATCTATATGTGCATCAACCTCCAATGCTTGTAATGTGCTTGGTTCGGGTCCAACCTGTTCCACAAGTTCCTCCTTCACTTCAACTACATTCACAACATCCTTGGGTTTGACCATAGTGGGCTTCATTTCACCATGCATCCTTTCAAGTCTAATAAGCTCAGTATACTTCCATAGAAGCACCCCTCGCTATTCACTCAACTCATCAAATTCGGCTTCCAAATCATCTTCTTCCCCCATGAGTAGATTGAATTCATATTTATCCTCTTTAGATCTTTCCTTCCAAACCAATGGTCGGAAGGCCTCTCTCACTTCACGAAGCCTCTTCTTCAATCCATTCCTCTTCTTTACATAATTCAGTACCCTTTCTTTAAGTCCATTTTCTTTCGAATGAACTCTTCCATCAAGCTTCAATACCTCTGCAACACTGCAACTTGTATCCCTCCTCAATAATACAAAATTTAGCTTCAACACCACCTAAAACCCTGCAAATTTGTTCCTGCTTCCTTAAATGATAAGAAAACCCTGAAACCTCCTACAATAAAGTATGGGATCAGTAGGCTCTAATACCACTTGTCACGCCCCTATACCTTGGTATTCTTTCAACCACGCTATAGATGGGTGCAACACTACCTTGTTTTTCTTTTTCTATATACTTCACAAGTAGACTACGCCTTACTCAACACCTTTTTATTTAATCTATCAAAGTGTTCTTATGTGGAAACAAAAAAGAATAAACATCAATATCACATCCACATGAAGCCCATAACATTCAAGGGAGGGGCAACTCCCTGATTATAAGTCCGCCCGATATTATGTTTCATAAGTGTATAATACAATACAATCCAATCCAACAAAAGCCCCTTTTGCTCCTTGGCAAGGCAAGTTTACCTTTTGACCAAGTTATAATACTTGTCAATCATCAAACTAGCCCAAAACATCCATTTACAACATTGAAATCAACCTTGGGAATTTTCTGCACAATTCTTCCCAAGTGTCGTGCTGCCGGGTCACATGGGTCACCCTAGTTCGCTGTTGCACATGATGTTCACACTTCCCCTAAGCTCACCGTGTTTCCAAATCGACCTCCAACACTTTGGTTGGCTTTGGCCCATCAGTCTGCACCTGTTGCACTTTGTCGCACTCAAATCTTCCCAACCATCACTTCAGAATGCAGTCTAAACTTACGTTCAGCCTGTCGCACGCCATGACCCGACCAGACCTACACTGTGAATGCCCTGCGGTACTATTCCACACACAATTACTGCACGCTGCCTGACTCGAGCCGATGCCCTCCTCTCATTCACGACTGCACCCTGACACCCTGAACTTATGTCCGAAAATGCGTTCAACTCGTCCTCCATCTTGGTGATGGCTTCCACCAACGAGATGTTAATGATGCCTCAACAATGCGCCAATGTTCTTCACCTAAGTCTGAATGTTATGATCTTCGAAATTCGCTTGATTTGATGCCTTAAACAAACATTCGCTCATCCTTTTTATACACATGGCCATGTAAAGGCATGGGTCACTCGGTGGACTCGAGCCGACCCACCCGTTCACCGTTTTTGCATTTAGCCATTTTGTAACGTCGACCAACTCAATACGTCGGCCTCCACCCTCGGCTACGTTGTGACATTCTGCCAATAAACGTCACTTGGCCAATGACCCTCGTCGGCTACTATGCGACGATACCTCCGCTAAACATCACTCGATCACCGCCTGGTTTCCTTCATCGTCACACAATCGTGCTCATGCGGTTACGGTGCGACGATCCAAACGTTTGGTGGGCGCGCCCATCATCGTTAACATGCCTCATGAAGCGTGGGCCTTATAGTAAGGGTCCTAACACTATAAACGTAGTTCTTTCGTTAAGTCTATACACTTTCTGGATACTTCGGATTTGCAGGATATCCCCATAATCTCTTCATATAACTGTCAGACCCTTGGAGCTAATGCACTTGCTACTAGGAATTCCTGATGAATTTCCTTTCTTTAAATTTATGAGATTTGAGGGATTTGTCTAAAATATTGTCCCTCAAACATATTTTTGGGTCGATTCAATCTTTCACAATTATGTTACAAGAAACAATGGCGACGTCTAAAAAAGTCATTTCATATTTTAGTTCTTTTCTTTGAGATTGACATATGGTGGTTGTGGCCTCTTTTGGTTTATCGAGGGGCACTGTTGTACTCTGGGACCCCATATGGGCTTCATTGCGGGCATATAATTTTTTTTTTCTGGCATTATGTTGACAAGTCATATTTGTGGTGTAGCGGATAGAATCTACTTTCTAAACCTGTATGTGACATAACGATTTATTTTCGAGATCATATGGAGGAATGTGATATTCTCAAAATCAGATCCCTCATTATGGTTGGGGATTTTGATGCCACTATATCTAGGGAGGAATGTTGGGGGTCACGATGTTAAAGGGATCCAATTGCCGATGGATTACATCTCATCTTTGATTCAAATAACTTAGTGGAAATTCGACCCAACCCTCTCTCTCCTACTTGGCATAATGGAAGATTTGGGGAAGATCATATTGGGAAGAGACTAAACCGTTTCTTAGTACATGAGAATTTGATTGAAAGACTGGGAATTTGAGATCCTTGATTGATATCACTTTTATATCGGACCATCTTCCCATTGTTCTATAGTGGCAGTCAGAACAAATTCGATTGGGTATTCCTTTCAAATTTAATAGAATTGGGTTAGAGGATGCACCATTCAATGAATTGGTAGAATTGTCTTGGATCTTCATGACAAGGGAGTTAGATATTTCTCCAGTGGCATGTCTTAGAGAAATTTCAAATTCTCAAAAGTCGTGTCAGAATTTGGGAGACAAATAAGAAAAAATCACTCTCTCTGGAACTTAAGGATATTAGGGTAGAGATGACCAGTCTTAGAAGGGACATGGAGCAAGGTGTTCCTACTTCATCCATGTGGGATAGAATGAAATATTGAAACATAGAAAGAGGCACATTCTCTAGATATAAGAAAATACCTCGCACCTGAAGAGCAGAGCATTGTGGCTCAATGAGGGGGATAAAAATACTCATTTCTTTCATAAATATGCTAATCATAGAAAAATTATTAATACCATATGGCATATACTTGACAAGAATGGAGAGAAGGTGTACACGATTAGGGAGATAAAAAATAAGTTGTACACCTTTTTGAGTCCTTCTATCAGACTCAGTTTGGCGTTGACATGGAAGACCAGATTTGGACGGTGATGCAATACCTCATATGTTTAATGAGGAGCAAAATGAAGTTTTGTATAATCCGATTACTATGGATGAATTTCTCCGAATCTGAAATATTTTTCTAAAGATAAATGCCCGAGTCCATACGAGTGGACAATAGATATATTCTCGCATTTCTTTGAATTGATAGGAAGGGAACTTCTGGAAATGGTTGAAGAATTGAGGATTTC
Organism: Pinus albicaulis; assembly: GCA_034641835.2. Classification (NCBI taxonomy): domain Eukaryota; kingdom Viridiplantae; phylum Streptophyta; class Pinopsida; order Pinales; family Pinaceae; genus Pinus; species Pinus albicaulis. The sequence continues at coordinate 7,515,433 of CM076581.1, read as the reverse complement.
TCCTATGGTATCTAACTCCATAAATTCTACTTTTATAGCACTGATATCAAAGCTTACTGATACCTATACCTTCTTGGACTTCAAACCTACTTCTCTTTGTAACACTTGTTACAAACTCATATCTAAGATCATTGCAGAGCGAATGAGACCCTCTCCATCCATATTTATTAAGAACAATTCAGTTTTCTCCATAACCGATTGATTCACGATGCAATGGCCAATGCATAGGAAGCTATACTTTCCATTAATAATAAAAAATTGGAGGCTTTGGTCATGAAGGTCAGTTTAAAGAAAGCATACGACTGTGTAGACTGGTCGCCCCTGCGTCTCATTCTGGAAAAAATTGGTTTATCGATCCAAATGGTTGAGTGGATTATGGCTTGTGTCAAATCTGCTTAATATGTTGTTCTTGTTAATTTTTACCCTTCTAATTTTTTCAAAGCTCGGAGAGGATTGAGGTAGGGATGTTCACTGTCACCTTTACTTTTTATTCTGGTTATGGATGGATTCAGTCTAAAAATAAATTTTGCTCGTTCCTCGGGCCTCTTCTGTGGTATCCACCTCAGAGCCCGTATTGATATATCACACAACTTCTTCATGGATGACATCCTCACCTTTGGTATGGTCTCCAGATAACAATGGTTGACTTTACACCATATTGTCCAGAGATTTGGTGCGGCTTCAGGGATGATGGTTAACAAAGACAAATCATTAATCATGTACTCATCTGGTGATTAGGAGGAGATAAAAAGTATTGCATATCTCTTTAATTTTCGCTCCAAACCCTTATGTGATGGATTTACCTACCTGGGTTTCCACCTCAAGCCCGATAATTACAGGATTGCTGATTGGCAGTGGCTTCTCGACAAATCTCCTAAAAAACTCTATTGTTTGTCCCATCGATGGTTGTCTCTTTGCGGTATATACATTATGGCACAAGAAGTTCTCCAACACATCACGGTGTATTGGGAATATCTATATATTCTTCCATCATCAATTGTGAACAAAATCAAAAGTTTCATGGCACATTTCATCTGGGCAGGTATGGATTCGAGACATAAATACCACCTTATTAAATGGGAGAAGATCATTATTCCAAAAGTTTTTGGTGGATGGGGAATATTGGACATTAATATTTTTGGATGGACACTCATTAATGCCCATTCAACTCCCTCAAGCAGTCCATTCAACACATTACTTTTCAACATATATTCAGGGAATCAAATACCGTTGCTCACTCTCTATCTAAAAAGGGCCTCACAGATGATAATGTCTACATGGACTTAGTATATTTGGATGAAAACACTATTAGCTATGAAAGCACAATTTTACTCCCTTAACAATGGAATCTTAGTTTATTAGTCTTTTTGTGGTTTTATGGTTGAACCTTAGTTTATTAGTCTTTTTGTGGTTTATCGTTGAACGTATTTGCTACTCTCTTTATATAAGTCTTTTTGTGGTTTAGTTTATGAGTCTTTTTGTGGTTTTATTGCTGAACGTATTTGCTATTGTCTTTATATAAGTCTTTTTGTGGTTTTATTGCTGAACGCATTTGCTACTGTTTTTATGATTAGATCTCATTCTTGAAACACTTTTTTGAACACACAGCCATATTTAGAATATTTCAGATTTTACTCTCTAGTATAATATGAAGACACTTACTTAAGTATGAGGGGTTTCCATAGTGCCTTATATTAGATATCATTTTTGGGATTCAACTCAGTTAAGTAAGTCATTAATATATGACCATTTCTATGAGAGGTAGTAGTAAGTAACTAATTTCTCATAATTTTTAAATAATCCATTTAGCACTCATTGCATGAGGTGATACTTACAAGGGTGAAAAAATGAGATTGAAACTAGTCAAAAAAATCACTTACTATTTCTAAATTTTAATATCTTCATTAAAAAAAAATATACTAATACATTATAAACCAATTTTTTTTCATGTAAAAAAAGCAATGTTTTTAAAAATTTCACAAATAACCATTTATGCGGATTTTTTTATACCTAATACTTAGTCAAAATTGGTTATATTAATCCATTTTTATCCTGCGCGTTGCGTCACGTAAAAATATCTCGTTTGGATTATCTGATAATATTATTTTTTTTTCAAAGGATGATCGGATTTTATGTTAACAAGTCCATGGCTAATTTTTTCTGGCGGATCACTGTCAGGTCCCTTCAGGAAAAACAAAAACACAAAAAATTGGACGTGCCATCCCATCACGAAATTTATGACTTTTCCCGAAATTTATGACTGATTTGAAAGCACGTGTCTAGTAGCGAAAATGGGTGCCACTCCATCACAAATGTATGACTCACAAGTTGAAAGTACGGGTCAAGCAAGCAACAGGCAAATGCATTTATGATGTTCAAAAAAGGAGGCCCGATCTCTTTGCTTGTTCGGTCTGTCCTTGAATAAAGTTGACTCCAAGCAGACGCAGTCAATAAATCCATTTTAGAAGGTTTAATGAGTTTTTTAATTTTTATTCTCATCACTAAGACTTGTCCCAGTTGGCTCGAAGAAGACTTCCTCAAAAGGGATTTGAATGCAGGTTTGGTTAAAACTTATCGACCGGTTTGAGTTTTGTCACAGTGGGCAATTAAATTATTGTTAAAGGGACTTTTAAATTAGATGTGAGCTTGAGGATACGAGGAAGGTAGAAGATAAACTGCCATCTTTATCTTAATTGCTGACTTTGAGAATATTCCGAAATGAGGTAAATTGTTTGAGTTTTGTCAGAGTGGGCAATTAAATTAAATTATGGTTAAAGGGACTTTTAAATTAGATGTGTGCTTGGGGATATGAGGAAGGTAGAAGATAAACTGCCATCTTTATTTTAATTGCTGACTTGGAGAATATTCTAAAATGAGGTAAATTGTTTGAACTCTTTCATGTATATGGTATTCTGGAATATTTTTGAAATATGAAATATAGTTAAATTTAAGTTGATTGATCTGGTTCTTGTTTTCAAAATTTCAAATATTTTTGAAATCTACAATAAAATTAAATTCATAAGTATCACTCGATACAATGAGTATTAATTGGATTATTCAGAAATCATGAGAAATTAGTTAGTTACGACTATCTCTCATGGAAATGGTCATAGATGAATGACTTACTTAACCCAATTGAATCCAAAAAAATGATATTTAATATAATGCACTGCTAAAACCTCTCTCAATACTTAAATACAAAGACTGAAGGGATCTCTTCTTGAATGGTTCATGAGGCACAATACTTACTAAGGTTTTGCAAATGGTGTAGCAAGCTAAGTGGGCTTGATTGTCAGGAAAACTCCAGAGACCCTGCTTGAGCTAGGGGCCATCTAGGATAGGTGACCTCACTAAAAGTCTTCCTTACCAAGTGCAAACCTAGAAAGTGATGATTGACGCTATGTGATTCATTTCACTATGTTCAATCCCACTTCTTCAGCCCATCACCTGATGCAATTAAGTGGACTATTCAAAAATCATGAGAAATTAGTCAGTTACTACTATCTCTCATGAAAATGGTCATAGATAAATTAAGCCAGTTAAATCCCAAAATATGATATATAACTACCACACTCTCAACCAATTTCACTATACCTATAAAAAAAAAAAATTGATAATACAATTTAATTTTTGATGAATCTAGAACTTTGACTGATTTGATTTAATTGAAAATTGAAAACAACCTCACACACTGACCAAACTTTGAGTGAAACTTCAGATGGGAAAAATCTGTTTGCGAAGCAATTAACTAGATGCTAATCAGATCTGCATGTGACCGAAAAGGAAGGCTTTGAACAAGGAAAGGATGATAGAGATTTGACTGATGTTCAAGCACGGAAGTCATTCGAGTAAGATTTTTTAATCGATTATAATTGACCTTTCTGTACTTTGACCGGGGACCAGGCCAATTCAGATCGAAATGGAAAGATTCCAATCATATCGTTATAAAATTTATCACTGCCCTCCTCTTCTGTCTTATTGCCCTGCCGCCTTGGCCATCCTCATTGCCCAATACAAAAGACAAAACTAATATATATATATATATACCTATATGCCCATGAGATAAACAATAGAGATACTCATGAAATTAGGGTTTTGATAAATAGCTGTTGGGGAATGGCAGATCCAGGATTTGATAATCCCATTACATCTCAAATGGTGGTAGACTTGAATCCCCAGCTGGAAATTATGGCCACTTCTGCTTTAGAGGGACATTTTAATGGAATTTCTGTGCTTCCAGGAGTTTACATGCCCATGATGGCATCTAGCACCAGTGGGGTGATGATTCAATCAAATGGGCAAGACTTGTCTACCAGAAATATTGATGCAGATTCAAGCAGCATAATAGATGATGCTCATTTTGATCTCCCCCTTTACAGTGCCACTGAAACTTCATGGTATTCAAGTTCTTCTGAAGACATGGAGGTGTTTTATCAGTTAGAACACTGCAACATCTCTCAGGGCCATAGCCATTCACAGTCCTTCAATGTTGCAAATAATATCATGTCGGTGCCCGAGAGTAGTATGTTGTACAGGCAGAGTGCATTCGGCTCATACATAAGATCTGCCCACTGTCACCATGTTAAGAATGGTAGACAGAATCTAATGAAAAGATGCTTCAAATTTCTCAGAAAAATCGATGAGAAGAGAAAAGAGGCCCAGAGGTTTCAGATATCCAATATAGCCGATATTGAAGAACAGCATGAGTTCCATGCATCTCTTCAAAACAAAGCAGCTTTTCACCATATGATAGCCGAGCGTAACAGGAGAATCAAACTGAAGCAGCATTTCTCGTTACTGCATTCTCTTATACCTCATAATTCCAAGGTATTGTAACTTTGTAGATTGGACCGATTTACCACAGGAGTCATGTTTGATTGTCTATGTTTCGGATTTTTCTTAAGAAGATTCATTGTTTCGGATTTACCATAGTAGTCATGTCTGATTGTTTATGTTTCGGATTTTTCTTAAGAAGATTTATTGTTTCGGATTTACCATAGTAGTCATGTCTGATTGTTTATGTTTCGGATTTTTCTTAAGAAGATTTATTGTTTCGGATTTACCACAGTAGTCATGTTTGATTGTTTATGTTTCGGATTCTTTTTAAGAAGATTTATTGTTTCGGATTTACCACAGTAGTCATGTTTGATTGTCTATGTTTCTGATTTTTTTAAAAAGATTCATTGTTTCTGATTCTTCTTAAGAAGATTCATTATCCTGATTCTTTTTAAGAAGATTTATTGTTTGGGATTTACCACAGTAGTCATGTTTGATTGTCTATGTTTCTGATTTTTTTAAAAAGATTCATTGTTTGTGATTCTTTTTATCAAGATTCATTATCTTGATCATAAAAGTTTGATAATGAATTTTCATTTTGTTAATTCTCTACATTAATTTTTTTCAATTATCGACACAGATTCATTTAAATCTAAATAGATTATCAAATCTCTTAATATGCAAATCTCCAAGTCTTATAACACCTCCTAAACAATTTTAAAATGCCTTTTTCATTTAAAAAGTATGAGAACATTATATTTCATAGAGTACTCAAAATGATTAAATGCTTTGAATGCTTTGAGCTTCATACCACAAGTCCTGGACCTATTTCTGTTGTATAGTTCACTTTGACATTCAATTTTTTGTTTTTTTGTTTTGTTTTTCAATTTAGGATGGCTGACATACCTGAGCTTAAAATCTGTGACAGAGAGATAAACATTCTATACTCTCAAATACCTTTAGGTATATGAGTGAATTGAAGCACCGAGTGGAGGAGCTTGAGCACAGAAATCATGCCCTGGAAGAATCGTTGAGAGTAAAAATTTCAAAGAAAGAGGGGTGTACCAGTTTTGATGAGAGACATGAAGAGCATGAGGCAACATTAGTTTATAGGTGTGATGAATTCACTTTGAAGCAATCCAAGAATATGCCCAATCAAGCAGACATGCGAATAAATGTTCAGATCGATCCACTTTCCAGTCCAACAAATCTCATCATCGTCCTGTTGGAGCGGTTAAGAGAGTTGCAATTGGAGGTCACTTCAATCCAGTCTAATGTACAACCATTCAACTTGGAGGCTCATTTTATTCTAACACAAACTAAGGTATATAGCACAATACTGTTCCTAAGTTAAACCCCTGATCAGTGTAGCAAAATCATTGTTCAATACCAAACATAATCATCTTAAGTTTTTTGGGTTTTCCTATCAATATCTAAGGTCTTGAATCAGTTCTAGTTTTACTAAGTAATCTAGCAGGAAAACTGCTCAAGTAGTTATATTTGTCAGGTATGTTTGAAAATTTTGTTTTGTATTTGAATGTGAAGGGTAATCAGTGGGAGATCTCCAACTGGGAAAATGTTGTAGAGGTTATGAGAAGCACTTTTGCTGTTAATGAATGAATGCCAAGCTCAGTGAAGCTACACACCAGATGTTACACTACTAGCTGGATGATTTGTCATGACAAGATGCTCCTGTGTAAATTATGTGTAACCTTATATCTGGAGAGTTTTATCTTGAGAAAAATTCAACCCTTCATGGGAAAATGATGTATTCATCATTTGTAAGAGGGCCAGTTCTTTTGTTTACCAATTTATGTCTGATCGATTTCAACCGCTGTGATGATGGAATGTTTGACATTGTGTGGTAAAATGAAGAAATATGGAGCCATGCTTGACAAAGCACAATGACCGACTGCTGTCGGCAAGAAAATCGGTTTCTACTTTATTTACAGATTCTTTGATGAGATCACTCCATCACTTTGCTCAATTCAATAGATGTACCAATCACACAGGGTTATTTTAAGAAATTTATGGTTTATTTATCATAACCCATTTATTTACATATATGGTTAGGGATTTACCTAAAGTGTAGAACAGATGATTTGTGTATGTGGTGTTTAGTTTAGGTTTTTACACAGAAAACAGATGATTTGTGTATGTGGTGTTTCGTTTAGGTTTTAGTTTCCAATTTTATGGGAAGTAGTTGAAAAATGGAAACTACTAGAGCAACAAGCTCTTTCATTCAAACTCATTATATATTTCTTGTATTTGTATTTGGTGTTAGTTTTATATTTCTTGTGAATTTTAAAAATTAATTTGAAATTTTTTATTAAAAAATGATAAATAAATTATTAAGTAATATTTATAATTATTATTAAAAAAGGTAGGTATAATAATATTAATTAATCATATATATATAATTAAAAAGAGGTAAATTATATATATATATTTGTTAGGATATTTAGACATATAGGAAATAGTTAAGTATAACTTGGTCTAGACTAAAGTTAGGTAAAGTGTGTTTCTTTAGCATGTATTTTTGTAATTTATAATCCAATGGTCATGATCTGTAGTGATCCGAGGTTCATTATTTCCTCGGTATTACCGACACTTGTCCGTGGGTTAACACTTGATTGGTCCATGATCTCTATTTAAAGAGCATGGAGGGTCATTTGTCTTATAAGAGAAACTTATGTAAATTTTTTTTCTTTATATTAATAAATTTCAGGTCTGTTGTGGATTGTATCCCTCTTTGAGGGTTTTAACCACGTCAAATACTAGTGTAATGATGTGTAATTTGTTTGTGAGCAGTGGCCTTTGGTGTTTGATCTGAGGAACTTACTTTATAAATTCCTACAATATTAATTAATCATAATGTTATAAATATGTGTAAGATGTTGTTACTATTATTATTATTTTTAATTAAGATAATAATAAAGTTTTATTAAGTGAAAATTATATTCATTATAGACAAAGGTAATCATAAGAATATTAGAAAGACATATAAAATTAAGTAAAATTTAATAGTGCAAAAGTCTTTCTTTTTTTTTAATTATGAAAACATTAATAAAAATAACAAGTGAGATTTTATCGAATTATATTTATATAGATTAAATTTATATATAAAGATGATGGAGATAAAGAGGATATTAGAGAAAACTTTAATTAAGATATTCATAAGATATTTCCCAATATTATTAAAAAAAAAAAAAAAATACTTTCCATCATTATTCTAATCAGTGAAAGGATATTAAGAATTTTTCTAATAAAGTTTTCCTTGGTCTTTTCTACCGCTTAATGTAGAGATAATAAGAACTATTAATAAAAACTTTAACCAGATGGAGAGATATATTAGAGAAAACTTTATTCCCAGCATACCTCCCTGCCCTACCCCGCCATCTCACGAGAGTGTAAACTTTTCTTTAATGGCTCCTTCCACTCCCGCCCATATGAGGTTGAGAGTATAGGGAGATATTAGAGAGATATTTTTCATATCTATATAGATTAAGGAGAATGAATCAAACTTGGCTGAGGTCTTATCAAACCCTGTCTATATGATTTATCACGAGGTTGTAGGAATGAGTCATCTATGTAAAGAAAAAATCAAATGCATATTAAAAAAGGAGATATACAATTTTTAGTATATATTTGTAATCTATTAGATATGCAAATAATGTTGTGTAAAATAATTGATATCTATACCAAAAATATTAGAATGATGAATTTATATTGTAACTACATATGGTTGTCGGATCAACTCAAGCAAAATAATATTTGAAGTTAGAAAGCAAAAGCTAAGAATATTTATATGATATCAACTTATGATGTAATTAGGTATTATGAGTGTAGGTATCGAGGGATATTAGGTAAAAAATTTATTGAGTTTTCTTAATATCTTTCTATATCGTTACCCTCACTTTCATATTAAAATTTTCCCTAATATTCTTTCCGACCCTCATACCACTTGAGAGTTGGGGTGATAAGAGATATTAGGGAAAGATTTCACATATCTATATGGATGAATGAAAAAATATTGAAAGTTGAGTGAGGTGTGGGGGTTGATAGGAGATATTACATAAACCTTTATCATATCGATATGGATTAATGACAAAGAATGAAATTTGAGTGAGGTATTACCAAGAACTATCTATATGAGTTATCATGAAGATATGGACATGAGATATCCATGTACATATAAACTCAAATATATCTTAACAGAGGACATATGCATCCTCTAATATATATATGATTAATATATTATATATGCAAATAAGATTGTATAAAATAATTTATATCTCTAGAAAAAAATATTAATACAATGTCAATTTATGTTTTAACTAGATATAGTTGTTGTTTCAACTCAAGGGTGAAAGCATTAAGATGTGTTACACTTTTGGGCCAAATGTGACAATGAAATTTCAAGTTTTTCCTATTTTATCAAAGTGAAGCCCTCAAAATTCATATAATCAATGTTAATTTTGATTCAGAGTAAAAAGACAAATTTTGGAGAATTATGTTGTTGTCCCAATGATATTTTTTGCAAAAAAATTTAGTGTCTTATAATATGCCAATTTTCCATTAAACAAAATGTTTGTCCTTCCAAATTTCGCAAATCTTAAGAGGTATGTTTGTGTTCACATATCATAACTTAGTTTAAAATGAAATATATATATATATATATATATATATATATATATATATATATATATATATATATATATAGTCTACACGAAGAGAGCTAAGTTTTTCATATTAAAAAAATATTTTTTATGCAAAATTATATTTTTTTATTATTTTTCCAAGTTGGCGAAGTAATATTTCAATTGCATTTTTCATACACGTGTTCAAATAAGTTTTTTTTTTTTAACTATTTAAATAAATTGAAAAACTAAGAATACCCTTTTGAAGAGGACTTGTAAACGAAGATAATGGTATTTTTTGATTTTTTTTTTGTTGTGTATATTTTATGATATTGATTTTTTATTTAACCTCTTTAAAACGGTTAAAAAAAAAATTCAAGCATTATGTTTAAAAAAATAGATAAAAAATATCATATGAATTTGAAAATGTCAAACTCATATTCCATTGGATAGAGTGATCAGAAAACAGTAGAATTGACTATTTGCACAATTTCACCAAATATTAACTAAGGTTGCTTCAGTAGTGAATTAATAAGGAAAATGGATTTTTAAGTGCCTTTAAAAGTGAAACTTGAAATCTGAAATTATGCATGAACAACAGAGAAAAATAAGCAAACACAGAAAAATTGATGACAGAGTTCATCCCACCTGGACCACATCTTCGGGCCCGCTTGCAATAGGCGTCCGTTGTATTAAAAATGCTCATTAACTCTCTTTACATCGAATTTCACCATTCTGAAATGTGCTTGCAGGCATCAATGACTAATGTCAACGGATAGATCTCGACCTCAACTTCCCAACGCAACTTAGAGATCTCAA
>CM076581.1:6847159-6905098 GCA_034641835.2 Pinus albicaulis | reverse complement strand
CAGGGGCTCTCCTCTTCATTCAATACTTCAGCGGGGGGAACTGGTCTGGGCTTTGGTAACTCTGCGTTGGGAGGAGGTTCTTATCCTTTTTCTATGAGTCCTTTCTGGCAACCTGGTGCCTTATCAAATCCAGGCTATTCTTTTCAAAATGTTGGGAATCCATCCCATCAAGGATGGAATCCTCAGGCTCCGCCTCGCTTACCTTTTCTGGCAACGTTAAACTTGCCAGATCTGTCGAAGTTGACTAATGATCCGATTCGTTATAGTCCGGGGTGGCCTCCGGTCCCGACCAAACTTCCTTCAGATATTCCAAAATTTGAAGGTAAGAATGGGGAGGATCTGGCTGACCACATCACCACTTTCCACTTATGGTGTTCTTCGAACTCCCTGATCGATGATTCGATTAGCTTGAGATTATTTCAACGCACCCTAACTGGAAATGCTGCCAAATGGTATATCGAGCTCACTGGGGGCAGTTTTGCCACATTTGGAGAATTGGCTGTCACATTTCTAAACCATTTTCAGTTGCCTGTCAGATATGAGGCTGGGACCGAACTCTTGGCTAATTTTAAGCAGGATGAGGCAACTCACATTTCTGATCACATTCAGGAATGGAGGAGAAGGAAGAGGCTTATCAAAGCTCATATTCCAGGATAATTCCTTCTCGAATGGTTTCTCAAATCCCTGTAGTCAGACATTTCAAAGGATGTATCCCTATCTGGGGTATTTTCCGAGTAGCAGGCCATTTTCAGGGCCCAGCAGCTGGAATTGATCTATTCTCAGTCTGGGGTCCTTTATAAATATTTGCCCAATGCTCCTCGCTCCAAATTGGATTTGTCGAAAACTAAGCCCGGTATGCATGGTGATGGGCTTGTCGGATCGATCAATAGTGGTGCAGCTAGCCTGCTTTCTCAACTGCAGCAGTTGTCTTTACAATCTGCTCCTTCTAGTCAGGTTGTGCCTGTCGAGTCATCGCCTTCCCAGTCTTTGTCCATATATGTTGTCCAAGCTTCTGATCCCAAAGGAAATCAACAATCCGATGGGAAGAAGAAGGGACGAAATAAAAAGAAGAAGGGCAAGAACGGGAAGGGTAATGCAAATAAAACCAACGAGCGTGTTGGTGAGGGTCAAAAGGAGAAGAAGAAAGTGAAGTTTCCATGCAAGCTATGTGCTGGAGACCATCTCACACACCTTTGCCCTAAAATTCAGGATGCTCAGCGCTTGTTAGCTCAGCATGGTTCTTCTAGTTCCCAGGTTGTGTTAACAAACCCTTTTCCCCAAGGGCAGCAATTAGTTGTTGGCGCGAACCAAAATCCTGGGGCTTCCTCTGGGGGCACCCAGGAAGGGAAATTCCATCAAACATTTTTATGATGAGTGCCCACGCGGATATCGCTACGAGATCCCGTGATTATGGCGGAGAAGAGTCTTCGAAAGCTAAGGAAGTTCCTGATGCTACTGAGCCGCTTCACATTACGAAGCCTACTGTTGAGTCTATGCCTCGGATGCCCAAAGCATCTTCTAAGCGGTCAACGATTAATCCAAATGCTAGGGCTGCCCAGAACTACTCGATTGTGGAAGCTCTGGCACAGAGTCCTTGTGCTATTTCAGCTTTAGAGGTACTCCAGTCTTGTCCGGCTCAGCGCAGTGCTTTTCTCACTGCCATTGGGGCTATTGATCCGAAAAATTCTCTTTTGATTACTTTTGATATGAATAATTTTAAGAAGAGACTTCCTCATCACATGGCTTTTCATATTAAATCGTCGTATCGGAAGTGCAATATCTTTCGAACGGTTGTTGATGAGGGTGCTTCTACATGCATGATGTCTCTCGCATGCTGGAAGACACTTGGATCTCCCAAAGCTGTTCCATCTAGCACTGTTCTTACTGCGTTCGATGGTCATTCTCACAGACCCCATGGTATTGTCCCGGCTTTGCCCATCTGTGTTGGGGGAAAAACCGTTAATATAGAGGTTGAGGTAGTAGATGCAGCCTTGGACTACAACCTTCTGTTGGGGAGGAACTGGATATATGAGATGGATGCCATTGCATCCTCATTATTTTGAATTGTATGTTTCCCCCACGAAGGGAGGATCGTTACAGTGGATCAACTGGACTGTCCTCCTGTAGACCTGAATGCGTCTTCTGACTCATCTGTTCCGAAGTTGGATAATACTAAGGCACCTGTTGAGAATTTAGGAGTTGGAATGTATTCTTCCTTGATGGGTACTTTCGATCTTCCTCCTCCTACGGTGCATATTAATGCTATTTCATCCTCCAAGGCTCCCCTTCGAAGAGAGTTCTTCAGAACTCATTATTTTTCGGACCCTTGGACCTTACCTTCCCCTACTGCCACATTAGCAGAAGGTCAAGTGGGTGGAATGGCATTTCCTATTTCTGCAGCTGAGATTGCATATCAGTCTATTGTTGACACTGCAGAATCCATCCCAGCTCCTCTTTCACCGGAAGAGTTGGATGGTGATGTGGCTCCGGCTTGGACGCTTAGTTCTTCTTCAGCCCATGATTGCCTTGATACCACTCTTCCATCTGAAGAGGCCATCCTGGAAGCCATGACAGGTATAGATAGACCGTGGGATGATTTGCATCATCGGTCTTACTTCTTACCTGATTTGAACGAAGTTGAAACAAGTTTTCCGAGTCCTCCGTCTCTTGGTCCTGCTCACCCAGTCTTGAACCCTTTGGCACCAACGCAGGTTTATGCTGAGGGGAACATGGCTGTGATTTCTCCTACTATCCCGGTGAAAATTTCCAGGGATCCCAATATTATCGAGAATGTCTTCATTGGAGCTGAATGTTCCCGTGAAGAGGTTAAAATTTACACCGAGCTCTTCAAAGAGTATAGGGATGTATTCGCTTGGTATTATGAGGAAATGCCTAGCATAGACCCATCTATCGTCCAGCATGAGATCAAGACATATGAAAACGCTAAGCCGGTGAGGCAAAAACTTCGTCCGGTCAATCCTAGGAAGGCAACAGCTATCAAAGCTGAAGTTGAAAAGCTGCTTAAGGCGGGATTCATTTTCCCTGTTCCTATGACTGAATGAGTTTCAAACCCCGTTCCCGTAGATAAAAAGCAAGGAACGATTCGAGTGTGCATCGATTTCAGAGACCTAAATAAAGCGTGTCCTAAAAATAATTACCCCACACCATTTATCGATCAGATCATTGACGAGTGTGCGGGTAATGAGATTTTCTCCTTCATGGACGGTTTCTCTGGCTATAATCAAATTACTATCCATCCTGAAGATCAACATAAGACTGCCTTTATTTGTCCCTGGGGTACATTTGCATATAAGAAGATGCCTTTTGGTCTTAAAAATGTTGGGGCTACCTTTCAGCGGGCCATGTCTTACGCCTTCCACGACATCAAGAATATTATTGAGGCATACTTAGATGATCTAGCTGCTCATTCTCGAAAGAGGATGGATCATCCTGGTCACCTCCGGCAAATATTTGAAAGATGTCGTTTTTATAAAATTCGATTGAATCCGAACAAGTGCGTTTTCGCGGTTACATCCGGTTGGCTATTGGGATTCATTGTGTCTAGGGAAGGGATAAGGGTAGATCCCTTCAAGGTTGAGGCAATACTTCGGTTGCCTACCCCGTCTTCAATTCGTCAGCTTCAAAGTCTTCAAGGGAAGTCTAATTTTCTTCGGAGGTTTATCGCCAATTATGCTGAGATTACAAAGGGATATATGAGATTGTTGAAGAAAGGAGTTCCTTTTCTTTGGGAAGACTACGCTCAACGCTCATTCGATGCTTTGAAAAAGGCATTGACCTCTTCTCCTTTACTGAGTCCACCTGATTATAGCAGAGATTTTCTTTTGTATCTGGCAACAGCAGAATCTACCATCGGTATGGTTCTGGTTCTGGAAGATGATGCTCTTGCAGAGCATGTTATTTACTACCTCAGTCGAGGATTGGTAGTACCTGAACTTCGATACACTCCGATAGAAAAATTAGCCTTAGCAGCAGTTCATGCTGTACAGTGACTCCGACATTACATTATTCTTCGCAAAACTTATGTCTTGGCAGTTGCCAATCCATTTCAGTTTGTCCTCAGCAGGTGAGTGATTGGGCGCAAATATAATAGATGGATTGTGATTTTACAGGAATTTGATCTTGAGTTCATGTCTGCCAAATCCAAGAAGTCATTAGTTTTTGCGGAATTGATCTCCGAGTTGCCCTGTGGAGAGGAGATGATCTATGATGAGTCCTTTCTGGACGAACACTTGTTTCTGATCTCTCCACAGGATCCTTGGTACGGGGATATCATTGTGTATCTCCAGACTGCGAAGTTTCCCTCTACTTTTTCGAAAGATGAGCGTCGTAAACTGCATCACTTGGCCAAGAATTATCTGATTATTGGTGATGCTTTGTACCGTCGAGGGGTTGATTCAATCCTAAGACGCTGCTTAACTTTCGAAGAAGCTGAGGCTGTGCTCAATGATTCTCACGGTGGAGCTTGTGGGGGTCATTTATCAGGGCTTGCTACAGCCCAAAAGATGTTGCGTGCTGGCTACTTCTGGCCCTCGATTTTCAAAGACTGTATTGAATCGGTCAAGAAGTGTCATCCTTGTCAAGTGTATACTCGAAAAATGCGCGCTCATCCAGCTCCGCTTTTTCCAGTCGTTACTGTCGGACCCTTTACAAAGTGGGGTATGGATTATACTACTTGTAACGCGCCTTCGGCAAAAGGTCACAAGTACATTATCGTAGCAGTAGACTACTTTACGAAGTGGGTCGAGGCTATGCCTACTTTTGGGAACGATGGTGAGACTGCAGCTCTTTTCCTTTTCAACCAGGTTATCGCTCATTTTGGTATTCCTAGAGAGATTGTCACTGACCATGGCAGTCATTTTCAGAATAGTATGATGGCTGAGTTGGCTCTCAAATTGGGTTTCCGGCAGGAGCATTCATCTTCATATTATCCTCAAGCCAATGGGCAAGTGGAAGCCATGAATAAATCCTTGAAGACAATTCTTCAAAGGACAATTGATAAAGCTAGATCCAACTGGCATATTATGCTATATCTTGCACTTTGGGCATACAGGACGTCAGTGAAAACTGCAACTGGCTTTACTCCGTTTCAGCTAGTGCACGGGGTGGAATCCGTATTTCCTATTGAATGCGAGATTCCTTCTCTTAAATTAGCTGTTGAACTTCTTCCTGACACTTCTAGTCTGGCAGAACGGCTTCTTCATCTGGAACATCTCGATGAGCAGCGTCGAGATGCTGCCACGATGAATGAAGCGCATAAAAACCGAGTAAAAGTTCAGTATGATAAGGCGGTCAAGCCTAGGGTCTTTTCGGAAGGTGACCTTGTTTTGGTCTATGCCCAAGAAAAAGATGCCTTGGGGGCAGGAAAGTTTAAGTCTATGTGGTATGGCCCCTATATCGTTAAAAAGGTCCTTAAGAAAGGAGCTTATACCTTGGTTGATTTCGAAGGGAACGAGTTGCCGGAGCCCCGAAATGGGCTCTATTTGAAGAAGTATTATGCCTAGGCTTTGGCCTGGCATGTTGCTTTTGTATATAGTAGTTTTTTCTTTGTACATATCTGATTGATTCTCGATTTTTGATGAGTTGGTGATGTTTTGATCTGCTTTGGCAGGTTGTGTTGGATGTCATGAGTCATTTTGGTTTCACCGATGGTGCTAGTAGACACACCCGGAACTTAGCTTCCGCGGCTTGGGTGCTTCATTATCCTTCCGGTCAGTTGTTGGTATCAAGAGGGGTCTGCATTGGTCCTGCTTCCAATAACGTAGCAGAATACACTGCAGTCATTCATCTACTCTCGGAAGCAATATCTTTGGGTGTTGATTTGTTGGTAGTTTTCTTGGACTCCCAGCTGGTGGTGTCGCAGTTGAACAACACTTATCGGGTACGAGATCCATTTTTATTACGATTGTTCTTGAGGGTACGTTTGTTACAAAGGTCATTTCAATTTTTAACATTCATTCATATTCCTCGAGCTGACAATTGGTTTGTTGACTCATTAGCTAATCAAGCATTAGATTGGCATATTAATCATTCAATACAATAAATTTTTAATCATAAAAAACATCATACATTTGATACATTTATCACATCACATCAAATATCGTTGTATATATATCATCGGAGTGTCAAAAAACTTTACAAAATTTGGATCCATAATGTCGTACAAAACTTGGGCTTATGCCCCCATCATGTTCAGTCTCAAAAAGAATATACACTCATCTAATACATAATATCTGTCTACTCCTGAGGTCCCTGCCCAGAAGTCGTGTTCCTATAGAACGTGACTGCAGTGGCAACTCGGCAGAATAATCTAACCCAGTCTCGGGGCACTCCTACCACCCGTCTCTGGATGGCTTCCGGTAGATCCTCCATAGCAGCCATAGGTATTTGGCAGGTTAGTCCCTCCAAATTCCTCTGCACGGCCTGGAGAGTCCTATCTGAATCCACAGTATCTGCTTCGCCTCTGCGGCGCTTATGGTGCAAGAGACCCTCAGGACAAAATGGTCCAACATCTGAAACATGATCATTTTTAATTGTCAGTCATTATGAATCCAATCAAAAACATGTTTGTTTTTCATTTTTTCATACATATTTGAAAAAATCCAAAAAAATTATATAAGTCAAAAATTTTTGCAAACTTACTGACTGTGCCCCATGTTGTGCCTGGTGGAAGAACTAGATCTGGATCTCCACGGACGTCCATCCCGGCATAGGGATAGTCGTCCACTGTGATGATTTGTTCTCCCCACCAATGGAAGAACTCATCGTCCCATGTGGTCCGGGGTACCTCACTACCCCCCAATCTCTTCATCATGTTTGCCCAACGGGCAATTCTTGGGTCCCGCGGGCTACTGATGGTAGAGATGACTCTGGGTCTCAATGCTGGAATCTTCTCAAAGAAGAATGTTGTCAAAATTGTACCGTAGCCAAAGTGTTTGGTCTTTGCTTGGCAGATTGAGGTCAACTGTTGTTTCATGTTCAGTAAAAGGGCTGTGCACCAATCATACACATGAGTCAAACATTCTACTGCTATGCTCATTTGCGTCCTGGACGCCTGATGTAGGGAGGCAGATCCTGCCACTCTGCCGATGGTGAAAAGGAGGATTTTCATGTGCAAATCCCTCACATCTTTAATTGCAATCTAAGTTCCAACCTTTTTGGAACCCCCTACGCAATATACGTGGACATAGTCTTCCACGGTTAACCCTCCCAGGGGCTTCCCGTGCAAGTCTACTAGTTCTCCCCTCCGGGAGAGTCTAGTAATAAAGTATATGTCTTCCACTTCAATGCGTAGTGGCATCTGATCTATCACGAAACAGTCTTGGTCTAGTTCCCAGTAATTGACGAGCATTTCTAGCAACCGAGGATTTCTTTTCATATTTGGAATTTTAAAGAATTTGAACAATCCGCAATTCCGAAGGATATTTTGAGCTGCTCGATCTTGCATGACCTCTTGGTCAATTGCGCTATGCTCACGTTCTCTCCATGAGATTGTCATCCTATCAAAATTCATCAAATCATGCATTAGCCATGCTTTTTAAGTTTCGGACTTGCGCATACGCGACTTGTTCTTTGCACAGTCGCGTGTATACGCGAGTTTCCTGTAAAGAACCCGCGTATGCGCAAGTCCGCATTTTTTAGAAAGGGTTTTAAATCTAAAATTCACTTAATTTTAATTTCCAAACGGACAAAATGATTTGCAAGGATGATTTAGGAGCCTACCTGAAATTTCGGCATGATTCGACGGTCGGTTGTTCCTGATTTGACGAAAGAAGTTTTTTGCTCCAGAGCACTTTTTTCCAACTCAGCAATGCAATAATGAACCAAATATGAAATAATTTGTCTATTTATGCCTAAAAAGTTGAAAATTTTCGCAAAAATTCATTATGCTCATTTTTTCGATCTATCTTAAGCTGCATAACTCGAATGCTTGGAAGTGCCCAGTTTGGTATGTTTTCAGGTACATTTTGACGATTTTGAGATTTTTCCCAGTTTTTGATCCATGTTTTCTGACTCCTCACGGCAGGTATATGATCTTCACTGGCATATAGGTTAGGGAAATCACTCTCCGTTGCATCTTGCATACTAGCCTCCATATTGATCACTTGCCTTAGGGTCGATCCCATCAGGTCATGAGTATTACACCCATTTCACTCGCCGATTATTTAATCATGACTTGATGGTAGAGCCTTCCTTTACATGGGCTTCTTAGTTAGTTCCTCGCTATCACTTGTTGCCCATGCTGCTTTTTATGTAGGCTCGGGAGTCCTCTTTAGTCCCGCCCTGTCTTTCGTGTTGAAGCTTCATTCTTCTCCTTCATCACTTATCATTTTTCTGGCTTATACCCTAGAGGCTCCCTGGTGTCGTTAAGTTGTATTACTGCATTGCATATTGGCTACTTGTTTATCCTGGCCTTTAGCCGGCTTCATTTGGACTCGATGTTTAAGACAACTTTTGACCTTGACTTTCTGTACAAGTTAACCATTGCATGCACTTAGCTATCACGACTTGACACCTTTGTACCCATGGATGGAACGTTCCTCTGAGTATCACTGACCAGTTTTCGCCACCTTGCATTGAGCATAGGATTGTTCCAATCCCAGGAACTAGTGCATCTGATTTCTTGATACTCGTTCTGTCCATTGTACCATAGCATTCTTTTATTCTTTTTCAGGCTTATTATATGAAAAAGACAAAAAAAATAAAATATAACAAAAAGAGCGGGAACGGGATGTATCTTCGTTGTTTTGATGGCAGTACAGAGTCAGTTTGTCGCCCTTGAACAAAGCACATTTACTTATATATATCTCCTTCATTTGGGATGGTTTTATTTTTGACCTAGGTTCAGCCTTTACCATGTTTCACTTGTCAGTTCTCCCCCGGTTGGTTATCTCTTCCAATCATATGGAGAGTTTGTTCTGCCTCCTGCATAACAGACTTATACAGTGTCACTTTTTACTACCATGGTCATCACGAGTCATGCTTTTTTTCAAGGGAAGTCTAACCAGAGTCGGCCATTCTGCGGTGTCTCTTGACTCATTATTCAGTCGGCCTTCCCGGTCTTGTCAGTATCTTGTTCTATCACATCAGATGTTTTGGTCCTCTGCTCGTGTTGGTTTGAGAAGGTCTCCATTGACTTCTTGCTGGCGGGTTTGTCTCTTATCGACTACGACATATTGCTCTGAGAGTAAACCTAGAGCCGCACCCTAGCCCTATTTCCATCATTGATAGGTGACCTTGTGCTCGGCATTTGATCATCATTATGGGTCTTTGACTGAGTGGTTTTCCTTGTGTTCGACGTCAGCATACATTATCACACTTGGGATTCGTGCAGTACCTTGATTTCCATTTGACCCTATTGGTGGATATCTCGCCTCTGTGTCAGCTTTCATTATTGGTTGGTTCAGAGGGTTTCTTCCGTGCACTAGCTTCATCTTGTGCATGTCGAAAACGTACTTCGGTTTTGGTTCCGTCACTCTACTTCGTCCGATTCCTTCCAAATCTTGGCCTGCGGGTTACACTCGCGCTGGACTGATGTGGGATGCCTTAATGCCTTCCTTCCAGCAGATATTTTCCCATCGACTTCGACTCATTGCTCTGGGAACAAGATCTAGAGTCTTTTTGTCAGTACCTTAGGGTTTGCAGTCATCAGTGGCAGACTCTTCGCTATCGACGGTGGGGATTCATCATTGCCTCCTGATTGGTAGATTCTTTCAAGTGTTCGACTTCAACTCATTCATTCGCACTTGTCAGATTGTACTGGGGCACCTTGACACTCATTATCATTATCGGTGGGTTGTCTCACGTTGGTTAACGGTATACATCATTGACCGGTAATCCAACGATTTCTCACATGGTCGACTTCAGCTCATTTATTCCCATTGTGTAGAATTGTGCCATAGTGATCGATGAAGACCTCGGGTTGCATCAGCATTTTTCGGTTCACTTTTGACAGTCCATTCAGTTTCTGCCAGTGATGCCGTCCACCCTTATATGTTGCATTTCAGCACAGCAGCATCTTTTATGTTGGCTCCCGAGTTGCGTGATTGTACCGTTTGTTCCACCTCTTATGATTCGGTACTTGGAGATTCAGGTACTTCTTTGATCAGACATCCAGTTGCACCATCTTTGATCAGCTTTCTATATGTGATACTTGGACATAGATTCAGACTTACACTTCCGGGCCATGTTCAGATGATTCATTGTGTACTTTCAGTTCAGTTATACTTGTATACATATTGGATCTATTCACTACTTTCTATATGATGTACTTATGGACTGAGCATGGGTATGCCCGCCTCAGCATGAGTTGACTCTCTGTTTTCTTTCATTGGTTTTTGGCAGGCTGAAATCTGGTGAAGTCCTCTCTTGTCCTTGCGAAGTTCTTTCTATGTGCATAATACATTTCGGCCATCATGTACCCCTTTTGACCTCATATATTAGGGGGCATCTGTTATAACATCATTTCTCACCTTCATATGATTCATGATTGCTTTTATGGCTTTGGGCACCCATTCCTACAGACTTGGACAAATTCACTAAAAAACAGTGTAAAAATCCCCATACGCGATTATGCCCAGACTTTTCCGCGTGTATACGCGAGTCCAACTGCACTTTTCCGCGTATGCCATTAAAATTATGAAAAAATATATAAAAATTCCCTATTTTCGGGCTGGGTTGATGGTTACTCAGGTAGTTCAACCACCCCAGCATGTGGCCAACTGTTTCCAACTGTTGAAACTACTTGGAGGGAGTATAAAAACCCCTCATATGTATGGCCTAAGGGAGAGAGAGAATTATTGATATTATACTCTGTTGGTATTCCCTATCCAAGTCTGATTCCCCGTGCCTCCTACACTTTCCCAGTTCATTATAGGAAACCCTTGTTTCCTTGAGATGCTCATCTCCCTATATGTCATCTCGTATGCACCAATTTGGAAGGAGTCTTAGCGAGGCAAGGGCGGGACGAATCCGGATGACGGTCTGCTTGAAGATCGTGGAAGGATTCAGGTGATCTCTCCACTCGTTACTTTTGTACATGCTATTTATAATACAGAAGTACCATCTTGTTCCCGAAATATACGTGTTAGTGTCTGCTTACATATATGAGAATATTTGTTTTTAAGCATTCATTATGATTTATCTGATGTTTTATATGAATTTCACTAACATTTAGAGTAGATATATGTTGTACAACCAGTTCTTCGTGCTTGTTTCTTCTTGTCTTTCAGGTTAAGAAGGAAGGACGGTTGCTAGGGGTTTGGACCCTGCGGGATCTGCTTCAACCGTAGGACCTACGGGTAACTTCCTCATTCTACTCTATTTAGTTTTTCTGAACATGCATGGTTGTGTGAGTCCTTCTTAAGTAGCATGCCCCTGCTCTGTGGAGGTTGTAACCCAACGTACCTCTAGGGTGATATTCCCTGAAACAAAAACTGAAATGAATAAAACAATGCTGGAATTAAAAACTAAGAAAAATAAATCAGCAGAAGGATAAAATTAATTCCATGTCATTAGTCATTACAAAAATTATGTGCAAATGCCTGGGTTGTCTATTGTAATCTGGAACAGAAACACTGATCAGTTAACAACAATGTAAAGCATGAAAGATTATGAACAGAAGTAAAATGTAAAGCATGAAAGATTATGGACAAAGATGAAACATAAATACCATGAAAGATGTAATGTATATATACATGTGAGTATTTATGGCACAATGAACATAAGGAAAAATGAAGCATGAAACTATGAATTAATACAAAACCTCGGCGTGTGCGGGGGCCCTGCGCTTTTAATCCTGGGTCAGCGACTATCAAATACGAATTACGCTTATGAACGAGTCTTCTTCTTATATTTAAAATGCGGTCATGACAGAGAAATAATGTCACGGCACAGTAGCGGCAACGATTACATTACGAGCTCGTAGCCCATGCTTATGAGAACGTATTTATAACCAAAGAGAGAGTGACATAACTAATTCCTAAAGTACAACGATAGAAGACACATGAACCACCACGTCCAGAGATCTAGCATTATGGCCGCCGTGAGGATTAAATCTATGGAGAGTGGCTGTTGGATTTGGCTTATGGAGCCATTTACAGGTGTTGATGTGTCTCCTGTGATTTAGAAACGGCCACGCAAATCTTCACGTGATGAGAAACAGATTTTTGTCACCGTGGGACTCTTCGGTTGACCACCACTTGGCTACCTTTGACCACAGCCTTCTTAGGTGAATTCGACTGAGCCAAGAGGACACGATCCATGTCCATGTCATTTCTAAC
The DNA here is from genome assembly GCA_034641835.2 of Pinus albicaulis. Classification (NCBI taxonomy): domain Eukaryota; kingdom Viridiplantae; phylum Streptophyta; class Pinopsida; order Pinales; family Pinaceae; genus Pinus; species Pinus albicaulis. The sequence continues at coordinate 6,892,799 of CM076581.1, read as the reverse complement.
TTGCCCATGTGGCTCGATTTTCCTGAAGACACCTGCAATATAGAATTTAACAAAATGGCTACGGAAAGTTGCAGCAGCTGCGGAAAGTGACAAGATTCCGCAGCTTAATGAGAAAAAATCTAATTCAAACAGCAGACACAAAACATAGTTAAAAACCATTCTAAATGCTCTTTTACAATTAATATGCAATGATGTTGATGACTTAGAAGGCTCAGGTGAATGAAAAAGGTCTAGAAAGGTGTATAGGAAAGATGCAGATTTGAGAGTCAACATACCCCCACTGTGAAGGTGTTGCATGTCCTCATGCAACCAAAATTTTAATAATCCTTCTTCAATTCATATGCCTTGACACCTCTGCCAGTACATCCAGTCCTCTTCTCCTTTTCCTGGGTGCTGCTAACATCCTGGGCTTTTTCATCAAGCATCTGAATTTGATATTAATCAGTGCTCTACTTAACTTCTGGCATTTCTTCTTCAATTTCCTGTTCTTTTTCTGCCATAGTCCCAGATGTAGCATGGTATTTTCATGAATGATCTTGTCCAGTTTGCTTTGTTCCTTTAATGCCTCATTTTCATTTTTAATGTGTCTATTTAAAACCTCCAACTCAAAGACTTCCTGTCTCAATGATTGGACTAGATCTTCTTGTGTTGTGTGAGACTGAGTGGATGAGGTGCATGGACCCGTGGCTGCTCTTTCTAAAGATTCTATATAATCATACACTTCTTGCTACTTTGGGTCTATCTCGGGTGTCATTTTCACTGTGCTATCCCCAAAATGCCGTGGAGGAGAAATTACTTCAAAATTTGGCTGAAAAGGACTCATATCAACATCTTGAGAACTAATTTCAACATTTGACTAAGAATGCGGTGGACTATGTTCAACGTATGGCTAAGAATGAGATGGACTATGTTCAATTTCTGACTGAGAATGAGATGGACTATGGCCAGCTGGAGTTTGTTCAAGTGTTTCTTCTCCCAAATCAATAAAATGGGGTCCTTTCGTTTGTGTTTTCCTCAACTTCCCTTTAAGCCTGGAACTTCTTCTTACACGCTGTGGACTACTGTCTTTTTTCTTTTGTTTTTCTTTCCCTTTCTTTTTTGCCATAGCTAACTCTTCCTGAAGGTGAAATAGTCTCTCAGACAATATTTGATGGTCTTCTTCTGAAGAAGGGGTTTGATGCATAGCCTCAATGCTTTTTCTCTCTTCAATCTTTTCCTTCTTCTTGTTAGTCAGTCTTTTCTCTCTACTGGTTCTTTCAATTGTGTTAGTAGGAGTACTTTGAGTTTAATCATTTGTTCTCTTTCTCCTACTTCTTCTTGATGTACTACCTTCAGGAATTTCTTGGGGTTCTTCAAATAAATTTCTAATTAAAAATTGTTCCCATGTGTCCTTTTTCTCTTTTAACTGTTTTTCAATCAAAATTTTCACAAGACCATGGTGATACAAATGTGGTTCTACGTCCCCCAGATGCTTTTGGACGGTCACAAACATCTTTTACAAACTATTTAATAAAAAATATGGTAGATTGAGGGCCTAGTTGTCTAGAAAATTCATCAACAGTCGGGTATGATACATATACATTGACCCAAAACGTCCCTCACAGGTGATAAATTTTTGAATAACCAACAGTAAAGTGGCCCACTCTTCTTTCAAAGCATGAAAAAGAATTCCCTTTTTAAAAATAGTTACATCCATACCTGGGTTACGTAGGATCACTCTCCAGGCTTCATCACTAATGCTCTTGTTTTTGAACCAGCGTTCACCTTCTTGAGGAATTTCTGTAGCAGCTGCTATGGATGCCTCATTCACCGTAAATTTGAGGTCCCCAATCTCTACCTCCAGACCATTGAAAGACCTTGCAAAAGCTTTTGTCACCTCTTTATGGTAGCCTCTAAACTTTTGAATAAACCGAAGCCACTTTGCCTTTTTCAATATATCTTTGACTTGCGGATATCCTTCCATGAATTTGGGTCCCTCTGGTTCCGTCCTCAACAACTGACCCATCCTTCCTTCTACTCTTTAAAACTTGTCTGCGTGAGGAGGGTTTAACGGAGGTAAGACGGCTGAATGAGCGGAAATGAGCACGGTTTATGAAAGAGACCAGTGACTGTAAGAGGATATCAGAGAATGGGTATACGGAATGTAGCGTAACAGAGAAAAAAATGGGGTGAAGCGGAACAAAGAAGGGTTACGTGAGCACGGTGGAAATGCAGCTGTGAGATTAATAGAACAGTAGGAGGAGTATAACGCATCTGGCAGTATTTAAAATTGGGTGGTTGCAGAGTAAATGTAATCATGTTTATGAAATGGCTACGGATTTCATGCGGCTGAAAGAAGCCATAGTCAAATCAACCACGTTTCATCATCACAGGTGGAGTATCGGAGTATGAGTGAAGATCAGAGGCTTGATTATGGGACCGTTTGAAAATGAATGCAAGGATTGTGGGAGGATCATATAGAGATCGTGGAATGGTTACGGAGTTTGTCAACACAATCATTGCATATAATGGAGCTATGGTTTATAACTATGTAAAAATGTGCTTGAATGCCATTTGAAATAAATTTTTACTCATACCTTGGAATTCTTGCCATTTTTCATTGGTCTTACATTAGTTGCTCCTCATTGATATCTTGAATGCCCCATGTCTTCATAATATGTCTTCATACCTCCATTTGATTTCATGATTGTTGAACTAACATCTGGCTGTACATTTTTTTTGAAAAATAGAGTGGTAGCTGCAGAATCTGCTTCCGGCTACGGAAACTGGTGTCAGCTGCGGAAACAGGTGTCAGCTGCGAAAACTGACACAGCTATTATTTGGGTGAATGGAAATAGATGGATGATAACTCACTGAATGAAAATGGTCATGAAAGAAAATTTTATTGGTGAAATGAAATGAAATAGATGAAATGAAGTGAAATGGAATGAAGTGGAGTGAAATTAAGTGGAATGAAGTGGAATGGAATGGAGTGGGTGGTCACAAAACTTGTGAAGTGAAAAAGAGAGATTTTTTTTTTTTTTTTTTTGGAAAATATAGGGTGTCAGGTGTTCCTGATTTTCACCCTACATTTTCTGTATAAGATTGCCAATCAATGATTGGTTTTCAGGCTTATACAATATTTTTTTTTTTTTTTTTAACTAAAAAGAACAAGGCTAGGCTGGTGGAGAAGAAGAATTATTCTGTACCAGCCTGATTGCAGAATTTTCTTGAAACATTTTGAAAAATTCCTCTTTTTAGAGTGGCTTATGATAGACTTTTAATCTGTGGCCATTCACAATAAGAGGGGTTTTAAATTCATCAATAGTCTTGATTCTTACCGCTCCATTGCTAAAGATCTTGTCAATCTCATATGGCCCAAGCCAATGAGTCTGAAATTTTCCTTTAAAATATTTAAACTTGGAATAAAATAACAATGCCCAATATCCTTCTTGAAAATTCTTCTCTTTGATGCATTTGTCATGCCATTTAGCTCTTTGATATTGAACTAGATCAGTTCTTAGAATTTCCTCTTGTCTGATCTCATCTAGCTCATTCAACTGCTCCATTCTATGCTTTTGAGCTTCTGATAAATCCATCCCCAACTGAACTGTTATCTTGAAGGTCTTGACTTGGAACTCAATGGGGAGCAGGACTTCTTTCCCATAAACAAGTTCATAGGGAGAATGTCCTGTTGTATTTCTCCATGTAGTTCTGTAGGCCCACAAGGCTTCAGGAAGCCTTTCTGCCCAATCTCTTCTATGTAGATGAACATTTTTGGTGATGATACTTTCGAGAACTTTGTTTGTAGACTCCACTTGACCATTTGCTTGCGGATGGTAAGGAGTAGATCTTATGTGCTTGATTTTGTATTCTTCCATCAACTTCTCCACCAGGTTGGATGTGAATTGGCTTCCCTGATCTGTCACAATTTCTCTTGGAACACCAAAGCGAGTAAAAATATCCTCATAAATAAAATTAACAAATGAATTTTCAGTAGCAGACACTAATGCTTTGGCTTCTACCCATTTAGTAACATAATCAGTACAAACCAGTATATACTTTTTTTGCTTATATGGTGGATTAATAGGTCCAATGAAATCTAAAGCCCATTTTTCAAAGGGTTCGATGAGTTTGCAATGGCATTTCATTTGAAAGGGTAGGTTTCCCTACTCTTTGGCAGCTGTCACACCTTTTGACATATTGTTTTGCATCTTTGAAGAGGGAAGGCCAATAATATCCTAAAGAGAGGATTTTATAGGCTGTCATTTTGTCATCCAAGTGTCCACCGCATGGTTCATCATGAAATGCCTTAAGGATATCATGCATTTCATCTTCCTTGACACATCTTCTGATCACAAGATCTGGCCCTGTTTTAAACAATTCGTTAGAAATCCATGAATATTTTGAACTCTCTTGAATAATCTTTCTTTTTTCACTTGGAAACAAATGTGAAGGCAGTTTCCCTGTAACCAAATAGTTAGCAATATCTGCATACCAAGGAGTCTTAATAGTTACTGCAAACAAGTATTCATCAGGAAACTTATCCTCTATAGGAGAATCTTCTTTAGTATTCTGAATCCTAGACAAGAAATCAGCTACTGTATTTTGTTTTCCTGGTCTATCCAACACAGTAATATTGAATTCCTGCAAAAGTAAGAGCCATCTTGTCACTCTGATATTAGTAACAGGTTTGTTCATTAGATATCTAATTGCAGAATGGTCAGTATGAATAAAAGTTTCATAGCATGTTATAAAATGTCTAAACTTATTGATTGCATGAACAACAACTAAAAAATCTTTTTCAGTCACAGTATAGTTCAACTCAGTGGGAGTTAAATTTTTACTGGTATAGTAAATGGCATAAGGGACTAAATATTTTTGACCCAACACAGCTCCCAGAGCTGTATCTGAAGCATCTGTAGAAATATGGAAAGGGAGTTTCCAATTTGGTCCTCTCAAGATAGGTGCTTCAGATATTCTTGTTTTCAAAGTTTCAAAGGCTGATTGACAATCAGGATCCCATTTGAACTCACAATCTTTTGTAAGCAGTTTGAAGAGTGGAGATGCTATTTCGGTGAAGTTTTCTATAAATATTCTATAGTATCCAGTAAATCCTAGAAAATTTGTAACATCTCTTTGAAAATTTGGAATAGGCAGCTTGGAGATGACTTCAACTTTTGATCTATCAACCTTAATCCCATCTCCTGAAATATGATGCCCCAAAACAATACCTTCAGTAAGCATCATAAAGCATTTTTCATGACTTAATAAAAGGTTTGTTTCTTTACATCTTATAAGAACTTTTTGAAAATTTTCTAATGCCTCTTCAAATGAATTACCATAAACTGTAAAATCATCCATATAAACCTCTACACAATCATGGATTAGATCAGAAAAAATTCCTAGTACTGCTCTTTGGAATGTTGCGGGTGCATTACATAACCCAAAAGGAAGCACTTGATAGGAAAAATTTCCCCATGGACAGGTAAATGTGGTCTTATCTTGATCTTCAGGTGCTACCTGAATTTGATTATAGCCACTAAAACCATCCAAAAATGAAAAGTACTTTTTGCCTGCTAATGTATCTAATACCTGATCAATAAAGGGCAAAGGAAAGTGATCCTTTAAAGTTGCTTTGTTCAATTCCTTGTAATCAATGCATACCCTCCATTTACCATTCTTTTTAGGTACTATAACCAAAGGAGAAACCCATCGGCTATCTGAAATTGGATAAATGAAGTTTACATTGAGTCATTTTTGGAGCTCTTCTTTCACTATCTCCCTAAGATTTGGATTCATCCTTCTTTGAGTCTGTCTGATTGGTCTACTGTTTTCCTCAATATAGATATGATGAATTCGGGTCTTAGATTCAATACCTTTCATATCAGTATACTCCCATGCAAATGTAGTAGAATGTTTTTGCAAGATTTTGGTTAGTTCTCCCTGTTGTGACTTTTCCAAATTTTTGTTGATATTCAATTTTTTTTCTGGAAAAATCTCAATGGTAGAACTACCAAACTCTTCCATAGAGTAAAGAGACATTTGTCTTGATGATAAATATTCAATGTTAAATTCCAACTGAAATTGTGTGGGGTCATATTCTGAAGATGTCTCAAAATTTTCTAATGTGTTCAGAATTTGACTATCCTCACTGATTTCAGAAATGGTAAAGACAGGTTGTATAATATCTTCATCATCAACCCATTCATTGTCTCCAACTTCTGTGATTGCTTTTGCTGGAGGATACAAATTGAATTTCTTTGTCGAATTACCATTGGAAATGTACATGTCCCCAGATCTACAACTAATGAAAGCATCAGCTGTGGCTAGCCAAGGTCTTCCTAAAATAAGTGGGTGCCCTCCTAGATTACTCTTAGGAGTCAAAATCATAAAATCTACTGGATATTCCCAAGAATCTAAGGATACTAAAATATCTTCTAATACACCATCTAGTTTGATAATTGATCGATCTGCAAGTTGGAGTAAAGTAGGTGTAAAAAGAAGGTTAGGAAGTTTAAGCTTATCCATAGTCTGTCTACTCATAATGTTGATAGCAGCCCCTAAGTCAATCAATGTGTTTGGAATTTCTATCCCATTTATATGTGTCTTGACAATTGGACTTCCTGGATCTACATACTTCTGCATGGTAATTTTTCCCATCATGATATCTGCAATTTTTCCTACCAGGTGGATTATTCTTGTATATTTTAGTTTCCTTCCTGGTCTTTTGAAACTCAACTCCTTTATTGTTTTTGCTAGAATAGGAATCTCTCTAATGGCTTGTAGTAAGGGAATCTTGATACAAACATTTTTTAATTCATCTAGAAAATCATAGTTAGGAAACAAGATTTGTTTTTCCACCCCCTTATCAATTTGTAGTCTTTCAGGAAAAGGAGGTGTGGATAAAGATGCAGGTTGCTCAACTATAGGAGTTGTGGGGGTTAACTTTTCTTTCTCTTTTTGAATGTTTGAGTTTTGAAGAGATGCTTCCTCAGAACCCTTATTGGCTTTAAGAGAAGCCTCCTCAAAGGTATCTTTCTCTTGGACATCTATAGAAGGTTTTTCTAAAACTCTACCAGACCTGAGTTGTACATCATTGAGAGGAACAATCATATAGGTAGGAAATTATTGTCCTTCTATCATGTAAGTATTCTGAGGATTTTTATTGTTAGGATTTGGCAATGGCTGAGCTGGAAGTTGATTTGTCTTTTGTTGCTATGGAAGCATGAGTTGAGGATTTGGATTTTGTTGAGAAGGTTGTTGTTGTGGATTTGGGTTTGGAAGTTGTGGAGCTTGTTGATTTTGAAAAGATGGAGGATATTGATAAAATTGAGCAAATCTCCCATAAGGATTTTGCATCCCTTGTACCCATGGCTGATATGGATTTTGATGTTGAGGCCAAGGTTGTTGCCAAGGATTCCAATTTGGTGGGGTTTGAAGATTCATAGGGTTTTTAAACCCGTGAGTTTTTTTCCCCTGCCAAGGTCTTCTTGCAACAAAACAAAGAGATTCTACTGAGTTTGGATCTTCTTGAAAGACAGCTTTGAGTCCGGGAATTGAAGGACAATCCTTAGTCTCATGATTCTCTGAACAAATCATACATGTTTCTACAACTTTTGCATCCAAGGGACATTCCCTTAAAGCATGTTTCTTCCTACATTTCAAACAAAAGATGGCTAGAGCATCTGTTTCTGCTTTCTGCTTGTTTTGGTTCTTAAAGGTGTCTAGTTGTTCACTAAGGCTCCCTAAGATATCAGTTTTGAATTCATCAAGAATATTTCCAATCTTTTCCCTACTTACTGATCTAGTTGCAGATTTTTTAGCCCTGATAAGAGAAGGATCCCTAGGCCCTTTTCCTGTTTTCGATTTTCCTCTTGAGAGATGGACACATAGTTCTGTTATGTCACGAAGTGGAAGTTGAGAAATGTCTCCTTTCCCCATCATGTTTAAAATATCTATCCATTCATCTCTGATGGCTTTTAATATAAGGGCTTTCAAAGTTTCATCATCTAAGTTGCTCATCTTTGCTATTTTTAAGTTGTATTGAAATCTTTCAAGTAAATCTTCCAAATTTTCATCTTCTTTTTGTATCATTTTGAATACCTCATCCTTGTGATTGGTGGGCATACAATAGTCCAAGTATCTATCCAAAAATGTTTGTTTCATGTCATTCCAAGTTCTAATAGATTGGGTGGCTAATCCCATGAACCATTTCAAAGCGGCTCCCTTCAATGTTGAAGGAAACATATTGAGTTTTTGAGAGTCTTCCATATAGTCATAGGTTCGGCACACGACTTCAAACTCAAACAGAAATGTTTCAGGATCCTCACTTCGCAATCCATAAAAGTTGGGGAGGACAAATGGTGAGATTTTTTTCATTGTTGTATGAGTTTCCTCATCAACTATAGGGATTCCAAACAAGTTGTCTCCTTCCCTATTTCTTCCATTATTACCTTCACCATTGTTGTCTCCATTGTTTCCTCCTCCTCTACCTCTACCTCTACCTCCGAATCCATCTATTATTTCCTTTGCCATGATAGTTTCTTTAGAGTCCTCAAAGTCCTCTGGTTCTTCTATCAAGGGAGGATGAGAGGGATTCTTTTCCTTTTCTTCTTCTGGTGATTCTACTTCTTTGATTACAATATACTCTCCTGTAGAAGTAAAGAAATGATCCTTTTCTAAATGAGATTTGATAGGTGGTGTAGGAGAATCTTCTAATTCAGCTGCTCCTTGAATTCCAAGAATCTTAAGGCTAGGGGTAGATGGTGGTGAATCTTGTCTATGCCTTGAAGAAGATGGGGTTGTGAAAATCAAACTCTTGGCTGTAGCTATAAACCTTCCCCTAGAATCTCTTGCTCTATGCATGTCATTTTTATTATTATTTTTTAAGTTGGGCTAATAATTCTCTTTCTGATCTTCCAGGTCACACTAGGTGCAAGAAGAGAGCATACTTAAGAAATTATTGAACCAATAACTATCTTTTCTGATCCTACAGATCACACTAGGTGCAAGAGGAGAGCATACTTCAAGAAGTTATCAAGTTTCCCTTCTTTTTATTGTTTTTTTTTTTTTTTAAGAAATTAGCTACCTAGTTACACTTCCCCGGCAACGGCGCCAAAATGTTTGGTCAATTTAGTGTGTCCTAAATTTCTACATTAATTTATCAATCTGGGATTCGTAAGTTGACGAAGTGTGGCGCACTATATGTGCAAGATAACCTATCTCTTACTTTTTGTCGTTTTTGGTTTTTTTTTCTTTTTATCTTGGTTGGTTTCCTAATGTGAGATGGAAATTCTAAGAGACAAGTATGGTTATGATTGTTCAAGGCAATGATTTCCTTTATAATAATTTCCCAAACTTCAAACTTCAAATGGATTTTAAAATATACAATAACAAAACTAATTCCTAAAAGAAAATGAAAATGTACCACTATACTAGTCAAATAAATAGTGAACTATTGATCATGAAACCATTACCCTTACTGCTGTGTAAACACAAAAGAAACTGTACTCAAAGAAATCCAAATACTTGCAAGTAAAGTAAAGCTAAAATCAAATTACATCAATTCATATTCTGACCCCTCACCATTAGTCTCGCTATGGCTTTCGGAGGTAATCATAAACAACTTGAGCAATCTGATATCTAATTTACAGAAAGAAAATGAACTAATATCAAACTACACATTCATAATTCAATCCCTCACCATTAGTATCGCTATGGCTTTCAGAGGTAACTGATAATGACATGAGCAGTCTAATATCTAACTTGCAGAAAAATAAACTAATATAAAACTACACATTCATAATTCAATCCCTCACCATTAGTCTCTCTATGGCTTTCGGAGGTAACTGATAATGACATGAGCAGTCTAATATCTAATCTAACTAGTAAAACAAATGTACAAAACTGAAATGAATAAAACAATGCTGGAATTAAAAACTAAGAAAAATAAATCAGCAGAAGGACAAAATTAATTCCATGTCATTAGTCATTACAAAAATTATGTGCAAATGCCCAGGCTATCTATTGTAGTCTGGAACAGAAACACTGATCAGTTAACAACAATGTAAAGCATGAAAGATTATGAACAGAAGTAAAATGTAAAGCATGAAAGATTATGGACAAAGATGAAACATAAATACCATGAAAGATGTAATGTATATATACATGTGAGTGACTATGGCACAATGAACATAAGGAAAAAATGAAGCATGAAACTATAAAGTAATACACAAAACCTTGGCGTGTGCAGGGGCCCTCTGCACAATCCTCGGGAAGCAGCTATCAAATACGAATTACGCTTATGAACAGAGTCTTCTCATATATTTAAAATTCAGTCATAACAGAGAAATAATGTCACAGCACAATGGCGACGCAATTACATTACAGAGCTAACTATTATGTGTATGAGAACACATTATTTATAACAGAGGGTGACATAACTAATTCCCTAAAGTTTGCGCTGATTGAAGACACGTGAACCACCACGTCCAGAGATCTAGCATTATGGCTGCCGTGAGGATTAAATCTATGGAGAGTGGCTGTTGGATTTGGCTTATGGAGCCGTTTACAGGTGTTGATGTGTCTCCCGTGATTTAGAAACGGCCACACAAATATTCACGTGATGAGAAATAAAGTTCTGTCACCGTGGGACTCTTCGGTTGACCACCACTTGGCTACCTTTGACCACAGCCTTCTTAGGTGAATTCGACTGAGCCAATAGGACACGATCCATGTCCATGTCATTTCTAACTTGCCCATGTGGCTCGATTTTCCTGAAGACACCTGCAATATAGACTTTAACAAAATGGCTGCGGAAAGTTGCAGCAGCTGCGGAAAGTGACAAGATTCCGCAGCTTAATGAGCAAAAATCTAATTCAAACAGCAGACACAAAACATAGTTAAAAACCATTATAAAATCTCTTTTACAATTAATATGCAATGATATTGATGACTTAGAAGGTCCAGGTGAATGAAAAAGGTCTAGAAAGGTGTATAGGAAAGATGCAGATTTGAGACTCAACAGGAGGAGGGAGATAATTCTTTTGATATTATAGCCTATTATTGCCCTGATCAATTCTGATATTTCCCTATGCCTCCTACACTTCCCGGGTTCAGGAAACCCTTTTTTCCTTGTGATGATCACCCCCACTTTAGATGACATCCATGGTGCACCTTTTATGGAAGAAGAATTGTGAGGCTAGGGATAGATGGATCCGGAGGATGGTTTCGCTTGGAGCCGTGGTAGATCTCAGGTGATTTCTCCACTTTCTCTTTACATATTATCAATAAAAGAAGTATTATATTGTTCCTGATGTATTTGTGTTATATGTCTCCTATACATGTTGAATGATCTTATAATGGTTTATTTAATGTTATTTTTATGAGATTATATATGCTAACATGCTGACATCTACGTCATATATTATGTGCAACTAGTTTGTGTGCTTTCTCTTCATTGATTTGTAGGTTCTGGAGCATGAGGACTAGTAGAGGGTTTGCACCCTGTGGGATCGACCCCAAACGTAGGACAAATGAGTAAGGTCGTCTATGCTCAATTTTCTTGTTCAAGCATAAGAACTGATAATTAGAGTGCTTCTTGTGATGGTATTCGATTCGCTCTGTTAGGTCCCTCAACCTAGACCTTAAGGTAGCTTTTCTGGTAACAGGTACTTTTTGGTAGGGTGATGTTGGGTAGATCACAAATAGCTTTGAGCCTGCTTGATTTTCTTATTTGAGAAAATCTCAGATGTCCCAACCTTTTGTGCCATAACCAGTTTTCCACATCTTTTCCTAGATAACATTTTTCTTGGCCACATTTCAATATATAATGTTGGGAAAAATATTGAGAGGGGGGGGGGGGTGAATCAGTATTTAGAGCTCATATCTATAAATTTAAATCTTTCTTTTCCATACGCGACTTTTATGAAAAGAACTCACATATACACACAGATATGCTGAAAGAAACTAGCGTATACTGATATAAATTTCTAGTCTAGAAAACTTCTCAGAAACAGTCTTTAAATAATATTTACTAGTTATGCATCAGGTTAGATAATCAGTAAATATGTGCAATAACAGCAGTATAAAACATCACACAAGTGGAACACACATGAACACCAATATTTAAGGTGGAAACAAAATTCGGGAGAAAACCACTGCTGTCGTCGTCTCTGTCTTCAATATTTATTATATGGAAAACTGTTGACAACATTGTATGATGTAGACTCATATCAGTACGCAAGCTTCTACCTGCAGAAGGCTACAACCTTCACTCATTTTCCAGCTGCTACTGGAAAGGAGCTCCAACCCCCTTTCTTCTCGTATACTAGCCACTCCTGGAAGGAAGCTTCAACCCCCTGAACATAACACCAGCTTCTACTGGCAGGAAGCTTCTACTTCCATACTGAAGGCTTCAACCCTTAGACCTACTGCAAACCACGTTTCATCAATTTTCATACTGGATCAAATAGCATCAACACAACCCTTTATCAACAATCATAAAATTTTCCCAATACTTCAATTAGAACAGTGAAAACACTATAACCAGAACTTTAGAAATAACCTAGACTTCATAATAGATATTCAGATACAAACTCAACCCTAAACATTCATTAATTCAAATAGAATACGCTACTTTTCTTCACTGAAGCCGCGTACATATGTGCTTTCCTCCACACCAACCCGCGTATACTTCTGTGTATATATTCTTCAGAAAACCATAACTTCCATACGCGCTTTTCATGAAGCGAACCCATGTATATATGCAATTTTACTGAGACCAACTAGCATATAGATATATAAAATTAGATTTTGCAGAACAGACCAGATCTATACAACTTACCCAGATTTCTTCATTTTCTTCAGTAGACTTGCACCAGTTCTTCATCATTTCTTCAGTAGATCATACTAGAGCTTAATCATCTTCAGATCTAGAGATCTTGAACCATAATTATATCCATTGGTGCATCATAGATTCAGATCTATCAAGAAAAAAATAGAGTTCATCCATGCAGATATTCCTTAGAGAAATTTATTCATTAACAACCCTTATTCATGCACTCTTTGCACTATGATCTTCTTCTCCTTATATAGAATTAAATTTTACCAATACCATGAGTCAAAACCACTCAACTGCTAATGGTAATCCTGGATGAAATCAAATGGATAATACAACACTCAATACTGTGGGCTAATAGCATGGTAAAGCCCCCTAGTATTATAAATTTGGAGCACAAACAGGCATACGTGACTTGTGACGTACTTATCCATGTGCATACATGACTTGGCCTTTACAAACCCACGTATACATTGTGACATATTAAAAATAACCAATCTGCTGCACAAAAATTCTAAGAGACTACTGATATTCTTCATACAGATAGTTTCTTCGTCCTTTTCCAGAGAGTTGCCATCAAGGACAATCAATTTAATATTATAAAACACAAGAAACATATTGCCAACAATCTCCCCCTTTGGACTTGATGGCAACCATAATCATAAAAAAATGAGGCATCTGTATTCAACCATCCTCAGAATTTTCCCCCTTTGACATCAAGGGCAAAGGGCAGATCAACATCCCTTGTACAGGAATTACCATGCTCCCCCTAAGTTCATGCTTGAATATTCAGACATATTTTTCAATGAAGTACATGAATTTTCAACCGAGTATGACCTTTCCTATCACCAATTACTCATACTTGCATCAAAGATCCAACTAAGTGGATTTAAATATTTGGCTCAACTTCCCAACCAAGTGGGTGTACAAATTTTTATTGAACTACCCAACCAAGTGGGTTTACAAATTGGAACAAGTACTTACATGACTGAATACAACAATTTACATTATATATCTCAATATGTCCTTTTCATCAAATGAATTTTTATAAACAAGACCAATGAATCTCAATCATCAGATCATACTATAGCAAACACTTAGAATGCCAACAATGCATCTGTTCCCACAGGACAAGTGCTCCCCCTTAGCTTGTGCACCCTGAACACTTTCAATAGCAAATCATCAAGGCATCTTCAAAAAATATTAGAGAAAGAAACAGAAATGTGAGAACTAGAACATCACCAGAGATACCCAACAACACCGCAATTGTTCTGAAAATGCTGACCCAGAAAATTGTGCCGGCAAAAACCCATACGCGGTTTTATGTATATCAACTCGCGTATATACGCGATTGTCCTTTATGAAATCCACGTATCCAATTTAATCTTCTGAATTTAAGTAGATCTGATCTTCTGAGTGGCAGAGACAACTCCCAGCTTTTGTCTAAGATATTCGAATGCTTCCCTAGGAAGAGGTTTAGTAAATATATCAGTAACTTGTTCTTTGGAGGGAACATACTCCAATTTCACCTTTTGTTCAAGCACTTGTTCACGTAAGAAGTGATACTTGATAGGAATGTGCTTGGTCTTGGAATGCATAACAAGATTCTTTGAGATACTGATGGCACTTGTATTATCACACATAATGGATATGGGAGGTTAACATTTGATTTGAATGTCTTGTAAAGTTTGCATCATCCAAAGAAGTTGTGTACAACATGATGCGACAGCCACATATTCTGCTTCTGCTATAGTTAAGGCAATAGAGATTTTCTTCTTGCTGAACCAAGATACTAATTCAGGCCCCATATAGAATGCACCACCACTAGTGCTTTTCCAGTCACCAACATTTCCAGCCCAATCTGCATTTGTGCAAGCATGAAGAGTGAGATCAATATTCTTTGGATACCATAGTCCAAAGTCTTGAGTTCCTTGTAGATATTTGAATATTCTTTTTATAGCCTTGAAGGTGAGACTCTTTTGGATTAGCTTGGAATCGTCTAACGATCCCAACTGCATGCATAATGTCTGGTCTTGTCCCGGTGATATAAAGTAGACTTCCAATCATGGATCTATATTCTGGTTGATTCACCATGGAAGAATCATCATGAGAACTGAGGTTACACCCGGTTATCATTGGTGTACTTACATGTTTACAATATTCCATCACATACTTCTTTAGAATTTGCTTGAGATATTTTGCTTGTGATAAGAATATGCCATTTGTTTCTTGTTGCACTTGTAAGCCAAGAAATAATGTTAGTTCCCCAAGTAAAGACATTTCAAATTATTTCTACATAACAGAAGAAAATTTCTGACTCATGGACTCTTCATTACTTCCAAAAATGATGTCATCAACATATACAACCACAATCAATAGTTTATCATTTTCCGTTTTTGTGGATAAGTTGCTATAAGAAGATCCCTTTGAAAATCCTTGTTGATGAAGATATTTGTCAAGACGATAATACCATGCCCTTGGAGCTTGTTTGAGACCATATAAAGCCTTTTTAAGTTTACAAACGATTTTTTTATCATTTCCCAAAATGAATCCTTCTGGTTGTTCTATATAAACTTCTTCTTCTAGATCACCATTGAGGAACACATAATTAACATCCATTTGATAAAATTGGATTTGTTGAAAGCTTGAAAAAGCAAGAAAAATTCTGATGCCTTCAAGTCTAGCTACAGGAGCAAATGTTTCTTCAAAGTCTATACCTTCTTGTTGAGCATACCCTTTACAAAAAAGTATAGCCTTTCTTTTAATAACATCTCCATTTTCATTTAACTTGTTTTTGAATATCCATTTTGTTCCAATAAAATTTTTATCATGAGGTCTTGGAACTAGTTCCCAAGTATGATTCTTTTCAATTTGATCAAGTTATTCATTCATGGCTTGAATCCAACATTCATCTTTTCTAGCTTGATTGACATTTTGTGGTTCAATGGTGGATAAAAATGCTAGATAGCTAGTAGACCCTACAAGAGTTCTTCTTGTTTGGACACCTGATCCCTTTTCTCCCAAAATTTTAGATTCTGGATGATTCTTTTGAACATACCTGGATGGAGCCTTTTCAGATAGATCTTCTTCTGCTGCTTCATTGGATTCACCTTCTATATTATCTCTATTAGATTCAGGAATATATACATCATCATCATCTTCATTTTTTGTTTGTATTTCCACTTTTGGAGCTGAGAGAGATTCATCAATTACAACGTCAATGCATTCAACAATCTTCTGAAGTATTTTATTGTAGCATTTATATGCTTTAATTCTAGAAGAGTAACCAAGAAATATTCCTTCATCTGCTCTAGGTTCAAAATTGCCAAGTTTTTCGTCATTGTTCTTGATAAAAAAATTTCTTCCAAAAACTTTAAAATGATTTACAGTGGGAAGATTACCATACCAGAGCTCATATGGATTTTTATCACTGTTTACACAAACATGTGCTTTGTTAAGAATATTTACCACAGTATGTGCTGCTTCTCCCCAAAATGTGTTAGGTGTTCCTGAATCATCAAGCATAGCCCGAGCCATCTTTTGAACTGTTCTATTCATTATTTCTGCTACGCCATTTTGTTGTGGGGTACCAGCTGTTGGGGTTCCCATGTTTTGGCCAGATTGGCAAGACCAAAAGATGAGACAACATCAAACCACTTTCAAACCTCAGGATCTAGCTCTCCTAGGTCCAGAGAGGGATCTCTCTATATGAGCAAAGGTTTATGTCTTTGAGGCTCAAATGTTAAGATGTTAGGCTAGTTATAGGCACAAGGTTTGTTTTTTTGATTTGTTTGGTTTGGTTGCTGGTTATCAGGAAAGAAGGATTCAGTTTAAGACCAAGATGAGCAAAGAGGAAAGAGAGGGCAGAGGTGAAGTATTCCAGGAAATATTCAAAACCATTGGGCAATGGAGTCAGGAAATTATTTGCTTGCTACTCAATAGGCAAGCTTTCAATTGGGCTAGTCATCTAAAACATAGGATCTTAAATATGATTGTGTGATATGGAAAGGTAGGAGGGGAGGAGATAACACAGGTTTCATAGCACAAAGTTAAAGACTAGCTGGTCGTACAAGGTTCCTAGAACACAGGGCTAACTCTAATCCCCAGTGTTCCCAAATCTTCCAACTAAATCTATAACAAGAAACATCTAAGAACTAAATTCATTTAATTCATACATCAGAGAGCAGGAAATAACATAAACTACACTGGTTAAACCAACTAAAATCATTTCTTAGATAATACATTCAGAAGAGAAACATCATAGGCAAGGAGAGCATAAACATAGGGTACCTAACAAGGGTAAATCCTATGCCAATATTCTGATGCAAGCCAGTAGAAACGAAATGAAATGAATGTAAACACAAAGATAGGAAAACATCACCGCTGCATCAGATCAGGATCTAAAGAAATGTGTTTGTCATATTAAATAGCAATACCAATCAAGTACAACATTGCCAATAGCTGAATGCTCAGTCTAAAAACATCTCCTTCAACCTATCTTACAACTTTACACAGAGACTGTGTCTCAAAAGAAACTACTAGCAGTTCTCTGATAACTGATCAACAACCTTTAAAATGAGTTTCTTCATGAATTTATAGCTCCAGAGGAGCGGAGAAGGTAGGCGAAAAACTAAATGCAGCATTAACAATTCAGAAAGAAAGAGAGCCGAGGCCCATTCTGTTTTTAAATATTAAGCATTAATCTTTGGCATGTCTTGGACGAAAGAATGATCTTCTTAGGCTTCCATCTACTCTGTTATAACTATGATGTACTCTGACTGCAGTACTGTGTGGTGCTATTGGTGAATAAACAAAAGATAAATGACTGATAAAGAAGTCTGCCATACTGATGAAATAAATGCTCTAAAAGCACCAGAGCTATTTTCAGGGTAGAAAATCTCTCCAGAACGCGGCATAGATTGAACATTGCATGGGCGCTATGTCCTTCATGGAGAAAAACATTCTGCTAGTGTACAAATCCTGATATGCATGAATTTCTGTATGCTATACACTCCAGGTGATCCATGATGTCGCTAACCTGGTGTTTTGCCTCTAAACTGCTGCATTAAGGCCCAAAACCTCCAATACTGAACAATGAAATCCTTGATCATAAGATGGTTTTTCTCCACGGCTTCGTAAATGTCTTGATCTGCAAAATCTAGGCTTTAATGGCGCCGGATAGGTTTTTCTTTGTGGAGATTGAATTGTCCTTGGATAATATTTATGTCGCCGCTACCTTTCCAGACACCTCCCTGTAGTACCAGCTTCCAAATTCAACCTTCTCTTCTCAATGCGCCGTTTACAATGATTCCTATGAATCATGGCGGTTTTCTGCCTCTGATAACCTTGCAAAATACGAAAACTGTTAAGAAAAACATGCATGGGGTTGGATGATGTGGATTACTGCGAGGATGACAGTGGGACTGCAGACGAAAGGTGAAGAACGTAGAGGAAAGGTGGAGAAATGCTCTGATGGAAAGTTGGCGGAAAGTAGAGAAATTTAACATAAAAAACCTTAAACTTGACCTTTTGAATGAATATATAAAATGGGAGGGGCGAATGTATGGTGAGACACGTGGAGGTGACGTGGCGAGACCAGTCGATAGTGAAATAGGCAACAATGGGGGAAGAAAAATGTGGACCGTCTGATATCAGGAGGAGATCGATGGTGAAAAACTACGGAGGGTGATTGAATGTGGATCGTCGATATGCAGATCAGATCGACGATGGAGATTAATTGGATGGCGCGCCGTACCCTGAGTTATCGCATGTGCATCTGAGTTAACTATCGTGCATCTCCGGTGAGCGATAGCCGTTGGATGGCCCGCCCCAGATCGGACGGTCCACGGTAATATCGCTGGGCATCCGCGTCTGAACAATAATGTGCGATGGACGGCGGTTAACGCGCGAGGATGGCGGTTTTGAAAAAGGTATAGGGGATGCATGTCATGCGATGTATGGAATTGCTGGCCGGTCAGTAAATACCGCCTACCCCTGAAAGGCGGTGCGATGGAAACCAAATGGTTTTTGAACAGCGAAAGCGGGTGGGGACAACCGAGACGGGCAGATTCCGCACCGTCGGATCTGTACATATCAACGGTTGAAAATGCGCCCGATATGGATGAACTATGGATCATTGATCTAGCGAATTAACGAATGGCAGAGATGCGACTACAGGCAGTGAATGGGTTGCACGGTGAAAGCTGCGGGGGTGGCGATCGCCGTCCATTCTGTGAAGATCAACGGCGCAGAACACAGCGGAGGACTTTAATAACAAAACAATTGCATCAGAGTTTCTCGGTGATTACAAAGGAATTTTTATGTGCCACTCTGTTTCTCCGATGCGATTAGCGCCTAAGGCTTAAGTGCTCAGTCCTGGGCTACGGGTATATGGGGAAGTGGTTGAAACGGGCTGGTAGGAAAGGGGCTAAGCCCTTATTATGAAGAAAATATGGTTTTGGCTCGATTTTAAAGCATTTTAAGGCTAGCCAAGGGCAACGATAGGGGAATGAGGGGGATTTTGGGAATTTTTAGGAGAGTAAGGGGGACTTTACGGGAACAAAGGGAACTTTGACAAGAGGAAAAAGGGGTAAAGTGGGACATTCTGCAGAGGTACAAGGGGCACATGAAGCCCTTTAGGAGAAATTTTTTTGCAATCATAGAGGATTTAAAATGGGAATCAGCAGAGGGAATTTCATTCATAGGGAAAAGGCATAGGAGACTTCAAGGATGATGTGTCTCAGGGGAGATGCATTCATTGAAGGCTCAGAAACAATTTAGCCCCTTACTTTTCTTGTCAAAAAATTTATAGGGGGCTAACAGTGGCTCCACATGGGGATGGCTTCTTCTTGAAGGAGTCAAGAATTCATAAAATAATATTTGGTGTAGGCCAGATGCCTGCTGCTTGGTACATCCCTTTCTTTCTCTGGATCAGCTACCACAACATGATAGATACTTCAGCAGAGAGACTTTCCCTAACAATCTACCTACCCTTTCTACAATCCTAGCATTTTTTCTTCTAGGGTGCATTTGAGCTAGCAAACCCTTTACATCATCTATTTTTTACAGATAAGAAAATAAACCTATTCTAATTCTACCCTTATTGCTCCATGAGACCATATTAGACTGTTGGTATCATATGTTTCTCTACCTAATCTAATGTCTGCTAGGATTTAACTGTCTAACAGACTCCTTCTCTATATTCTACAATAGAAATTTAAAAACAACCAAACTAGGATTAGACAATCTAGTTTGTTGTGGATCCAAGGCATAAAGACAGTTGCTCATGGACAGAAACTTGCAGAAAACTGGGAACAAAACTTGAAGGCTTGAAATCAGGAGTTTGAAGCATCGTTCCTTTCTCTGTGACTCAAGTTTTGAGCTTGTTAGAGTCACTTTTTCTTTCTTCATTTCAGCTCTGGTTTTAAGCATGTTAGAGTTGATTCTTCTTTTTTCTTTGCTGGTCTAGATTTTGGGCATGTTAGGACCAGTTGTTTTACTTTCTCTGGCTCAAGTTTTGAGCTTATTAGAGCCACTATTTTGCACATCAGAGGTTCATGTTTTAAGCATGTATGAACCTTTCCTTTTCCCTATTTTTTGAAACATCTTATTTTTTTCTTGGAAAATAAAAACTGCAATGGTATGTACAATGGGAGTGGAAACTGGAAATTGTAAATCAGCAGAAGAAGTGTTTGAGCATCCTGCCATTGACAGGACCCCCAAACAGCTCAGTGCCATCTAATTCTTGTAGGAAGAAGGCATTTGGACCCACGGTGGCCTGGATGATGTATGGACCTTGCCACAAACTATCAAACTTGTTGTGCTTTCCTTTATCCTCTCTTCTTGAGTCCCACCTTAGAACCTTATCTCCAATTTTGAAATTGGCAGCTTTGGTTCTTTTGTCAAACAATTTCTTTATACTCTCCTCAACTTTCACTGTTCTGTTGTAGACCTCTTCCCTTGTTTGCTGGAGATGAATTGTCTGGTTTATTCTCCTCACCATATTGTCTTCTTCTGTTTGAATCTCCTGGACCAGCTTGATCACTGGTACCCCAAGGTTGGTAGGAAATACTGCTTCCGTACCATAGACAAGATGAAATGGTGACATGTCGATGGACTGTTTTGTTGTAAGTCTGTCATCCCACAAGGCATGCACTAACTTGTTATGCCATGACTTTTTGTTCTCTTCCAACAACTTTTTGATGATGATCACCAGGCTCTTGTTTGATGATTTAGCTAATCCATTACCTTGAGGTTAATAGGCAGTTGAATGACCAAGTGCTATTTGATACCTGTGACAAAAATCAACCATCTTCTTGGATCTGAAAGTAGTAGCATTATCAGTGATTATTTTCCTTGGGCAGCCAAACCGAGAGAGGATGTGACCTTCTAGGAAACTAATGATGACTGAATCTGTGGCATTCCTAGTGGGTATGACCTCTATCCACTTAGTGAAGTAGTCTGTGGTTGTTAGGATCCATTTGTGTTGTGCATAAGAAGCAGGGTGAATCTCCCCTATGAAATCTAGGCCCCATTTCAGAAAGGGACCTTCAACAGTGATGGGTTGTAGGGGTAAAGGGAGGAGTTTTCTTTTGCCTTCAAAGATCTGGCATTTGTGGCAGGCAACTATCATTTTATGGACATCATTGAAGAGTGTGGGCCAATATTAGCTAGCTCTGAGTATTTTGTTTGCAATGGCTTTCCAACTCAAGTGGCCTCCACATTCTCCAGCATGGAATTCTTGTTTAATCCTCTCTGCCTCATTTTCAGGAAAAAATTTGAGCAATAGGCCATTATGATTCTTCCAGTATAAGTTTTCATTCAAAATGTAGTAATTTATGGCTTTTGGTTTTAAGAATCTGGCCTTGGTCTTTGATAGTTCAGGTGGGGCATTGAGGTGTGTAAGCACATACAGAATGTCGGAATACCAAGGAGAGCTCTGAAATTTTTCCTCAACAGTGGGATCAGGAAATTCTTGTTGCTCATCCAAGGTATTTATCATGTTAATGTCTAGGGCTTGTAAGTTTGATTTAGCCATTAATTTAGCTAAGCCCTGAACTTTAATCAGTTTGGTGGGTTTTATCTCAAGGTCGTATTCTAAGATCACGACAATCCATTTGCCCCTCTTCCCATCTGGGTCTTGGGACAAAATGTCTTTGACCACTATACTAGGCACATAGGCTATGGTGTGAGAATGCAATATGTACACCCTGAATTCTTTCAAGGCCTTGATCAGAGCATAGGCTTGTTTCTCCATTATATTGTATTTCAAGGGTGCGTCTATTAGTGCTTTGCTAAAAAAGGAAAATTGTTGTTCCATTCCCTCCGTGTTTTTCTGCATCAAGACTACAGCCACTGTATGCTGAGAGGCAAATGAAAAGATCAAGAAATATTTGGAGAAATCTAGGCTGATTAGAACGGGAGCTTGGGTAAGCGCAAGTTTCACTGATTCGAAATATTGTTTATCTCCAACAGTCCATTTGACTCCTTCAGCTTTCTTCAGCATGTGATTCATGTTCCTAAGGTGTTCAGCCAGATTTGGAATGAACCTCCTAAGGAAGTTAATCTTCCCAATGAAGGACTGTAGTTCTTTGATGTTTCTTGGGTGCGTGATCTATATATTTCCCTCAACTCTCTATGGGTCTATCCTGATTCCCTTCTCGGATATAATGTGGCCAAGAATTTTACCTTCTTGTAGCCCAAATATAGTCTTTTTGGGATTCAAAGACAGACCAAACCTTCTACATTTTTCAAATACTTTCCTCAGATGTTTCATGTGTTCTTCTTCGGTCTTGGAAAAGACTGTTATGTCATCTAAGTAAATAACAATGAAGTGTTCTATCTCATCTGAAAAAGCTATGTCCATCGCTCTTTGGAAGGTTGCACCAGCGTTCATCAATCCAAAAGGAATCTTCACATACATGAAGGTACCCCATGGAGTGGTAAAGGCTGTCTTGAGTTGATCTTCTGGGATTACTAAGACTTGGTTGTAACCTGAAAATTCATCTAGCAGGGAGATCCTTTTAGAGCCTACTACCCTCTGAAGAATATGTTCCATTTTTGGCAAAGGGTAATTGTCCTTGAGTGAGGCTCTATTAAGATTCCTAAACTCTATGCATAATCTGATCTCACCTGTTTTCTTTCTTACAGCCACTAAGTTTGATACCCAATCAGAGAACCTCACAGGCACAATTATACCTGCTTCGTACATCTTCTTAATTTTTTTTCTACTGCAGGAAGTTGTTTAGGATTGATTCTGCAAAGTTTTTGTCTGAAGGGCTTCTGGTTTTCTTTCAAGGGTATTTTGTGCTGAATGATTTTTGTGTCATAGGCCTTTAAGTCTTCATAACTCCAAGCAAACACATCAATGAACTCCTTGAAAAGTTAAATGTATTTCTTCTTCATGTCTGCAGGTAAAGACTTAGCCAGTTTAATCATTTTGGGCTTATCTTCAGTGCCTATGTTGCATTCTTCCACATCAGAGTCTGCATGCTATATAGTGGGATTTTTTGCTACATAATCAAAGTCAAATAGGTATTCTAAGGGTGCCAGGCCTCTGGGTATATTCTTATCTCTGGTCTGCAGCACCTCCACTTCTTCACTATCTGTGTTTTCACATTTTTCATCTGGATTTCTAGTCTGTTCATCTAAAGAGTTTATTTCTATGTTACATGGTGTTTCTTCCTCATCTGAGGATTCTTCACTTAGGCAGCTACCGTCATATTTGAAGTCTGAATCAGAAAACTCAAACTCTTTTCTGCCTATCAGGAAATCTTCGATCTGTTTATCGCCTTCAAAAACCTGCCAATATTTTTCATTGTCTGGCACTGTAGGTCTGAATTTAGTCTAAATGATGATCTGTTGGTCAATTGGAGTCTTAGGGTATGAACTATCTAGGCAAGCTAATCCATTTGCAATGACGTTTTGACTCCTAGGAACAAACACTAATTCGTATTCAACAAACGTTTTCAGCAGATCCATAGTGTTTTTCCTATATGCTCTCAGTCTAGGATGTTTCGTTGTGTATTCACCATTCACCTGTTTGATAATCAGCTCAGAGTCTCCACGCACATTTATCCTACGGGCTCCTAATTGTTTCAGCAGAGTTAAGCCCATGATCAAATCCTCATATTCTATAATATTGTTTGTACATTTGAAGTGCAGGTTGCAAGCATGGCTCTATGCGTAATCATTCTCTGTGTTTTGTATCCACACTCCTGCCCCAACAATTCTTCTTGTGCAGGACCCATCAAAAATCATTTCCCACAGGGGTTCACTCTCGCTTTGTTATCATTCTTTTCCCTACAGTTGGGTTCACCATTATGTTGCGTTATAGGGACTGCACTAGGCTGTGGGCTATTTAGTTTTTCGTTATGGATATGGAAGTCAGAGAGGTGACTAGTTGGCTGATTATGTTATATTTCTGGTTCACTTTGCGTTTTTGTTTCAGTGCACTGTTCAAGGTTTTCTACGTCTTCATCTTCTGAGTCTAGGGTAGCCATTATGCTAAAATCCATTGGCTCTGTTTCATCTTGTGTACCTTTGCTTGTATCTACGTCTTCAGATTCTGGTCCTCCTAAAGATTCATCATTGCAGAAGATAAATGAATCCAGATCTGTATGTACATAGTATAAAGGAGAGTTTTCAGGCTTTTCAGGGCTACTAACTAGGAATTTCATTTGTGCTTCCCTGTACAGTCTTCTAAGTTGGCCAAATATTTGGATTGTGGCATAAGCCCCATCCATCTGCATAGTTCCTTGCAGCTTGGCTCCCCATGATCTTGATAATAACATGCCATATTTGGGTGGCACATCTGCCACAACAACATCCATGACCATACACTTGGCAGGAATCTGAGTCAGGCTCACACATAAATCCTTGATCAGGCCAAGACACTTTACTCTGATAGAGTCAAACAAATATAGGTCTTTATAGGGATGGGTTATCTCTAGGCCTAATCTTTCCATTACTACTTTAGGCATTAGGTTATGTGATGCCTCAGAATCATGCATTGCATTGTGGAGAAACTTATCATGGATATTAAGACTGATATAAAAAAGGGGGCACTACCCCTTCCTGAAACTTTCCTTCTAGCTTTGGACCAAATAGAAGGGCAGGTTGATCATCACTCAGATTTACAGTGTCACCGTTCTCACCTAAATTTAATGCTTACAAAATTTTGCCTTTATATACATCCTGAGTGGCCAGCTCAGAGAGTGGGACAAAGATTTTTATTTTTTCAATCTCACTCTCCAAATTGAAAGTGGACTGACTCTTGGGAATGTTCAACTCTGTTTTTTTAGCCACTGATTTAGTGGCTGAATTAGTGTGCTGATTCTCGTTATGTGTAGCGTTTGTGATAGTTTTATCAGGAGCACTAACTGTAGTGCTAGTGCTTCTAGCTGGTTTACCTTGTGCATCAGTGTTTTGTTTGTCCTTTTCTTTGTTCTTTCCAGAACTCTCAGCTGCTGATTTGTTACTTTCAGCGGTTGCTTTAGAAGCTTTCTCAGGTCTTTTCTTGATGGTGACCTCAGAAGCCTTTGATTTGGCAGTTTCATGGCTCTTTTTGCTTCTGAGTTCATATTTTTCTCTAACCTGCATCATGGCATTTTCAAACCCTAACCTGTAATCTTCAGATTCCAACCATTCCTCCTCCCAACCAGAGGGTGAGGGTTGATCTTCTTCTGAGTAACAGTTATGGATTGAATCCTCTGTTTCAAACATGTTTATTGTGTTCCCTTCATACTCTTCTATGATTCCCTCCTCCTCATCAAGAAATTTCTCTTGGAATGGGGGGATAACTTGTTGATCTGACTCTCTTTGTCTGTTGGGAGTGACATTGTTTCTTCTAAAGTTTTGGTTCTGGTTTTGGTTTCTATTTTGGTTACTGACTGTGACAACCATTTATTCCATCATTTGGTATAACTTCTCCACTTTTTTCGATAGATGGTCCTGATTTGGATCATATTTGGAAGCTACATTGTCATCTTTATATGTTACCCTCTTCTCAGATCTCAATCTTGCTCTTTTCTCAATCAGATTTGCCTCTATGTTCACCACTCCTTTCTGCATGTCCTCCAATGTGTTGTACTCTTTATCCCTAAGCTTATAGGCCATGTCAGCATCAAAGCCTTTGGGGTATTTTTCTAAGGCCATGCCTTGCGGAGGTTTCATATGTGGAGGGAGGGCATTGTAAATGCTCTTAAATCTTGTTGTGTAATCATGGACACTCTCTCTTGCGTTTCTTTTGAGGCTCATGTATTCTTCTAAGAGTTGGCAAGGGTTGGCCTTAGTTTCCCATTTGTTTATGAAAGTCTGATAAAGGGTTGGGAGGTCATTTATGCTACCTGGAGGTAGACCCTTCAACCATTTATTCACATCAACCCCTAAGCTCTGGGAAAATATTCTCATTTTGACTGTATCATCATCAATTTCCATGTAGTCAAAAGAATCTTCCATCTTATCTACATGTTGTTGGGTTTTGATGGACTCTTTTGCAGTGAAATGTGGGATCTTTGACTGATAATAATTTGGTAAGGGTACTAGAGGCTGAGGTAAAACCATAGGTGCATACCAGGTTGCTATGATGATGTTTTGATGAGGGAAAGGGTTGACTTGGGCAGCTGGTAAATGGATGACAGGGATATTGTGACCAGTAGTAGACTGATGAGCAGATCTAGGGTGACTGAGCCCCAAGTTTTGTATGAAATTTATATCAGGAGGTGTGGAGGGAGGGGTCTGCCTGTTCCCAAGATGTCTACCACTTTGAGGTGGTGAATCAGGAAGCTCAGGGTCTGGCTGGTCTAAGATATTGAATGACCTAGTTCTAGGTAATATGTTAGGTAGGTCTAGGTCAAGGTGAAAGTGTGATAGAGCTGTAAGATCTTCTGGTGCGGAATTAGCTCTATAGATGTGACTAGAAATAGTTGATCTTTTAGGAGTAGGAGCTCCTTTGAGGATGCTCTCAGGATTGTCAACTATTTCAGGTGGGTCTAGGTTAGGGTAAGCTGTTGTATGAATGGTTCTAGAAGCCAGAATGTTGTTTTTTGACCAAGCAGCTTAACCATACTTGTTACTTCTACTATGGTTGATGTTGTAATGGAGGCTGGTCTCTCAGTAGAGTCTTATGTGAACCAAGATAATCAGCAGGCCTACTGATCACCAGTGGAGTCTTTGAAACGTTTAGGGAATATGGAGTCGCTAGGTGGAAGGTTCAGGATTTTTTAGGGGGTACACTGTCCACCACAGTGCTCTTGAGATGTCCTCTTTCAAGTATATCTATCAAACACAAAAAACCCTAACCAGAGATCGACTGTGAGGGCATTTACTAGATATGTCACCTCTGAAAGAGTGTGAGATCTGGAGGCTACCTGGCCCTTTCCAGACTCTGTCCAAGAGTATGGGAGAACACAACAAATGGTTTGGAGGTTGATGTGTGAATATGAATGTTTAAGTGCCAACATAACCAGATATTGTAGGTTTTCTAAGGCTTATGGTATAGTAAGGTGAGGAAAACTCAGAAATTCCCCAGTATGGTCGCCATTATGTTGGGGTTCCCATATTTTGGCGAGATTGGCAAGACCAAAAGATGAGACAACATCAAACCAATTTTAGACCTTAGGATCTAGCCCTCCTGGGTCCAGAGAGGGATCTCTCTATATGAGCAAAGGTTTATGTCTTTGAGGCTCAAATGTTAAGATGTTAGGCTAGTTATAGGCACAAGGTTTGTCTGTTCTATTTGTTTGGTTTGGTTGCTGGTTATCAAGAAAGAAGGATTCAGTGTAAGACCAGGACGAGCAAAGAGGAAAGAGAGGGCAGAGGTGAAGTATTCCAGGAAATATTCAAAACCATTGGGAAATGGAGTCAAGAAAGGATTTTCTTCCTACTCAATAAGCAGGCTTTCAATTGGGCTAGTCATCTAAAACATAGGATCTTAAAGATGATTGTGTGATATGGAAAGGTAGGAGGGAAGGAGATAACACAGGTTTCAGAGCACAAAGTTAAAGACCAGCTGGTTGTACAAGGATCCTAGTGGATAGGGCTAACTCTAATCCCCAGTGTTCCCAAATCTTCCAACTAAATCTATAACAAGAAACATCTAAGAACTGAATTCATTTAATTCATACATCAGAGAGCAAGCAATAACATCCACTACACTAGTTAAACCAACTGAAATCATTTCTTAGATAATACATTCAGAAGAGAAACATCAAAGGCAAGGAGAGCAGAAACATAGGGTACCTAACAAGGGTAAATCCTATGACAATATTCTAATGTAAGCCAGTAGAAACGAAATGAAATGAATGTAAACACAAATAAAGGAAAACATCACCGCTGCTTCAGATCAGGATCCAAAGAAATGTGCTTGTCATATTAAATAGCAATACCAATCAAGTACAACATTTCCAATAGCTGAATGCTTAGTCTGAAAACATCTCCTTCAACCTATCTTACAACTTTACACAGAGACTGTGTCTCAAAAGAAACTACTAGCAGTTCTCTGATAGCTGATCAACAACCTTTACAATGAGTCTCTTCATGAATTTATAGCTCCAGAGGATCAGAGAAGGTAGGTGAAAAACTAAATGCAGTATTAAAAATTCAGAAAGAAAGAGAGCTGAGGCCCATTCTATTTTTAAATCTCAAGCATTAATCTCTGGCATGTCTTGGACGAAAGAATGATCTTTTTTGGCTTCCATCTACTCTGGTATAACTCTGATGTACTCTGACTGCAGTACTGTGTGGTGCTATTGGTGAATAAACAAAAGGTAAATGAATGATAAATAAGTCTACCATACTGATGAAATAAATGCTCTGAAAGTACCAGAGCTGTTTTCAGGATAGAAAATCTCTCCAGAACACGGCATAGATTGAACACTGCATGGGCGCTCTGTCCTTCATGGAGGAAAACATTTTTCTGGTGTACAAATCCTGATATGCATGAATTTCTGTATGCTGTACACTCCAGGTGATCCATGATGTCGCTATCCTGGTGTTTTGCCTCTAAACTGCTGCATTAAGGCCCAAAACCTCCAATACTAAACGCTGAAATCCTTGATCATAAGTTGTTTTTTCTCCACGGCTTCATAAATGTCTTGATCTGCAAAACATAGGCTTTAATGGTGCTGGATAGGTTATTTTTTGCGGAGATTGAATTGTCCTTGGATAATATTTATGCCACCGCTACCTTTTCGGACACCTCGTTGTAGTACCAGCTTCCAAATTCAACCTTCTCTGCTCAATGCACCGTTTACAATGATTCCTATGAATCATGGCGGTTTTCCGCCTCTCATAACCTTGCAAAATATGAAAAATGTTAAGAAAAAAATGCATGGGGTCGGATGATGAGGATGACTGCGAGGATGATAGTGGGACTGCGGACGAAAGTCGAAGAATGCAGAGGAAAGGTGGAGAAATGCTCTGATGGAAGGTTGGCGGAAAGCAGAGAAATTTAATGTAAAAAACATTAAACTTGACCTTTTGAATGAATATATAAAATGGGAGGGGTGAATGTACGGTGAGACACGTGGAGGTGGGGGAAGACAAATGTGGACCATCCGATCTCAGGAGGAGATTGACGGTGAAAAAATATGGAGGGTGATTGAATGTGGACCATCGATCTGCAGATCGGATCAACGGTGGAGATTAACTAGATGGCGCGCCATACCCTGAGTTATCGTGTGTGCATCTTCGGCGAGCGATAGCCGTTGGATGGCCTGCCCCAGATCGGATGGTCCATGACAATATCACTGGGCATCCACGTCTGAACAATAATGCACGATGGACAGTGGTTAACGCGCGAGGATGGCGGTTTTGAAAAAGGTACAGGGGACGCGTGTCACGCGATGTATGGAATTGTTGGCCAATAGGTAAATACCGCCTACCCCCGAAAGGCAGTGCGATGGAAACCAGATGGTTTTTGAATAGTGAAAGTGTGCGGGGACCACCGAGACCGGCGGATTTTGCACCATCGGATCTGTACAGATCAATGGTTGAAAACGCGCATGATATGGATGAACTGTGGATCGTTGATCTGGAAAATTAACGAATGGAAGTGATGCGACTACGGGCAGTGAACGGGTTGCACGGTGAAAGCTGCGAGGGCAGCGATCGCCGTCCATTTTGTGAAGATCAACGGCGCGGAACACAGCGGAGGAATTTAACAACAAAACAATCTCATCGGAGTTTCTCGGTGATTACAAAGGAATTTTAATGTGCCGCTCTGTTTCTTCGATGTGATTAGCGCCTAAGGCTTAAGCACTCGGTCTTGGGCTACGGGTATATGGGGAAGTGGTTGAAAGGGGCTGGCAGGAAAGGGGTTAAGCCCTTATTATGAAGAAAAAATGGTTTGGCTCGATTTTAAAACATTTTAAGGCCAGCCAAGGGCAACGATAGGGGAATGAGGGGGATTTTGGGAAGTTTTAGGAGAGTAAGGGGGACTTTAGGGGAACAAAAGGGAACTTTGACAAGAGGAAAAAGGGGTAAAGTGGGAAATTCTGTAGAGGTACAAGGGGCACATGAAGCCCTTTAGGAGCACAATTTTTGCAATCATAGAGGCTTTAAAATGGGAATCAGTAGAGGGCATTTCATTCATAGGGAAATGGCACAGAAGACTTCAAGGATGATGTGTCTCAGGGGAGATGCATTCATTGAAGGCTCAGAAACAATTTAGCCCCTTACTTTTCTTGTCAAAAAATTTATAGGGGGCTAACACCAGCTACAGAAAATTGTCTTTTTATGCCATGTTTTTCACAAAAATCAAAGAATTCATCTGATATATATTCACCTCCTTAATCAGATCTAAGACACTTGATTTTGAGATCTAATTCATTTTTAACCAGAGCTTTGAAACTCTGAAATTTTTTGAATGCTTCATCTTTGTGTTTTAGCAACCCAATCCAACACATTCTAGAGACATCATCAATAAATAGAATATAGTAGTGTTCTCCACGGGGTGACCTTTTTCTCATAGGTCGACATAAATCAGTATGAATGAGTTCAAGACCTTACTTGCTGATCCTTCTTTGGCATTAAATTGCACTCTGGTTTTCTTACTAAATTGGCAAGATTTTTATATGGTACTCTCAGGCAGAGTAATATTGGGAAGATCACGAACAGCTTTGAGTATGCTAGATTTGTTGATTTGAGAGAAGCTCAAATTCCCCAATCTTCTATTCCATAACCAATTTTCTGAAAATTTACCCAAGTAACATTTTTCTTTACATCTTTTCAATACATACAAATTTCTTGGTGTTCTATTTCCTTTTATAATTGTTTTTCCTGTATCAAGATCACGTACCACACATTTTTTTGAGCTAAAGAAAACTTCAGTTCCTTTATCACACATTTGACTTACACTTAACAAGTTATGCTTTAATCCATCCACATACATAACATTGTTAGCTTTCACCTTTTCCTTTAGAAAAATAGAACCTTTTCCCTTAATGACAACAGGAGTAGCATTTCCAAAAGTAACATTCTTTTCTCTTTCTAGAGAATTGTATGCAAGAAGTTTATTTTTGTCACCTGCCATGTGTTTTGAGCATCCACTATAAATGTACCATTGATTTTCTTCTCCTTCTGCAAATAAAGCTATGCCAGAGTTCTCAACTTGTAATTCCTTCTTTCTCCATACTTTGGAAGTTGAAGGTATATGCTCTTTTGGCTGAAATTTGCTCCTGCATTCAGATTTTTCATGACCAAAGTTATTGCAATAAGCACATTCAATTTCATTTTGAAGAGGAGAAAAGTTGTTATATGTATTATTCTTTATTCCAGTATCAATTATTTTCTTTCTTGATTCTCTAGTCATGATGGTTTTGTATGGAACACATTGAACAGCTTCATGACCAAAATTATGACATGAGAAACATTGTCCATTGAAGAAGAAATTTCTACGATCATGGAACCTTCTATTTGTGTTTACTTGTTGGTTGTTATTTCTCTGAAAGGTATTCCTATTTTTATTGAGGTGGTCATGCTTTACCTGTAAAGTTTCTTTGTTTCCTAGCTGAGTGGCAGAATGCTGTAGGCTGGTTGTAGCTGCTTTTAGATAGTTTGGTGCTGAAGGCTGAGAAGATTCTCTAACATATCCAAGACCTGTCTTTATAAGAGGAGAACGTTGTACCTTGATAATTTCATCTAAGGTTTTAGATCCTTTATCAAATCTAAGATTCATAGTCTTTACTTTCTCAATCTCTTTTCTTAGACTTACTATTTCACATTCTAATTTCTCATTGTGTTTCTCCTTTTCTTCAAGATGATTTTTTAGAGTTTCTATGGATATTATGTTTTCTTCCATACATATTTTGAGCTGATTGATTTATTCAAGAAAATCATTGTCTTCTAGAGCATCCATAAATGTATCCTTTTCTTCCCTAGGCTCTTTTTTAAATTTCATGAGAAGTATAAGATCTTGATCAAATTATTCCTCACTATCTAATAACCCATCACTATCTTCATGAGTATAATAATTTTTTCTAGTGCTAAACTGATTCTTATTTCTTCTTGCTACTTCCTTTCCTTTTTCATGTGTTTCTTTATGAGGACACTTAGCAGCATAATGACCAACTCTTCCACAAGCAAAAAATTTGAAAGGAAGCTTACCTCTGAACCTTCCAGTTCCAAGTTGGAGCTTCTTTACAAAATTTACCTCTTCTTCTTCTGAAACATACCCTGATCCTTCTATTTCTTGTACTTCTTTTCCTTTTGTAGAAGCTCTAAAGACGACTTATTTGATTTTAGATGATCCTCCTTTTCTCATTTCACATGCAGTTAGAATGCCATGAAGTTGAACAATAGTAAGATTTTGAAGATCCTGCTTCTCTTCAATAGCAGACACTTTTGACTCAAATTTTGAAGTTAGAGATCTTAAAAAATTTTCAACCAGAGTAGTGTTAGTTATGGTTTCACCCAAATTTCTCATACAATTTACAATATCATCTAGACATAGAAAGAAACTGGTAATGCTCTCCTCATTATGCATCCTTAGATTTTCTTATTGAATTCTGAGAGTTTGGAGTTTAGCACTTTTTACCTTTGTATCACCTTCATAGATTAGAATGATTTTGTCCCATATTTCCTTTGTTGTATTCAACTGCATGACCTTGACAAATTTTGATTCAGTCAGACTCCCTAATAGTGCATTGACCGCCTTTGCATTTGTTTCATAGTTCTTTCTTGCCGTTGAATCTTTTGGAACTGAGGCTAGATATTGATATCCTCCTTCAACAATATCCCATACATATGCTCCAAGAGACTGAAGATAGGATCTTGTCCATGTTTTCCAAAATATTAAATTGTTTCCGTTGAACAGTGGAGGCCTGATAGATGTTGTCCCATCTTGATTTCTCATCTTGGTTGATCTTCCTTCTAGCGGCTAAGCTTCTTCAGAAGGACCTGCTTTGATACCAATTGTTGGGAAAAATACTGAGGGGGGGGGGGGGTGAATCAGTATTTAGATCTCATATCTATAAATTTAACTTTTTCTTTTCCATACGTGACTTTTATGAACTGAACTCGCGTATACACGCGGATATGCTGAAAAAAACTAGCGTATACTGATATAAATTTCTAGTTTAGAAAACGTCTCAGAAATAGTCTTTAAATCAAATTTACCAGTTATGCATCTGGTTAGATAATCAGTGAATATGTGCAGTAACAGCAGTATAAAACATCACACAATTGGAACACACATGAACACCAATATTTAAGGTGGAAACCCAATTCGGGAGAAAACCACCGCTGTTGTCGTCTTTGTCTTCAATATTTATTATATGGAAAACTTTTTACAACATTATACTGATGCAGATTCATATCAGTACACAGGATTCTACCTGCAGAAGTCTACAACCTTCACTCGTTTTCCAGTTGCTACTGGAAGGGAGCTCCAACCCCCTTTCTTCTCATTTACCAGCCACTCTTGGAAGGGAGCTTCAACCCCCTGAACATAACACCAGCTTCTACTGGCAGGAAGATTCTACTACCATATTGAAGGCTTCAACCCTCAGACCTACTGCAGACCACGTTTCATCAATTTTCATACTGGATCAAACGGCATCAACGCAACCCTTTATCAACAATCATAAACTTTTCCCAATACTTAAATTAGAACAGTGAAAACACTGTAACCAGAACTTCAGAAATAACCCAGACTTCAGAATAGATATTTAGATACAAACTCAACCCTGAACAGTCATTAATTCAAATAGCATACGCTACTTTTCTTCACTGAAGCCGCGTACATACGCGCTTTCCTGCACACCAACCCGCATATACTTCTATGTATATATTCTTTAGAAAAACCTAACTACCATACACACTTTTCAGGAAGCGAACCCACGTATATACGCACTTTTACTGAGACCAGCTAGCGTATAGATCTATAAAAGTAGATTTTGCAGAACAGACCAGATCTATAAAACTTACCCAAATTTCTTCATTTTCTTCAGCAGACTTGTGCCAGTTCTTCATCATTTCTTTAGTAGATCATACTAGAGCTTCATCATCTTCAGATCTAGAGATCTTGAACCATCATTATATCCATGGGTGCATCATAGATTCAGATCTATAAAAAAAAACAGAGTTCATCCATGCAGATATTCCTTAGAGAAATTTATTCTTTAACAACCCTTACTCATGCACTCTTTGCACTGTGATATTCTTCTCCTTATATAGAATTAGCTTTTAGCAATACCATGAGTCAAAAACACTAAACTGCTAATGGTAATCCTGGACGGAATCAAATGGATAATACAATGCTCAATATTGTGGGCTAATACCATGGTAAAGCCCCTTGGTATTATAAATTTGGAGCAAAAACAGGCATACGCGACTTGGCCTTTACAAACGCGTGTATACATTGTGACATATTAAAAATAACCAATCTGCTGCACAAAAATTCTGAGAGACTGCTGAGATTCTTCATACAGATAGTTTCTTCGTCCTTTTCCAGAGAGTTTCCACCAAGGACAATCATTTTAATATTATAGAACACAAGAAACATATTGCCAACATATACAGATTTCTTGGTGTTCTTGTTCCTTTTATTATGATCTTTCCTATGTTAAGTTCATGGACCACACATTCTTTTGATCGGAAGAATACTTCATTTCCTTGGTCACACATTTGGCTAACACTTAACAAGCTATGCTTTAATCCATAAAAATACATAACATTACCAACTTTAACCTTTTCTTTTATAAAAACATATCCTTTACCCTTAATGACAACAGGAGAGTCATTTCCAAAAGTTAAATTATTTTCCTTTTCTAATGCATTGTATGAAATGAGTTTATATTTATCACCTGTCATGTGTTTTGAACATCTTCTATCAATGTATCATTGATTTTCTTCTCATTTTTCAAATAAAGCTATTGCGCAACTTTTGAATTGTAAGTCTTTATTTTTCCATAACTTAGAATTTGTGGATATTTGTTCTTTTGGCTATAGTTTTCTACTACATTCAGATTCCTCTTGTCCAAATTTATTGCAAAATGAATATTCAATTTCATCTTTAAGAGGAGCGAAATTGTTATAAGTATTCTTCTTGATTCCTATCTCATTTCTTTGTTTTCTTGCATCTCTAGTGATGATGGTTTTGTATGCAACACATTGAGAAACTTTGTTACCAAATTATGACATGATAAACATTGTCCATTAAGGAAGAAATTTTTGTGGTCATAGAGCCTTCTTGTGTTGTTTACCTTTTGACTGATGCTTCTATTATTGTTCATCCTTGGATTAGAATGAACATGATTTACTTGTGAATTTCCTTTGTTATTCTGTTGAGTGTTGAAAATTAGCTGACTGGATTTTGCTGCATTTAGATAGCTTCTGGTTGTGGCTGAGGATTTTTCTTTCTCTCAGGATTCACCAATGTATCCAAGACCTATATTCATAATAGGAGAGCGTTGAACCTTGATAATTTTATCTAAGGTTTGAAATCCTTTAGAAAATCTAAGATTTAGAGTTTTTGATTTCTCAAGTTCCTTTCTTAGGCTTCCTATTTCACATTCTAACTTTTCATTATGCTTCTCTTTTTCTATGGGTTGATTCTTTAAAGTCTCTATGGCTATTTTTTTTTCTTCCAAGAATATTTTGAGTTGAGTGATTTCTTCAAAGAAATAATTTTCTTCTATAGCATCCATAAATTTATCTTTAGACTCATTAGTGTCTTTCTCAAATCCCATGAGTAGTTTAAGATCTTGATCGGATTCTCCTTCTTCACTATTTGACAAGCCATTACTATATTCACAAGTATAATAAATTTTCCTATTGTCAAATCGTCTCCTATCACCTTTTGCTATATCCTTTCCCTTGTCATGATTATATTTATGAGGAAATTTAGCAGCATAATGACCCACTCTTCCACAAGAAAGAAATTTGAAGGGAATCTTACCTCTGAAACTTTCAGTGTGAAGTTGAATTTTATTTACAAATTTTACTTCATTTTCTTCTGATACATACTCTGATTCTTTTTGTTCTTTTTTTTCCTTTCCTTTCGCAGTAGCTTTAAATGTGACTTCTCTGACTTCATACAGACCTCCTTTTCTGATTTCAAAGTAGTTAGGATCCCATGGAGTTGAACAACAGTAAGAGTCTATAGATCCTGCTTCTATTCAATACTAGACACTTTTGACTCAAATTTAGGAGTTAGAGATCTTAATATTTTCTCTACTAAAGTTGTGTCTTTTATGTATTCACCTAAATTTCTCATAGGATTTACGATCTCATCTAGACGCATAAAGAAACTATAAATACTTTAATCATTATGAATTCTGAGATTTTCATATTGAATTCTAAGAGTTTGGAGTTTATCACTTTTTACCTTGGCATCGCCTTCATAGCTTAGAATGATTTTGTCCCATATC
The DNA here is from genome assembly GCA_034641835.2 of Pinus albicaulis. Taxonomy (NCBI): domain Eukaryota; kingdom Viridiplantae; phylum Streptophyta; class Pinopsida; order Pinales; family Pinaceae; genus Pinus; species Pinus albicaulis. Next base: position 6,856,109 of record CM076581.1, on the reverse strand, counting down.
TCCTTTGTTGTATCTAACTGCATAACCTTGACAACTTATGATTCGATCAAGCTTCCCAATAATGCATTGACAACTTTCGCATTGGTTTCATAGGTCTTATTTTGCTATTGGATCTATGGGAACTACAACTGGATATTGGTAACATCCTTCAACTATTTGCCAAACACCTGCTCCAATATACTGAAGATAGGATCTTGTTCTTGTCTTCCAGAAGATAAAATTGTTTCCATTGAAGAGTGGTGTTCTGATAGATGATGTTCCATCTTGGTTGCTCATCTTCTTAGATCTTAATTCAAGTGATCTAGCTTCTTCAAGGACTTGCTCTGATACCAATTGTCAAGAAAAATACTGAGAATGGGGGCTGAATCATTATTTTAAAACTCACACAAACTTTTATTTTTGTTACTGATTTCTCTATACGACTTCACTTAATCCAACTAGCGTATGTACGTGAATTTCTTTAAGGAAACTTGCATAATACCATTCAACTTATAATTTAAATAAATCTTTAGAACTCTACCTATACTAGTGGATTAATGATTCATCATATATTTAGTAAGAAGTAAATATGTGCAGTAAGAACAGAATAAATAATCACACATAAGAAACACACATGAACACCAAGTTTTAAGGTGGAAACCCAATGTGGGAGAAAACCACTGCTGCTGTTGTCTCTGTCTTCAATATTTATTATATAGAAAACTGCTAACAATATTGTATTGTCGTAGACTCATACTAGCATGCAAGCACCCACCTGCAGAAGACTGCAACCTTCTCCTGTTCTCTAGATTCTACTGGAAGGGAGCTCCAACCCCTTGATCTCGTTTACTAGCCACCACTGGAAGGGAGCTTCGACCCCCTGGTCTTGTTTACTAGCCACTATTGGAAGGGAGCTACAACCCCCTAATATGGTCACCAACTCCTACAAGCAGGAAGATTCAAATTCCTCATGGAAGGATCTAACCCTCAGCACCACCACGTACCATGTTTCATAAATTGTCAAACTAGATCCAAATTTTTTTAACATGTCATAACTTGTAGATAAACTGAAGTAAACATAAAACAAATTTGTACATAGCAGTGAGATCCCTATAACCAAAACACATAACTAAACCCAGACTGCCGCATCAACACACTGAATCTACTGCAACGTTGATAATTCATAAGACAAACGTATACGCTACTTTTCTTATGGCAAAGCACGTGTATACACACTTTTCTATGGAGAAACCTGCATATATATATATCTCAATATATTAAGTTTAGAATTCTGACTTACACTCAGAATTGATCAGAGATATTCTGAAATATTTTGTCAGTTTTACAACTTCTCATACAGTTAGCAACATTAGCCATTTTTCAATCAACCAATCACTGATCTTTAATCACAATCAACTAGCAGCATAATCAGTACTCAAACAACCTAGATCTATATGAAAAAATCATTGACAGACAATAGAAACACAACAAAAATGATCAGACATTTTCTTTAGCATTCTTTAGCAAAAGCCTAGCTTGCATATGCACCTTCCTGATGGAATATCTGTGTATGTACACACTTATCCTGTGACCAAATCGTGTATAGATCTTAATATGTCACTGAATATATACACGCGCTTCTATAGAATCGAACCTGCGTGTATATGCACCTTCCTTAAGTTGAACCCATGTATAGATCTGCAAATAATTCAGGACTGCGCAACACTTCAGACTACAAACTTACTTATATCATACCCTTTACTACAACAAACATGCGCCGAACCATAGATCTAAATAACCGATAAATATATCATGCAAATACATATTCATTTCAGGTCTAAAGATCTTGATCCATCATTGTATTCAGGAGTGCATAATAATATCAGATATATCTTTTAATTATAGCCCATTCCATGCAGATATACTTTAGATTAAAGTATTCATTCAATTCACATGCTTATGCACACTTAACACTATGATATTTACCTCCTTATATAGTTTGAGCCTTCATTAGGGGAATTTTGAGGTCTAAAATGGGCCTCCTAAGGAAATTATAAAATAATAGTGGAAATAATAAAATAAGATTACATCACATCATCAAAATTTACATGGAAAAAAGAAAGAACTATTTTTTCAACTCATATTTTCAACTTATCTCCCTATGGATTTACTCATATTTCGAGCGGGAACACTCATTGGATGCAAAATTTGATTCCTCATCCAAGGAGTACCCATGTTGCATAGTTTCGATGGACCCTGTTACATGAAAAATGAGAAATACATGAAAAACGTGATTGCAATCATGTGTTTTCATGTATTTCTCGTTTTTCGTGTAGTAGGGTCTATCGAAAGTATGCAACATGGGTACTCCTGCTCGAAATTTGAGTAAAACCGTAGGGAGATAAGTTGAAAATACAAGTTGAAAAAGTAGTTTTATTATTTTATTATTTTTTAATATTTTTACTTTTTAACCCCAAATATGGTGAATCACCCCCCATGGTTGACATCATCATCTTGAATCCTATTGGTTCTTATAAAGTTTATTTTGGTTGTACATTTTTCTTAGGAGGCCCATTTTAGACCTCAAAAGTTCTCTAATGAGCCAATACCATGAGCCAAAAACACAAAAGTGTCAATGGTATTCTTGGATGGGATCAAATAACCGTTACTACGCTCAATATTGTGGGCTAATACCATGGTAAAGAACCCTAGTATTATAAAATTAGTGCGCTAGCACATACACTACTATGCTTCTTTTTACCCACGTGTATACATGACTTTTCATTTACTAACTCATGTACAGTTCTTAAATTATGTACTTTATCCATATTTTGATTCTGATATGCAAAGCCTCTTTCCCATCATTCTGACATTCTGTTCCATCACTTGTCACCTCTGAGCTTATCCAGAAACCATATACTTGGTCTTTTACACGTGGGTTTCCATCAAGGTCAACACATGCATCATAATGCCAACAATCTCATCCTTTGGACTTGATGGTAACCATGTTGGTGTTTGATCACCACAACTTGTAGATACCTGTTAGACACATCATCAGAATTATCCAAACACCAAGTTACTCTCCCCCTTTGACATCAAGGGAAAAGGGCAGATTGATGTTGAAACAAGGTTTATGTTTCCTTTTAGATACAAGAGCTCTGTAGATCGGATATGCACTATATTGACCATTCTCCCCCTGAGCACATGTTGAATCTTCAGATATATTTTCAATGAAGAACAGGACTCGATAACTCAATGGAGTATAATCTTTCCTATTACCAAGGACTCACAAAAATCACCCAACTACGTTGGGTTACATATTTGACTCAACTACCCAAACAAGTGGAATTACATATTTGACTCAATCACCCAACCAAGTGGGTCTACATATTTGAAAAAGGTCCATACATGATAGAATATGAAAATATTTACATCATAGGTCTGAACATGACCTTTACATCAAATGAATTTTATAACAAGACCAAAGGACCTCAATAGAGAGAGATCATTGAACATAATTCAATAATCATGGTAAATAATGCCAACAATTCATTATATACTGAAGGAAGATGCTCCCCCTAAACATATTCTACTTGAACATTTTCAACAACCCATTCATCAAAGAATCTTCATCAAGTAGATAAATATCAAAGAGGAAAATGTAACTTAAAAACCATATCAGCAAACTGTACCCATCAAAACCTGATCATTATAACCAAATCATAACTGTCAGAAACATCACAAAGTCTGTAATGGAGGCTGACCCATTGATTTCATGCCAGAGAGATCCATATGCGACTGTATGAAAAGAGACTCGCGTATATACACAACTATGCTTCAAGAAAATTGTGTACCAAATCATCCTTCTGAAATTTCATATGAAAAATAGAGTTGAGAAGTTTAACAACATAATGAGGCAGAGACAACCCCCAGTTTCTGTCTGAGATATTCAAATGCTTCTCTGGGAGGAGGTTTAGTAAATATGTCAGCAACTTGTTCTTTGGAGGGAACCTACTCCAATTTAACCTTTTGCTCAAGCACATGTTCTCGTAAAAGGTCATACTTAATATGAATATGCTTGGTTTTGGAGTGTATAACATGATGTTTTGAAATACTAATAGCACTTGTATTATCATATAGAATGGAGATGGGTGGAGAAAATTTAATTTGAATAGCTTGTAATGTTTGCATCATCTATAGAAGTTGTTTGCAACATGATATAAAAACCAAATTTTATACTTCTGTTGTATATAAGGCAATGGAACTTTGTTTCTTGCTAAACTAGGATACTAATGAGGGTCCCATATAAAATGCACCTCCACTAGTGCTTTTTCGATCATCAACATTTCCAACCCAGTCCGCATCTGTGTAAGCATGAAGCGTAAGATCAACAATTTTGGGATACCATAGATCAAAGTCTTGAGTTCCTTGAAGATATTTGAATATTATTTTTACTTCCTGAAGATGTGATTCCTTTGGATTGGCTTGGAAACATCCAACAATCCCAACTGCATGCATGATATATGTTCTACTACCTATAAAATAAAGAAAAATCCCAATCATTGGTCTATACTCTGGTTGGTTTACCATGGGAGAATCATCATGAGAACTGAGGTTACATCCCTTCATGATTGGAGTACACATAGGTTTGTAGTCTTCCATCCCATACTTCTTCAAAATATTCTTGATATATTTTGTTTGTGAGAGAAATATTCCATCTTTTTCTTGTTGCATTTGTAAACCAAGAAAATATGTTAGTTCCCAAATTAAATACATTTCAAATTCTTGCTGCATAAAAGAAGAAGCTTTTTGACTCATGGATTCTTCATTACTCCCAAAAATGATGTCATTAACATAAACAACAATAAATAACAGTTTCCATCCTCAATTTTTGTGTACAGGTTACTCTCTGCATATCCATTTGTGAAGCCTTGTTGTTGAACATTGTTTTCAAGATGATAATACCATGTCCGTCGAGCTTATTTTAGCCCATATAGAGCCTTTTTGTGTTTGCAAAAAACAATTTCATCATTACCCGCAATGAATACTTTTGGTTATTCTATATATACTTCTTCTTCCAGGTCTCCATTAAGGAAAGAATATTTTACATCCATTTGATAAACTTTGAAACGTTGAAAACTTGAAAATGCAAGAAACATTCTTAAGCTTCAAGTCTGGATATTGGAGCAAATGTTTCTTCAAAGTTTATACCTTCTTTTTTAGCATAACCTTTACAAACAATTCTAGCATTGTTTCTAATTACATCTCCATTTTCATTTAACTTATTTTTTAATATCCATTTTTTCCCAATAACATTTTTATCATGAGGTCTTGGAACCAATTCCCTAGTATTATTATTTTCAATTTGATCAAGTTCTTCATTCATGGCCTTAATCCAACATTCATATTTACTATATTTATTTATATTTTGTGGTCCAATGGTGGATAATAATGCTATATAACTAGGAGATACCACAAGTGTTCTTCTTGTTTGTACCCAGATTCCTTTTCTCCTAGAATTTGAGATTCTAGATGATTATTTTGAACATACCTTGATGGAGCCTTTTGTTTATATGATGTGTATTATTTTGATGCTTCATTAGTTTCTTCTTCTATATCATTGTGATTCAATGTGGGAAAGAATTCATCATCATCATCATCCTCTCTTGTTTTTGTTTACTTTTTGGGATTTGTGCATGCTTCGTCAATCACAACATCAATACATTCAACAATTTTTCGAAGTCTCTTATTGTAGCATTTGCATCCTTTACTTCTAGAAGAGAAACCAAGAAGTATTCCTTCATTTTATCTAGCTTCAAACTTACCAAGTTTTTTATCATTATTTTTTGTTAAACATTTTCTTCCAAAAAATATAAATTGCTTCACAGTGGGAGTATTACCGTACCAGAGTTCATCACGATTTTTATCACTATTCACACGAACATGGGCCTTGTTGAGAATATTTACTATGGTATGTGAAGTGTTAGGTCCCCGTAATTTGTCATATTGGCAAGACCAAATGTGTAGGGGTAACATAAAACCAATATTTGGAGTCCTAAGACCTGGCCTTCCTGGACTCAGAGAGGGATCTCTCCGTTGTTTGTGTAAAATATGTGAACTTGATAGATTTTAGGGTTTTTATTTTAGGCTAGTTATAGGGATTAGGGTTTGCTTGTTTGTTTGGTTGGTTCGATAGGTTGTTAAGGAGAATAGGTAGAGTAAGAGAGAATAAATCCATTGGGCTATGGAGTCTGCAAAGGTTTTGAAGAGTGAGAAACATAAGTCAAGGGTGTCTCAAAGGGCAATTTAACAAGGCCAAATGGATCTAAGTAGGTTTTGTGTGGGTGAAATCAACATAGATTTGTGAATACAGTAAGTTAAGGTAAAATCAAGGATCCTTTAACATACTATGAACAAAGAAATAACTTTCAGTATGATAGTATAGCAAAACATGAAGAGCAATAAAGGATTCTTTAATCAAACATTACTAAGCAGACCTCAAGCAATAGATAAGTAAACTTAGAGAGCAGTTAAGGATTCTATGAAACGTACTTGCAAACAAATTGACCTTTAACATAAAATTTTAGTAAAAACCTAAGAGAATTTAAGAATCATTGGGTATGTGTTATATTCTTTTGCATGATTAATCACGTGTGGGGGGGACACAGGGGTGGCGATAGCCCCCCATGTACGTTGCGTTGGGCACAACGTCAGGGGGGTCACAGGGGGGGTCGGTAGCCCCCCTGTCGGGGTTCAGGGTAGTGCCTCGTAAAAATTTTTTGGTCCATATTTTCCGGTGGGCAGATCTGCCCATGGTTTTGTGCATGGGTTTGCACACGATTTTTGGGTACAATGGTTTTCGACCCCTGGTATTTTGTAGATCCGGTCAAGGGAAGTATGGTTATGTTCTAATCTAGGGTTAATGGATTGGGGTTTATGTATGCTTCGGCATGTATATATATATGTGTTGTAACACTAAAAGGAATATAATGAAAAATCAAGATGGTCGTCCCGATTTGGGATCCAGGGGAAAATCTTTGTGTTTATCTATTTTATGTTTTATGCTCTCTCTATTGTTTTATTTTATGTTTTAAGATTCGTTTGAAGATAATTTCTGTACAAGGTTAAAACCTACAATCTGGATAACAAATATGGAGACCAATCATTTTGAAGGTCATGCTTTCAGGCTAAATTTCAAATGTACAAACAATATGGCCGAGTATGAAGCCCTCATCCTAGGACTCCAAATCATTAGGAACTCGGGAGGAAAAATAATTTTAATCATGGGAGATTCAGATTTGATCATAAAAAAAGTAAATGGAGTTTATTTTGTGTACAATCCTAGACTAAGAAGATATAGAGACACTGTCATATATTTAACTAATGATTTATTGGAATGTAAGTTTGTTGTTATACCTAGAATGCAAAATATACAAGCTCATTGTCTTGCAACTTTTGCTAGTACATGCAATTTACCATTTCAACCTAATCATAGATATACTGTTGAAGTCAAACATAGGCCAACAATTCCAGATAATCTTAAGTATTGGCAATTTTTTCTCGGGATGAACAGATCTACAAGTTTATGAACAATTAAGGAGAAATTCATAATTGTATTATAGATACAGATTGTACAATAAATCATGATTTGGATTGTGAAATAGATTTAAATAACTTAGATGTAAATAGAATAAAGTTTGATAAACCTACTAGATTTAGTCAAGTTGACATAGATAGCTTAGAGAAAGTAGAGATTGAAGAAATTATTGAATATGAATCAGACATATTGAATCTTAAAGATATTTTTTTACCTAAAGGTTTAACCCCCTTAGAGGATCTTTTTGACTCCAATGATGTAGCTAGAAAACCAAAAATGGAGCCAGTAAGATCTGACATAGAAGAATGTAACATTGGTATAGAGTTAAAACCAAAGATAATCAAACTGTCCAAAATTTTACCTCAACAAGAAAAGGATAAATATATTGAGCTTTTAAAGGAATATCAAGATGTGTTTTCTTGGAGTTCTAAAGATTTAAAATCTTATGATACAAACATAATCCAGCATAAAGTTCCAACAAAAGAAGATCAAAAGTCATTAAAACAAAAGTTAAGAAGGATTAACCCTGTCTTATTACCTTTCATTGAAAAAGAAGTTAAAATAATGTATGATGCCCATATTATTGCACCAATCAGATATTCTGATTGGGTTTCAAACCTAGTTCCTACAAGAAAGAAAATAGGAGAAATTAGATTGTGTGTTGACTTTAGAAATCATAACAAAGTATCCTTAAAGGATAATTACCCTTTACCTAAAATGGACCACATATTACAAAGGGTAGTAGGTTCTTCAAGGATTTCATTGTTAGATGGTTTTTCAGGATACAACCAAATCCTAGTTCAAGAAGACCAAGCTAAAACAACATTTACTACTCCTTGGGGCACTTTTATGTATGTAAAAATGCCTTTTGGTCTAATGAATGCTGGAGCAACCTTTAAAAGGGCTATGAAAATATATTTTTCAAAGGAAATACATGAGTTCTTAGTAATTTACTTATATGACAGTACTTTTTTTTCCAAAATAGATAATGAACACTTGGATCATTTGAGACAAGATTTTATTAAGTGTAGGAAATATGGCATCTCTTTAAATCCTAAGAAAAGTCTATTTGGATTAGAAGAAGGTGAGTTACTTGGAAATATAATCTCAAAGGAAGGAATCAGAATAGATCCTGCTTGGATAGAAGCAATTCTAAACATCAGCCCACAAAGAAACATCAAAGAATTACAAGCTTTTCTAGGTAAGATAATTTTTTTAAGAAGATTCATATCTAATTTAGCTGAGATAATTAGAGAATTGAATAACATGCTGAAAAAATATTCAGTTATAATATGGACTGTTGAGGCTAAACAATCATTTGACTCTATCAAACAAGCCTTAACCAAAACTCCAGTCGTAATAAGTCTTGATTTT